>CM035229.1:16396146-16949820 GCA_020226215.1 Sindora glabra | reverse complement strand
CATATGTTTTATCATAATCAATGCCTTCTTCTTGATTATAACCTTTTGCTACTAATCTAACTTTATTTCTAATGATGATGCCATTTTCATCTAATTTATTTCTAAACACCCATTTGGTGCAATTGAATAATCATTTAGTCTTGGTACAAGTTTCCAAACTTCATTTCTTTCAAACTGATTTATTTCTTCTTGCATAGCCAAGACCCAGTGTTCATCAATTATTGCCTCTTTTAAGTTTTTAGGTTCAATTTGAGATAAAAATGCTAAGCGATCATAGATATTTTTGAGTGAGCTTTTAATTACCCTTTGAGTTATATCATTAATAACTTGATCTATGGGATGGCTTTTCATCATTCTTCATTCTTTTTCATCCCCATGAGTTTGCTCTTGTTGTGCATCTTCACCTCGAGCAACTTCTTGAAAAACATCAGCCTTTTCTTCCTCTTTTATTTCTTCATTTGATAGGTTTTCTATCATTCAAGAGTCCTCTAGCTCCTCTTCTTCATTTGATACCTTTTTCACACTAGAGGATTCATCAAATACAACATGTATGGATTCTTTTATTAGCAAATTTTCCAAGGTTGTCCTTTCCATTATTATGAACAAAACATTTGCAACCAAAAATACGTAAGTGAGAAATATTTGGTTTTATTCCTTTGTAAAGCTCATAGGGGTTTTCTTTAAGATAGGTCTAATAAAAGCTCTATTCATAACATAGCAAGTTGTGTTTATTGCTTCATCTTAAAAGGATTTTGGAAGGGAATTATCATTAAGTATGGTTCTTGCCATCTCTTCTAGACACTTATTTTTTCTTTCAACTACTCTATTTTGTTGGGATGTTTTAGGAGATGAGAAGTAATGCTTAATTCCATTTTCATCACAAAACTCAGTAAAATTAAGATCTTCAAATTCTCCACCATGATCACTTCTAATGCTTACAATGGATGCCCCTTTTTCATTTTGTAAGGATTTTAAAAATTTCTTGAAAGCTTCAAAAGATTTTTTTTGGAAGGAAGAAATAATGTTCATGTAAATCTAGAAAAGTCATTAACAATCACAAGTACATAGAGATTTCCTCTACAACTTTTAATTCTTGATGGACTAACTAAATCCATATGAAGAAGTTGAAGTAATCTAGTGGATGAAACAAGATTTTTTGGCTTAAAAGAAGATCTTGTTTGTTTCCCTTTTTGGCAAGCATCACAAACCTTATTTTTGACAAATTTCAATTTTGGCAAACCAACAATTAAATTATTTTTAAAAAGTCTACCTATTAAATTCATACTTGCATGAGCAAGTCTTTTGTGTCAAATCCAAGAGTCATCATTTATACTTACTAAGCACTTTGAATCTAGAAAGGTATCATTATCAATATCAATCATGTAGATATTTCCATATCTTTTACCAATTAGCTTAATTTGCTTATCATCCTTATTTTCAACAATGCAATAGGAGGAATCAAATGTCACTTTGTTTCCTTTGTCACAAAATTGACTAATGCTAAGAAAATTATGCTTAAGTCTTTTAACATATAAGACATCATTAATGCAAGATTCAGAATTCTTACCCATTTTACCTTTTCCCTTGAGTTATCTCCAAATGTGATATTGCCTCCTTCTTTGAGTGTTAAGGAGAGGAATTTGGATTTATCTCCAGTCATATGTCTTGAGCTACCACTATCCAAATACCATATCTCATTTTGAGTTCTTAAGCACACCTACACAAGAAACATTAATTTTTTATTTTTGGTACCCAAATAGTTTTGGGTCCATATGTGTTAGATGGTACATATGTCCCTTTAGGGACCCAAATTTTTTTCATTCTAACATTTTTATTTCTTCTATAGGCACAAGAATACATTACATGTCCTCTTTCTCCACAATGATAACATGTTATCTCTGGTTGACTTCTCATAGTTTCTTTAATAAAGAAGTTTTTGTAAAAATGATTTTTCTTGTTTGGAGTGTAACCAAGACCTTCTTTGTTAAAGCTAGTCTTTTGACCAAGTAGAGTATCCAGAGAATTTTTGCCTTTTGTGAACTTCTCAAGAGTTTTGTTTAAATCATTAAGTTTTTGCTTAAGAGTTTTACATGAAGAGCAATTTTGAGAAGTCTTTTTAAGACTCTCAATTTCTTCAACTAGTTCCTCATTTTCTTTCTTAAGTTGATTAATATCGGCTTCTAAAGAAGTTATCAACTTCTTTGAAAGTTCAATATTCCTTTTAGCTTTAATTAACTTTATATTCAAATTAGATAAAACATATTTAGGTTCTTCATCAAAATTAGAAAGTGATACCTCATCTCCATCTTGTTTTCCAAAGGCTATTAAGCATAGAAGAACTTTTTCATCTTTATCATTTCCATCACTTGATTCAGTTTCATCATCATTTCCCCAGACTGCTAGTTGAGCTTTCTTGTGGGAGCTTTTATTCTTCTTTTTCTCTATCTCCAATTGCTTCTTTAAGTAGACAGGGCAATCAAATTTGATGTGTCCTAACTTTTTGCATTCATAGCATGTTGGAGTGGCTTGCTTGCTAGCCTCTCCTTTATTGGCACTTTTATTTTCTTGTGGCATTCTCCTTCTTCCACCTATTCTTCTGAGTGCCTTTTGGTATTTCTTGGTGAGAAGTGTCAGGTCATCCTTAAGTGATGTATCAAATAATTCTTCTTGATAACTCTCATTACTCTTATTCTCATCCACAGTTGTCTCTGCTTTTAGAGCTATGGACTTTTTCTTTCTTTCACTATCATTAGTATATCTTTTGAGTTCTAATTCATGCTCCTCCAAGTTTCCAAATAAATCTTGCAAAGTAGGCATTTTTATTTTCATTGCTTCTTTGATAGCAGTAATTTTTGGTTACCATTCTATTATTAAGGATCTCAGCACTTTGTAGACAACTTCTCCATTTGTAAGCTGCCTACCAAGAAGACTTAATTTGTTAATAAGAGCAGTAAATCTTTGCATCATATTTTTTATGGATTCTCCATCATTCATTTTAAATAATTCATACTAATATACTAATGTATGCATTTTACTTTCTTTTACTTGTGTGGTACTTACATGAGCTACTTCAAGTACATCCCACATTTCTTTAGTAGTCATATAATTTGATACTCTTTCATATTTACTAGGCTATAAAGCATTTCACATTATCCATTTGGCTTTAGAGTGAAGATGATGTCTCTTTCTCTCCTCATCATTCCATTCATGCCTTGGTTTCAATATTTCTAACCCATTTTCCCTTTTTGTTACCATGCTGTAACTATTCTCTACCAAGACCTACATATCAATATCAGTAGCCTCTATAAAGTTCTTCATTTTTTGCTTCTAATATGTATAATTTTATCCATTAAAGCCTGGTGGTTTGTTTAAAGGAGAACACTCGGGTAAAATACTAGCATTTGACATATCCATAGGATCCTCTTGAGATCATGAGATCTTATACCAAGAGCTAAGCTCGGATACTAATTGTTAGCCAAGATTTTACCTAAGAAGGGGGTGAATTAGGTTTTAAAATCTTTTTTTAAAGTTATCCTAATTTGAAGATAATATGAATAAGGAATAAGTGTTAATGTGAAATTGAATGCAAGATAATACAACAATCTGATGAAAAATGTAAAGAACAGAGCAATATGTCAAGAAAGTAAAGAGATAGGGAAAAGAGATATCAAACATAACTATTTATAGTAGTTCCGGCCTTGAAGATCTAACACTCCAATGTGTACATCCACTACTAAGCCTTTCTAACTTGGATTTCAAGTCTTATCCATTATCCCTTCAAGTTTGAGGGCGCTTGAAGAAACCTCAATAAAGACTCTATTTTTCCTTCACTATCCCTTTGAGAATCCTCTCTCAAAGCACTTAACAAATCCCAAGAGATTCACCACTCTTGAAGTCTTTGGAGATACCTCACCCCAGTATCAAACAAATGAAAGAAAGTAATATAAGAATGCAGCTCATAAAACTCTAGAAAGTGGATTACACAATAAAGATCAACGAGAGGAGTTTTTCAATCAAGTAAGCTCAAGGGATTTCAGGTTATGAAAGGATGAAAGAATGTTTCTTGTGTCTATGTAACAGTGTAAGCTCTTTGTCTTATGAAATAATTTGAAAGGAAACCTTTATATAGAAGTTAGAAGAGTCAAAAATCCATTACTCAGTAAATATAACTATTGTGGAGTTGCTAGCACCCTGTGAATTGATTCTGGAATCGATTCAGGGACCTTAAGAAAAATTTGAAAAAGGTTGATGAATCGATTCAGGAATTGATTCATACTTGAAAAACTCTTTAGTGAATCAATTGCTGAATCGATTTACTTTAACTCATTTTTAGCTTTGGATGAGTTGAATCAATTCATCTTTTTTTGAAACAAGATTGAGAAAAAATAGGACATAAAGAGTGGGTTAAGCAATCGATTCATTGGAAAGAGAGATCAAACTTTTGAAAACATGAATCGATTTAGAAATCGATTGATTTTCCTTTGAAAAGCTTTTTAAAACTTAAGAATCGATTGCTAAATTGATTCATGCAAAATAGTTTGCTCTCTGGATGCCTAGAATCGATTTAGGAATCAATTCGGACAAACCAAATTGCTTTCTAGATGTCTAGAATCGATTCGAAAATTAATTCGGACAAACCAATTTACTCTCTCGATGCCTAAATCGATTCAACCCCAAAAATAACTTTGAAAACATTCTTTTACTTAGAAAATAACCCGTGTTTTGTTTAAAGGAGAGACACAAGATTAACATTATGTTTTTATGAAAAAACACCTGATCCCTTAATGATTGAATCCTTTCTTATAAATAAATTCTAAGGGGATTAACTAAGAACTAACTAATCTAAACATGATTTTTTTTTCTTTATCTTCAAAACTTTTAACAAGTTCCTTGATAAAGAGGACCAAATCCAAAAGTCATTAAAGTACTTTGTTATCATCAAAACTCTTTAGAGGGGCTAAGGTTAACAGAGACAAAACTGGAGGTCCAACAAGCGACTACTTTGTGCATAGTAGTGAAAAGAAAAGAAGTCAAGGGTAGCAACTGAAAAATGTTACAGAAAGTACCCACTTCTTCCCACAACTAGAGAGAAGTTGTATCATAGGTCTCACATAACATTTTTATCCCTCAACTTCTTCTCCTCCTGATTTCACCCTTACTTCCAAATGGGTGAAATGCTTCATTTCTCCCTAACTTCTTCTCATCCACTTCTTTCTCCCCCAAGTTTTGCTGTTCCAAACAGGGGGTAAATTCCCTATCCCTATGCGAAACATGATAATAGGTTTTTAAGTTTAAACCCTTTTTCGATAAATATGCCCCCAAAAAGAAAAATCTCAGTCTCTTTCTTTAAAAAGATTAATCTTTACCCCTATTTTTTTGTCAAAAAAGGGAAGAAAATTTTTTTAAATGAAAACAAAATAAAAAAGATAAAATTTTAAATTCTAAAATGAATAGAAAATCATAACTTTACATTTTGTCTTTAAAATTTCTTTACCCCTTTTTTTTCTCTTTATTCAAATTAAAAAAATAAATTTAAAAAATTTCTATCTTTTCCATTTTTTCTCTTTCCAATCAAAAGGAAGGGTTTAAACATTTAATGCAATTAACTATTATCCTTTAATGTATTAATTTTTTATTTATCCTTTATTTGGACTAATAAAGAACAACAAGATTAAAATTATATAACAAGGAAAAAAGTTAAAAATATTTTTTTAATATTTGGATGTTATTAAAAATTTGAAGTGCAAAGAAAAAAGTTAGAGAAAATAGAGATTTTAGTCCTTGTAATTTTACTAATTACATTTTTTTATTTTATTTGTATATTGAATTTAAAGTTTCAAATAATTTGTAATTAATTTCTCTCTTCTAAATTGTTTTTAATTTTAATTACATGTCATTCTATGTGTCAATTAAATTTTACATGCTATCATTTATTTTTACTTAGTTATTAAAATTTATTTATTCTTATTAAAACTAAATCACATTTATTCCAATTCATTGAACCTATGATTTTCTCTAAATTTCATTCTACAAAATCAATTGGATTATAATACTCATGTAACTAAGTAATTAACTTCTCTCTTTTAACTAACTTCTAACCATTTCATTTAATACTCATTATATAATTTTAAGTGGAAAATAAATGTGCTTCATTAATTTTGATGGAGGATGACTTTGATAGGGTTTGATGACTAAGAAAAGATAAAATGTAAACATGTAGGATTATGTTAAATGGATTTAACATCTATTAAGAAGAAGAAGTTAATTACAAATTATTTGAAATTTTAAAGCCTAATTATATGAATTAAAACTGTGAGAATGAAACATTTAGGAAATCTATAAGGACTAAAGTTTTCATTTTTCCAAAAAGTTGAAATAGCACTTAGGAATTAGCAAAATATTTCCCACCAAATGGGTGTAAGAAAGGGGGAAAAGGTTTATTATTCAAAACAGCTCTTTTGTGGAGCTTATTAAACAACTTTGTTGGTTTATAATGGAGAAATTTTATCATTTAATAACTTACTTTTTTTATTCATTTTTAAAATTTTAATTAAACTAAATAATAAATTAATATTTTATCATTTATTTCCTTTTATTTTTTGTAAATTGAAACAAATATAAAAGTACTTTTTTATAATTTTTTCACATTTTTTTACTTATTTTTATTTTTCCTTACTACATTCAAAGATAAAAGTGAATTATTTTTTCATTTAATTTTTGAGACTCATAATTTTAAAACTTGTACTATTTGTTTTTCAACCTTCACATCTTGGATAGGATTTTTTTTGGGGGAGCAATATGAATAAAGGATTTCATGAGGTAAAGAAACATAATCTGGTTGTGGATGATAAAAATTAATGTAGCAGCCCTCTTCACACTATTGTATATCTAAGTCAAGGCATTTGTTATTTGGGAAACTGATTACTTCATAATGTTGTTAGGGTAAGAAGAAGTTCTTAAAAAATTGAGTATTTTCATTATTAGATTATATTTATTGAATTTTTTTTAAAATTTATTTCACTTACTTTGATATTAAAAAAAAATAGCAAATCAATAGTGAAATATTCAATTTCTTATAAGTCGAGCTTCCTATAACGTTACTTGTTTTTAATCATCAAGTGAGATAATCAATCCAAATTAAAGCAATAATAGATTTCTTTCTTTTCAACAACAGTCATGTCCAGAATTTAAACCCTTGCTCATTAGTAAATAAAGTTTGCTTGAGGTTAGTGTCTATTTCATTGAACCAAGCATAAAAATTGATCAAATTTGAAAAGATTTATAATTTAAGTGAGTATATGAAAAAAAAAATGCTACAAATTTACAAAAAAAAAAAAATCAAAGTTAACATTGATCTCAATTTTAGACAATGACATTATTTAAAATTATTTGAAAAATTAAAATGACTAGTCATATATGTAACTAATGTCTTTTTGGTTGCAATGCCATTTTTGAATTTGTTAGGAAACTTAAAATATCATTTTTTTTTACTTTAGGCATGCAAAATAGATAGAAAATCAAAAGGTAATGAGGACAACCCATGGTCACAGGATAGGGTGGGCTGGGCATTCTTATTTAGAGTCTATATTTTTTTGCAAGTTTATATAGACAATCATGCACGAACATAAGACCACATGGTCTTGCTTGCAAGCATTTTATTTTTTTTACCATTATGATTTTGATAATCTTTCAAGTATTTGAAAACTTTTTTAAATCCATATCAATTCTTATTCTAATGTCCAATGGCCTAATATAATTCTTTTAGTCTTATTTAACTAACTCATTACACCAAATAAAAAAAAGATTCTAACTGCCCAATTGTTATTTTTATAAAAACAATTTTTCTAATCTAACCCAATCCAATATTCTTTAAAGGTACCTTCCTTCTTGTGCATTTAAGATTCAATTTTTATTCTTATGTATGGCATATCTAGTGATTTAATTACTCCTATTAGCAAAAAAAATTAATAATGTAGGCTATCATAGACACCTACAAGCTTCTTGCAGACTTGGTAATATTTTCTAATAATTTTGTTAACTTGTATGGGCAAGCCTGCATGGGCTCAATCCACATTATCCTACTTACCTCATTTTACATGTCTATTTTACTTCACTAGTATTAAACTTAAAAATATCAATTTTAAAATGAATCAACATCTAAATGTATTGCAAAGTCTAGTATGAAAAATGTCAAACCTTAACATGTCCATTTTAAATTTAACTAACATATAAAGTTATGACATTTACGAGATCACTAAGAAATCATAAAAATTTACAATACAAGAAAACTAATATTTAGTGATGGAAATTAGCAACTCATGCTTATTGATGGAATTATAACGAGTAAACGAGACCATAGAAATCAAATTTATGTTGTGAAGTTAATGACAAAATTAAGAAAAATTACTTCACAATCCATTGATAATTCTATTGCTGGGTTTTGAGATTTATAGAATTATCCATCTTAAACCATATCTATTAATAGTTTCATTGTTGTGAAGTTAGTAATGGAATTAAAAAATGTTTAAATTTCAATTACTAAAGGACTTAATAATGAATTCACGTATAGAAATTTAAAAAGTTTGTTTGATGTTGCAATGAAATTTTTATCAATTGGTGACGAAATTATAGACAAAACTACTAGTGTGGGTTGCTAATGAAAACATACTATTTTATTAAAATGTGTTAATGATGGAATTATCCATTGCAAAACTAGATCTTATACCAAGGTCTATGTTAAACTTCCACTTTCCCATTCCTTTTCCTCCTTTGCTTCTCTCTTCTCTGTTGTTTGCCACATTTGTTCTTCTCTATTTTGTGCACATCTCCATCATAGTTGTCATTTACCACTTTTGCCATAAGCTTTGCCTCCAACCACACTCTATTCCAATCAATATCTAATATTTGATTGGCAATATTTTGGATAGCTAAATTTCCTTTTCCATTTTATATTAGTTTTTAAGGTTTAGGTTAAAAAATGTTAGGATTTTGTAAATTTGGTGTTTTAGGGTGGCTTGTTGATTTTCTAAAGCCATTTTCACTGTATAGTAAGCATTAAAAAGTTATTTTGATGGTCTTTTTATACACAATGTAGTTGGTGTGTTTCTATTATCTTTGTATTTGACTAAAACATTATGCCTTCATGCATTGGTAATGGCATTTTTCACGAGACACAATCATGTAGAGAAGTTTCATAAGCTTGCATTGCTTTAGATTTTTGTTTTCAAGTGCTACATTTTAGTCCTTTGACTTGTTTAAAAAAATTGTAAGTCATGATTCATATTTAATGGTAATAAATGAGGACTAGAATTTTTTATTTGCATTTAATTTAAAATTTATAGAAGTAGAAGTAAAGGTTTTAATGTCCTTTAATTCCTAATAGTTTTTTCCTTAAATTTTTTTTAATGTTATCTAAATCATGTTACCCTTGTGTAATTTTCTTAGTTTACTTTCGAGCTTGGTTAGGAGTTAAATTTTACAATTTGTAAACTCAACATCATGCATTTCTCTTCTACATGATATCAATATCTATTGGAGAAACTCTTAGCACATATGACATATCAATACTTGTACTTGAGATAGGCTTAATATGTATTTTACTTTTCTTTCATTTTTTGTTCTAGTTGTTATTATTCTTTCTATGTAAAAAATTCATAATTCTTTTTACCCATAGAAAATTTCTCATGGATTTGCATGTAGTATCATTTGAATTGAATTCTTTCTCATAAAAAAATCTCATTCTAGTTACTTTAGAATAATTAGGAGATTCTCTAGAAGAAATTAGGTTATTTTGCTTTTAGACTTTTCCATGTAGTTGATAGAGTTCATTATTTGGCATAATTGTTCTATGTAAGTAGATGAGATGACTAGTTATTCAATTTCCACATTAGCCTTTTCATAATTTTTCATCCAATTATATTCCTTTTTTTTTTTTTTTGCAATTTTCTTGGATAAAGTTGTATTATGAATTCATGTATATTCTTAGTTAGCTAGTACTTGGATCTTTCTTTTCCTTTTCATCATATTCCTATTATACTCAAGAGAGATAAACATAACTTTTTTTATCTAGTAGGACCTAAAATCATTGTTATGTGTATCAAAGCCCATCAAAATTCCCATACTTATGTCTTTCTAATATGTATTTTATTTAAATTGGCATATTTTGCTTTTAGTAATCCTTTGGGCAATGGTATATTCTAATTTAATTATCTTTTGCTATTGTGTACATTACTAATTTGAATCATTATATTCGTTATTAAAGATTATAGATTATATAGTAGAGATTCAATGTTAACCTTTTTCCTATGTAGGTAAATATGGATTTTAATACTGAAAATAATTTTGTCCCATTCATATAAGGCACTTATAATATAATCTCATATTAGAATCCTGTATCATGTTGTCAGTCTTATCACATTGCATACTTCTAATTGTATGACATAGTTTTGGTTTTGGCTTTGATTTGCTTAAATTCTATATATATGCTTCTAGTTAAGAAATTCTTACATCCATCAATTTTACTTAAAAGGTAAAGGAAGCTAGATTAACATAATAATTTTGTTTAAGTATAATATATAACCTAAATAGGATTTAGGTTGTCATTTGAATATATGGCTTTACAATACTTTATATATTCTTTTAAGTGATGAATTAATTAAGTTTAATGCTATGATTGCCTCTTTACATAATGGTTGTGTTGGTTAATATTTATTAATGAATTGTATCATTCGATTGATATTGTAAGGCATTATGTGAACTAGTTCATGTGGATCCAATAAATTTACTACATGTAAGAATGGTAGTGACGAGCGCAGAAGTTGTGGTTCAGGCTCATCAACTCTAGATTCATTTGCCAAGATTAACACGTGCTTATTCATATTTATGCTTGAGCTATAGACTTCCTTGCAATCACTTGGGCGGGAGTCATAGGGTTCTCTACCACCTCAAATAGCACATCCCTTTCAATCCTTTTACCTAAGGCCTTATCCAACAAGCTACACAACGCCAAGCTCCAAGTCTGGGATAAACTCCAAAAAATCTTAGGGGTAAAGACCTCATTGATGATTGGATTTGGATGACTTTGAAGGGTGATTCGTAAGTATTTTTCCCATTAAATTATTTATTTACAATAAATAATTATGTTAATTTCTATTGATTTGTATAAATGTATATCATTTGTCATAAATGTATACTGGTGCATTTGGTTATAGTTTAGTTGTTGCATTTACCTATAATTTTATTAAAGAAATAACTAAAGTAATTTAAGGGCATTTCATAGAGCTAAGCCTCACATATACTAGCATCTTATAGTAGCTTAAAGATGCCTAATTTAGGTTGTAGGTGGTACTTATTTTTATACTTTCTAGTTTAATTTTTTATTTGAATATGCATTTATATTTTATATTCTAATTATCATATATTTGTATTTATAATTTAATTTGTCACTTATTAGTAGTTGACTAGGATTTATTCAATATTTACAAGTCATGCACAAGTGGTGTCTAGAGGATGCATATATGATGAAAAAGAATTTTGCAACAAGATTATAGCTAATTATTAGGGCATAATGAACCAGGTAAGGAAGGACATGCCAAAAAAGTTTAAATGGATGTTTGAGCACATTTTTAAGAATCTTAAAAGGAAATGGGCTAAAGATATTGATTTCAAGAGAAAATAAAAGGTTAATAAAAGAAACAGAGCATCTGCTACATTACAAGAAAATAAATTATTAACGACGACATTTGTCGTCACTAAAAATAATTCAGTCACCGTAAAAGGTAAAAGTCATCATTGAAAATGTCGTTGATATAGGTTCTTTACTAAAACAATCTATAATATTGTCAATAAAAAATGGCTTTTGTCATCGTTAAAAGCCATTTCAAATTTAAAATTTAGAGGCTTTTAGCAACGATAAAGTTGTTGTTGAAAGTGAAACTTTTTATGACGACTTTGTTATCGCCAAAAGCCTTAAAAAATAAAATTACTTTTTAGCGATGACGAAATGTCATTGCTAAAAGTTTATAATATTTTTTTAAATGAGGAGCAATTAGTATTCTATATATAATAATATAAATAATATTTTATATTTTAAATCAATTAAGTTAATTTGACAATTTTTAATTTAATTTTATATAATTTAAATTTTATAACTTAAACTTTATAATTTTATATAATAATACTTTTTATTTCAAATATGCTAACGATATGAATATAACAAAATCACATAATCAATATAAAAAATTAAATACTTGCAAAATAATTGTAAAATTGTTTATACACATAAAAAATTTTATGTACATGATCCATACAAATATATGTGCATAAAAAAAATCCTAAATACAAAATCTAAAGAGAAAGAAAACATAAATAATGCAATGTATCGTCATCTATGTCAAGACTATCATTATCGTTGTCATCATCATTATCATCCTCCTGGTGACATGGACAATACATAAAGGGTAGTGGTCGAGATGGACCTGTAGACTAAGAGGGAATTGTTAGCTAGGCAGCAGTTGCAGGTGTAAATCTGCTCAGCCTTAGCAGTGTAGCGACAAATGGTAGCATAGGCAGCATGAAACATTACTATTTAAGTATGGATGTCAGCTCTATCAGGTATGTCTCGAACTATTGCTATTGCTGCTCATGAATCAGCAACTGACTCTACTGAAATTCCTCTCGACTTTGTTGTAGTAGTTGTTGCAACTCACCCACCTAGGACATGCAATATGAGCTCTCCTCGAAGCTAAAGGTGCTCGACGAGCAATATGTCTGGCTAGCCAGCACACGATCGACTACCTTCCTATATCCTCGATAAGTGCCAAGCACCTCATTGGCAATGGCAACCTCATCGATTTGCATAGGAATGCCAACTAAGCTAGTGGATGATACACTGGATTGGGTGTACTGGGTTATTAGCTTAGTCATCTTTGTCATGAATTTTTGAAATAAAAATTAATTATATAAACTATAATGAAATTTGAATCATTAAACTTATAAGGTTTAAGGTACTTACATACTACTCCGCGAGAGTCAGATGCACCCACTCCCCTATCCTATGTGTGTCGATCTTTGAAATTTTCTAACATCGACTGCAACCTACCGGTCTCCTTATTTCCCTATTCATATTTTACAAGAAAAAGAAAGGATAAATATAATTATTGAATTAGCAATAGATTATACATTTAAATAATGAATAATAAATTGAATTATCTTATCATAATGATGTGCAGTAATGGATTTCGATTCATGCCGATCATTCACCACCTTCTTTGCTTAATTATATGCATTTCTCGTAGACAACTCCTACAAATTAAGAATTAATCATGTAATATGGTTATGCTTACAATTTAAATATATGAAATTTTAACATAATTTTATTAAATATCATGCTCACCCTATAATCATTATTGTCAAAGAAATTCATACATCTATGCCATATTTAGGGTGAGACAAATCGTGGCACAAAGCATCTAGTACAGTATAGTTCAAAATCTTATTCCTAGTCACCCCCATGCTTTAGAAAGTGTCTATTTAATCTGTACTTCTAGTTCCATGTATAGGTCAGCGATACTCTACATTAGGCCACTGAGCACTCTATCCTGCTCAGCCTCAATAATGCCCTGGAAGTCAACGTGGGACTGTAGTAAAAGACATTTAACAAATTAGTGAGAATTATGTCCAAAAATTTTCCCTAACAAATATAATTAAGTTAAGATAAGGAGAAGATGAATACTTATGCAAACCTCCTACATAACCTTGTCTTGCAACTACTAGGGCATCGATCACCATGATTTATAATGAGCTAGCATGTGCACTCGAATGATATTGCCTATGTTATAGGTGAGATAACTGGCATTCTCCCTAACCAGATGTCATGTACCAGTCATATCAAACTGTAAAGGTATCAATCTCCTCCTACTCTCTATCTTTTCGTGTAGCCTAGGGATCTATTTAAACCTCTTTTTCTCAAAGTTGCAACTTTGAAGGATAATAAGAAGTATCAATACTACAAAATCATATTTGATAGATAATCAACATAACTGTGAACAGTTATAAAAGATACCTAATGCCTCACACTGCAAGGGAATATGAGTGGACTGGCGTGGAAGGTCCCCTCTGGTATCATCTCCATGGTATCATGCGTTGATGTCTGTCATGACTAGAATAATACATATTATGTAAGCATTTGAGAGGAAGCCTACAATTGAATCATATGAGAAGATACAAATTATTATATTCATATAATAAAAGTACACAATAACTCTTACACAATTGTGAGTTATCATGCCAAAAAATAATTCTATTTCCTAATTTGATTGAGTATCGATAGACCTAACAAACTCATTCCCACAGTTGTCTATTTCTTTGTTATCCTCAGATTGTACAAGCACATCCTCCATATAATCTTTAATTGTATTGTCTTTGAAGTTATCGTGATCATTGATGAAAACGTCTATTCCCTCTATTGCAAACCTAGTATTCATAGAAGGTAAAACAATTGAAGGACCATTTCTCTGATCCTTCAAGTTGACTAAATGGAAATCCCTAAGATTAACCGTGAGTTTGAAATTGAAGGAGTTGCTTTCTTGTAGGAATGATAAGTCTTGTACATTAACATCATTGTCAGGTAGATCGTATATGTTGCGATGTACAACAGTATGGACGACCTTCCAATTTAGCTCATTAAGAAGATTATCGATATAGAAGACTTGTTCTGCTTAAGTTACAAGAATGTAAAGGTTGTCCCTATACCATTGTCTGCTAATAGAAATGCTTATGATGTTTTTATCAATGCAAATTTTCTTCTTCCTTGGATTAGTATCATACCATTTACATTTAAATAAATTCATGGTGTAGTTGTTTACATAAGTCAGCTCCATAATGTTCTCTAGTACACTATAAAACATGTTACCGTCAGCTCTCGAAACAAAAATGCCACTGTTTTGTGCTATATGCTTTCCATTCTGAGTTTCAACTATGAAGCACACTCCATTAACAATGCATGCTAAGTATATCATAATAGTAAAACTAAGGTTATAAGCTAATGATATTAGCTCTTTAATGGATTCAAGGGAATCATTTCTATATAAATGATATATCTATGAAAATAGCATTTCTATGAATAGTTAAATTGAGAAAAAATTACAAGTAGGAAATAACATTTACGTGATTGATATAAGACGTTTGGAAAGAACAAATTTTTACCTTAGAATAAAACCATGCTGGAAATTTTGTTCTTTATAACTCATCTATGTTTTCAGTACCACTTTATTCGAGCTTTTGTCAATACTCATTATAGAATGTATATATTTTAGTCCATTGTAATTATTTAGAAGAAATGTACAAATAAATAAAAAAACTTACCAAAGATACTTTTTAATCTCCATGCAATTATTCAGGATGTACCATACGCCAACATCTTGATCTTTCATACCATAGTAAGATATGATCTTTTTTCCTAAGGGTTAACATTGAAATCGAAACATTGACAATGCCCTTTCTACATGTTTGGATGCTACATCTTAGTTTCGATCAGGCTGATCGAATCTAGTTTCCACCCCTTCTAGATACATGGAATAAAATGTCAACATCTCATCAACAATATATCCTTCTATAATTGAACCCTCAGATTAAGCATGATTCTTAACATAATCCTTTAATTTTTTTTATATATCTCTCATATGGGTACATTTATCGAAAATGAACAGGAACACTTAGCAATACTTTATGAAGTAAATGCATTAATAGGTGGACCATTATATCAAAGAATGTCGAGGGGTATATCCTTTCAAGCTTGCATAGAATGATGACAATATCATGCTTGGCTTGTAAGACATCCCTCCTCTTAAGAGTTCTAGTGCATTTTTAGTTGAAAAAAATTACATAACTTAATAATAGAAGATGATAATTCCTTTGACAAAAATGCTCAAATCGAAGTTCCTAATAACCTTTGCATAATAACATGATAGTCATGTAATTTCAACCTTTTTAACCTCATATCATAATCAATCACATTCTTCTTAAGACTCCTAGCTAACCTGTTAGGAAATTTCACATTTTTTATAAACTGCCAAAATCATCGTCTTTCTTCTTGGTTGAGGGTTATACAGCATGTGATTTGAAGAGTTAGCCCCTCTTTCATATAGATGCAAGTCTGGCCTTATCTTCATATCCGCTAGATCTCAGTTTGCATTATCTATATCCTTTGTCTTATGTTAAATATCTAATAATGTACCCAGAAGACTATCATATTCATTTTTTTCAACATGCATCACATCAATATTATGCCTCAACATCATTATCGACCAATAAAAAAAGTTAAAAAATATGCTTTACTTACTCCAATTAAGTTCTTCAATACCCCTCTTCTGCTTTTACACTGCTAAACTGAACATGTTTACTAAGAAGTCTCTATGTCACCTTACCCAATTGGTCCATGATAATTTTATTAGTAAGACAACAAGGAAAGGCTCTCCTCTCTTCCCATTGAATTCCTTCCAATTTCTTCATGTGTGATTCCTTCGAAGCCAACGATGATGGCCAACATAAGCAATTTTTCCCCTAACTAGAATTGATGGAGTATCGTCATTATACGTAGGATATACTTTATAACCCTGTCTATTCTACCCAAAGAGATTACTTCAAGCAGGAAAATCATTTACAATTCACAACAAAGTAACCTATATGTTAAATATAGTATTTGTATTAGTATCTCGAGTCTTAGCCCCCCGCTCCCAAAAATGCTTTAACTTCTCTACAACCAATCTTAGGAACATATCTATATCCTTACTTGGTGATTGAGGCCTCGGTATTAATAGAGTCAACATAAAAAAAGATTAAGACATGCAAATCCATGGTGGCAAGTTAAAGGTAGTCACGACAATTGGCCACATGTTGTACGACAAATTTCTATCACTAAAAAGATTAAATCCATCTACACTTTAACCCAAACTAACATTTTATGGGTCGGTGAAAAAATTGGAATGCTTCTTATCGAGTTCCTGCTAAGCTTCCCTATCAACAGGATGTCACATTACCCTATCTTTTGTTGATTTGCCAGTATGATGCCATGTCATATCCTTTATAATATGCCTTGACCCATACAATTGCTTCAGCTGAGGAGTTAGTGGAAAATGTTGAAGTACTTTTTAAGGCATCTTTTTCCTTTTCGTGTTTTTGTCAACCCATCGGCTTTCCCTATATATCGGATAATTATCCTTTGAAGCATCTTTTTTTCAAAAAAAATTCATAGTCATGCTTACACATATAGAGTGACTCATACCCCAACCCTAAATTGTTAAGCATTTCTTTGCATCATAATGTGACTTAGGTAATTTATTGTCCATTGGAAACACCTTTTTCAATAACTTTAAGAGAGCATCAAATGATTTGTTAGTCCACTTATGTAACACCTTCAAGTGCATGAGTTTCACCAAAAAGTTTAAGGCTGAGAATGATGTGTAACTCAAATACAATTCTATTTTCATTTATGCAAATAAATCATCACAATTGTTATGATTTGATCCAATGTCCCTTTTGGATATGTAGTTATTTTGCTCTCTTTCATCACTAATTATTTCTTCAATTTTACAAGGGCCAATAAAATCGTGTATAATATCCACCATCTCATCCCTATCATTAAGAGATACCCTATCATTCCCTAAAAAGTGGAAATATCTGCTTCATCATGGTGCACCTAATTCGTGCATAAAGAGTGAAATCCATTATCTATCATATGTGCATCTAATGTTCCTAAATTTTGGAATAATAGATTCACTCACTTCTTACATGGATATCTTACCAAGCCCCTTTTGTTTATAAAGTTTTTAGCTCTATCAACAAACGTCATCACACCATTCCAATACTCATCCGACAAGTGATTTCCTAGATGGATCCAGCTTTTATCTATCGACATTATACCACTGAATAGGGAAAAAATGACTTCATATGGAATTAAGGGCTGGGATCAATCTTTTTTGTATGTTTTACATCCACCTATCACTCTAATTCTAAAAAGTAGGATTTTATCCCATTTGAGATATTTTTGCAGTTATCAATTCATCCATACTTATCATTTTTTCCATGCAAAAATTTCGGCAGCATCTCCCCTTAGTTCTCCAAATGTGTAAACTATACACTAGTATAGTTCAAACCCAAATAATAGTTAGGATGCTAAAAAAATTTTACAATGTGCAACGAGAGCCAGATAAATTCTTAATAATAACTACAGGACATATCCTAAACTATCCAACTTTATAGGACAATTCAAGGGTTGGTCGATTGATATATAGAGATCAATCAACCCTTAAACAGGTCTAAGCTTATAATGCAAATACAATTCTATTTAAAATTATTATAAAAATTTGTTTACAATAATATTAAACTTATAATGCAACATTTTATGAATGCCCTTATTCTGGTATATTATTATCTATATGGTTAGTTGTTTTAAATGCCCACATAAATTTTCATTATTTAATAATTTGGGATTAAGAATTCAAATTTGTAACCTACTCTACTATATTCATAAGATGTATACTTCAACTTCATTTGCCCTAACGTGTATTTTATAAGTATTCAATTCTTTTATCCAACCGTATACCTTCTGAGTATAGATAGATTTTCAAAGGCTTAAAGCTTTTAAGTTTTTATTAGTGAACAATCATCAAATTCGTTTTGATTGTAATTTATACAAAAATTCTCATTGACATAGAAATTTAAATCTTCATAATCCTTTTAAATTTCAGTACTCATATATAATCCTATTGTTGGTATTTTATAATTTTCCTTATTTTTATCGTGCATAAAATATCCAATATATATTATTATTGAATCTATAAAAAATCTAATTTCAAATATTTAATACCTAATATTAATATATTCAAATGAAACATTTTTATGTATTTAAATTTCAAATATTTAATATTTTTAATTCACATTTTGAAATAGATTTTATCTTATAAAAAATTCATATTGTATTTGAAAATATTTGCATTGAATAAATACAAATGATTAATATTGATATAGATATTATTTTTATACAGAAATGTTAGATATTATATAAATTCATAGATAAAATGAAAATTATTAATTTTTGAATTATAATAAAACTTATTTGAATTATTGTTGATTGGTTATTATTTTTAATACATTACCAACTAAAACATTAAAAATATGAGAATTTAAATACATATTAATTATTATTGAATAACATTATATATTGTTATAAAATTTATGTAACTTCTAGTCCCTATTAAAGTATATATTCATATGAAATTCTTATATTAGTACATAAATTGTAATATGAAATTTCCTTTATATATTGATAAATGTTTTTTATTTTAATCAATATACAATGTTATGAATTATTTATGGTAACAACAAATGGAAAATTTCTCCATTTGAATTTTTTACATTAAAAAATTAAAAAATAATAAATATTTCCATTCACATTCTATCATATGACAAATTTTATATAACAATTTATTTTCATTTAATTTTATATTAAAAATATTTTATGTAACAATTTATCTTCATTTTTTAATATACATTTTTTTGCATAAATTATTATATGAACTATTTATTAAAAATTATATAACAATCATTATTGAATAGGTAATTTATTTTTATATTACTTAATTTACATTGTTATGAAATTTTTATGAATTATGCTCCTTGTTAAATTATATAATCATATAAAATTATATTACATTGTGAGAAATTCTAAAAATATGTCATGAATTTTTTAATGTTATTGTTAAATATAATTTTTTTTTCATTAGATACAATGTTTTCATCAAATATTTTATTAACAAACTTTTTTTATTATACTTTTTCTTTAAAGTATGTTTATAAAGTTATATTGAAAAATTTTATTAACATACTTAAAAGTTTATTTTTGTGTTGATATAAAAATGTTTATATAATTTTTCTAATTTCATTTATTATTATGTTCCAACAAAATGACTAAATTTTGTATTTCAAAACTACATCCAAAATTTTATATACAGAACAATCTACCTAATTGAATAATTTACACATATATCAAACTTTTCAAAACTACATTTGTATTTAATAACTTAACAATAATAAAATTTATATTTATAAACTACACATGAAAGGAAAATTATACAAACACATTTAACAAATAGATCAAACTAATATTAATTTCATGCTACAGATATATACCATCAAAATAAATTAATTCATTACATATTATTATAGCAAAAAAATTCATATCAAATTGTTCACCTCCTAATTACATAATGAAATAAAATTTTATAAAAGTTAATACACATACCTCATTAGAATAAATCTACTAATCAAATATCCTCGAACTAAACAAAAATAACAATAAATAGCAACAATATCTAATAAAACAAAACAATATACAATATATATAAATAACAAAATTATATTATTAAAAAATATAAATAAAAAAATATTAAAATAAAAAAAATATCTAAATCTTTGACTTCAATTTCCCCTGTCCGTGTACAAATAAGGTCGAGAGTGTAGTGAGGGTATATATAGTCAAACTCTTCAGCAATGACAAATTCCTCGGTTGTTGTTAAAGAGTCATCGCTATAGGACATGGCCTACAGTGATGACAGTGTCATCATTGAAGGGTTGACATTAGAAATTGTGTCAACCTTTAGAGATAATAATGTCATTGTTGAAAGCCAAGTCCCTTTACCGATGACATTTTCATCACTAAAGGATTGGCACTAGAAATTGTGTTAACCTTTTAATGATGACAATGTCATCGTTGAAGGCCATGACCTTTAACAACGATATTGTCATCATTAAAGGTACCTTTAGTGATAATATTCTTATCAATAAGGGCCTTAACCTTAAGCGACAACAAATCTCATCATTAAAGTATTTTGCTTCCCGTCCATTCAATTCATAATGACGCTATTTTATTACTAATGACATTGTTATTGGTAAAACTTATTATAGTCTACAATGACAACTGAATGTTTGTCATAACTAAAAATATCGTCGATGTTACTCTATTTTTGTTGTAGTGCTACTAGAAGGAGTTGGTACACTAGTGGCTCCATCCCCATTTCAGAACATAAGAAGAAAATGGTAATTTTTAATTAGTTTTAGTTTAAATATTGGTTTTAGCATAAGTTCATTCATTGTATACGGTGGGGTCGACCATTGTTACATACTATATACCATGTTGTAATTCATTGAAACTCCTTTATTAAATGGTGCATGCTTTACGTACCTAGCTTCTTTAGAAGTAAAAGCGCACTTACACTTTTGCAAAAAAATTTATGATATAGTATGCGTTATAGGACAACTAAAAAAATAAAAAAAGTTCACTGAAACCTTTTGATAAATTTATGCATTTCATAATAATAGAAATGTAATTAAACAATAATGCAATCACCTTTTAAAAGGAAATTATTCATTTAAAAATAAAATTGAAATCTTGTTATTAACTATTTAAATAAAGAGTTATGATTTAAACCAAACATTTTGCAACAAGGGAATACTCCTATAGTAATGCTTAAGGAGGGCAGTTGATATTGGTTACCCCTATTCTCTCTTTTTTAAAAAAAATCTAAGTTACATAAGCAAATAAAATTTTATTTCCTAAAAAGGATAAGTAAAGCAAGACGCAAATTTGCAATATTAGAAATAGAAAACAAGTAGGTCTTACATATATGGAAATACGTATGTACTTATGTGTTTATCTCTATTTTCGGAAATAAGATGAATATTTATATAAATCCCATTCACCCAAAGAATCATTTTACGAAAAACATGCAATACTTTTCATTGTTAAAGATGTAGTTATTCATATCGTTTGACCAAGCAAACTAGATAAAACTAATTAATGTTATTGGCCAAATATTATAACTTCAAGCATAAATTACAAGCGGAAATGATGAACTTATTCAAGGACAATGATATTAAGGGCGACAGAAAATAGGAATCAGGTTAAGATGGTCTTTTCTTCTCACTGTCGCACCAAAGGCCTCACTCATATCAAATTCTTCGAGCTTCATTCCTTCGGGAAGCTTCCAATCAAAATGATAAAGTAGGCTAGCAAGTGGCAACTCCACATTAGGTCTAGCAAATGTAATCCCAGGACATATTCTCCTCCCGGCACCAAATGGTATGTATTCATAATTTGTGCCTTTGTGATCAATTGGATTATCAAGAAATCTTTCTGGTTGGAATTTCTCAGGTTCAATCCAATACATTGGATCTCTTGCAATTGACCAGAAATTGACAATTATCTTTGATTTTGCAGGTATTTCATACCCATTGATGACACATTTCTTACTATTTTCTCTTGGAACAAGCAATGGTGCAGGTGGATGTAGTCTCCAGGTTTCTTTGATAACTGACTTTAAATATTGCAACTTGTCAAATTCTGACTCATCTACAAATCCTTTATCACCATATACTTTTCTTACCTCATGTTGAGCTTCTTGCATGATCTTTGGATTCTTTATTAGTTCAGACATTGCTCAATCCACACTTGTTGATGATGTTTCTGTTCCAGCACCGAAGATATCCTGAGAGTCGTATTAGATCGAGAACAAAAATTAGAATTGAAAATTAATACAATAAATATAACTATTATTGTTAATTAAGACTAGTAATGAATTGAGTCGAACTTTACTAAATTTATCTCGTGAACCACGTAGTCATTCTTAACTTTGCTTATAAATTGAACCATTTATGAATGAGTTTATTTTTTGAATACAACATTATTTGATCTCAATTAGAACTCATAAGTCAACATTATTTTTTGAACTCAACGTCATTTGAGTAAAAAATTTTTTCCTTATAAAAAAGTTTCACATGAGTATTTGAAAATTTTCAAACAAAAATGTAAAAATACCCTTCTATAAAAATTTATATTAATTTATTTATTTTAAATGAGGAGAATAACCCATATTGAACTTCTAATTGGCCCGTTTCAAACAAGATCAACACTTTCAAAATTCAAAAGTTTTGCTTCTTTCCTTTTTCTTTTTATCCTTGTGTTCCTTTAAACCCCCTTCTCTTGAAAACAACAATAAAACAAGGTCAACTGTACGGAGTTTTTACATATTTTTAGATTTATTTTTGTCGATTACTTTACTTTGTCTAAATTTGTTTTGAGTGGATTGTTTACTTATGTTTGGACGGATATGAGTATTTCGATCCAATGTTTACCTTCTGTGATATTATACTGTTATTTGACCGTGCGTTCGCACAACCTTGTTTATGATTTATTATCGTTTATTAATATACTAGGAAAATTATTTTAATAAAATTTTGTGCATAAGTGAAAGACATTTGAGTTTGTTTCAATATAAAACCAGAAAGTGTTCAAAAAGTAACAATTATAATAACATCATGCGTGAGTTCGAAAGTCAAATAACATTAGAAATATTTATTCATTTGAGAATTATAATTTTAAGCATGGAATTAAATAAGGGTCAAATTTTGAATTATAGATCTTTCTCCTTCAAGCATAAGTACCAAGGCATCTAAGGTAAAAACTTTAAAACCCTTGAAATGACATTAACGCAGTAAAATTGTGTAAGTTGAAATAAATACCATGCATGCAGATATGAGCAGTGAATAATTTTCTTTCATTGTCTATACAGTTATTTACCCACAGTTACATCCATGTCGATAAATATAGATCAAACAGCCAGGTGGTACTAAGTCTAGAAATGTAGGGAAAATTTTGCAAAATTTCCTACTCTTAGGGTGCCTAAGGCCACCTAAGGGTTCAGGTAGCTTTGCCCCTAATTCTATTGGTCATGACTAAAAAGAAAAATAAAATATATATTTTTTCAATAGTGATAGTTAATATATAATAAATTATTAAAAAAATATTTTTTATTAGTCAACTAACTTATTTGCCAGTAAGAATGAAATTTTATTATAAGATAATCAATTTTTTAAGTTTACTTTCTTGTTATTAATAATGCAAAGAAGATGAAAAATGATCATATTCTATTTTTTTTAATACAGTATCTGATGCATGAATGAATTTATTTATTTTAATATATTATGATAAAATTTTAAATTTGTTTCACTATCAATATAAAATATTTTATATTATCAATAAAAGGTTATGGTAATTATTAACATAGAAGGTAATAATAATTAATTAAGAATTTTCAATAGCAATAAAAAAATTTTTAATATTTCTTTATTAACATGCCAACAAATGGATGGATGATTGTGTAAAATTTGTTTATATTGATAGTAGATCAAATTTAAATTCTTGAGTTAAATATAAAATACTTGATTTTGTTTCCATCTTATCAGTCAAGTTTCTTTTCTTTTCTTTTTTTGGTACACAATTTGAATTAATTTCAGATATAGATCCCTCAAAATAGATTTGAAAACCATGTTAATAATCGGGTATAAAAAATAGATATCTAAAAAAATTATAATAATGGTTATAAATAAACTTTCAAATACCTTTTATCAAGAAGTTCATATAAATTGGGGAAGGAAATATTTTTCTCAACAACAAATTCATTTATTTTTTAGAAGATGTATATTTATCAAAGGAAAATCTAATTTTCTTGTATATAAATAACGGATTATTATATATTTTTATATTTTATAATTAAAAAAATGATTTCTCGAGCAATGATTGTAAAGAAAAACAACTTCATTCTTTTTTTTTTTTTAATTTTAGGAGTGATTAAACCAAAACTCTCTTGTCTTTAAATAAAGGAAGTTGTCTTCATCAATTTTATTATATCTAATATTAAACAAATAAATTATTTTTTACTATTTTAATAAAATATATATTATTATTATCATCATTAAGAAAGATATTTTTCACCGAATTAAATAAACGGAGTATAATTAGTCACACAAGATACATCTTGTAAAATAAAATGTTAACTACCTTTTATCAAGAATTTCATGTACGTTAAAGCTGAGCTGGCATATATAGCGTATACGTCAGTTAGAATGCAAGTAAAGGTAAACTCACCACAACAACACCTTTAATGTTGTCATGAGTTAATGGAATTTCTAGGTCACTTTGCTGCTGAATCTTCAAAAGAGCATCAACTATATCCTGCTCTTCCTCGTTTCTCTTGACGTCACTTCTTTCTTTGTGATCCCTGACGATGTTTTCAAGAATCTTATCAACTTCTCTGCGTGTTTTCTGCACTCGGGATCCAAACCCACCAATCATTTGAAGCACACTGATGGAGGGAAAGAGATCAGCAATGGAAAATCCTTCAACAAGCCTCACCATTTCTTCCAGACAGTTAAGAAACTTCTCTTGATCTCTGGACTTCTTACCAAAAGCCGCTCGTGCGGTTATATCATTTGTGAGGGCATAGATTTCCCTACTGAGATCTATGACAGATCCTTCACGGTCAGTCACTTTCTTGATGAGAGCTGAAACCTCCTCTTCTCTTATAAGCCTAAAGGATTGGACTCGCTTTGCAGTTAAAAGCTCCAAAGTGCATATTTTCCGAAGCTGTCTCCATTGGCTTCCATACGGAGAGAATATCAGGTCACTTCGATCATAAAACAAGATGTCAGTAGCAAGTAGAGGAGATCTATTCGAAACAACGGCATCATGTTTATTGAAGATTTCTTTAACGATCTCCGGCGACGAGATTACAACGTTGGATGTTTGTCCAAGCCGGAGATGCATTATGGGGCCATATTTCTTTGCCAAATCTCTTAAAATGTGGTGAGGATGTTTTCCAATAAATTGGTGAATGTTTCCTATAAGAGGAAGTTTCGAGGGTCCGGGGGGTAAGTTTTTGGTTGATTTTTTGGAGTTGTAAGTGCTCCATAGGAGAAGGAAGAAGCCAAAGAAGGTGAAGAGAACAGAAAAACAGATTTGAAGCTCCATGATGATTAACTGAAAGTTATGGGTTGGACTTGAGATCTGGGGGCAAGGAAGTCGGAACTTGCCTTTATGAAACTTGAATTATTGTCCTTAGAGGGGGCACATGCGACAAAAATATAGTACCTTGCGTTTTAAGTGAGTGCAGGAAAGTAGATAGGTAGACGTGCCTTAGAAGTGATAAATATCTGGGCATCACGAAAAGATAAATTTCTGGACAAATATATTTTTTTAATTTTTATACTAGCTAGTTTTTACATTCATCTAATTAAGAAAATTAAAAATGTAATAATATTTAATATCTTAAATGTTAAAAAGTGTATTTTTAATATACCTAAATCTCATAAAATTAATAACCAACTTTTTTTAACACAAATAAAAACTTTTACTATAATTAAAAAATATAAATATTTATCCTGGCCAAAATGATTATTTCGGACTCGAATAATTGACAATGGGATAACAGCTAATTTACTCCCCTAATTCCAAATGCATAAAAACAAGGAGCCGTCCTTAATCACTGAAAATGTCATGGCCTAGTAACTTTACTACTATTAGATTTTATTTTACAAGTTTTGTTATGTTTGATGTTAGACTTTAAAATTATATGTGTTATCATACTATTTTTAAGATTTACCGTTGTTAAAAATTAAAAAAAAAATAAAGAAGAAAATGTTAAAAGTGTCGGCGTACCACGTTCTGGGATGAAACGTGCCAGGGATACGTTTAATTGCAATGAAAAGTGGTAGGTGTGAATTGAAAATGAAATTGAATAACATTCTCATTAGTTTGGAATCAAATGAAAACCGAATAATAATAATAATAATAATAATAATAATAATAATAATAATAAAGGAGACGACAATGGAGTGGTCCTGCTTAAAAGTTTCATTCATATAAATAGGGAATTGGAATGAAAACTTACTACAAAATCATTTCATGAAAGCCCTTTAATGATTTATTTTCTCAATAGAAATCTGTTTTCGATAACTCGTTCTGAAGGTGACAAAATTTATTTATTACTTCTTATGTTACATAGATAACAAATTACAAATTATCTTCCAAAATGAAGAAAATAAAACACACAATATGATTATTTTTACAATTAAGTTCATAATACAGTTTAAGTTTAATTAACTTTATTTATTACTTTAAATAAATTAATTTAATTCAAATTATGTAACATGTATGCGTGGGGGTGGTTATATAAATAATATCACAGCGTTGAAAAGAAAATGTAATATTTAATTTGCATAATTTGAATATGAGAATATAATTTCATTTTAACACATAATTTTTTCTCTCACTTTTTTCAACAGAATCAAAAAAGAAAAATTTTTCATTTTATTATTTTTATTCCTCTCAAATTTCTCCTAAGATGAAAACACTTTCATTCTTATTGTCTTTCACTCCCCTTCCCATTCTTTCTAATTTTCATTTTTCTCTATTTTCACTTTTATACTATAAGAATGTCAATAAACATTGCCATAAAGACATTAGTTAAAAGCAAGACCAATGCGTATTATGGAATGGTGATAATTTTTTGAAATTATGAATAAAACTTAAGATGTCAATTTTTTTAAACAACCAACTTTTCTTTCCTTTGGAAATTTTAGATGTTGCTTTCTAAAATCACTAACGTCAAAAGGAAATTTAAGATGTTGATTGCTAATATAAATGTCATCTAAAGCTATTGCAAACATCCAATTGGGAAATGTAAAAAGGTTAACATATTGGTTTTGTATTGCATTGCCATTTAAAGGTATGACAATTTAAGGTTACTGGAAAAACAACAAAAGCTAAAATATCATTTTTAAAAGTCATCATCATCTAAAGATATTTCAAACATTTGATTGGGAAATATAAAAAGTTAACACATCAATTTTGACTAAACCAACATCTAAATGTGTGGCAATTGTTTAAAGATATTTCAAATGTCTAGTTTGGGAAATGTATAATATTACTGCATCAATTTTATAAAGTAACATTTAAAGGTATGACAACTACTTGCTTATTTGAAAAAGGAGAATATGTAAGACATTGATTTTTTGATACTAATCAATATCAAAAGTTTTGCACAATGCTTATAATTTCACTCTTGCCCTTTATTTGAAGTATCTTTGCAATATCTTTGCCTTTATTTTCATCAAAAGAGTTTGGGTGGAAGAGTAGAATAAGTTACCCATCTTTGTTGCACATTTAAAGATGCAAAAAATCTTGTTGAAGCACTTTTAGTAGTTCTTTGATATCTTCTACTTTCACATATTGGTAAGTTCTTACTTATTCGCTAATATGTGAAAGTAGATGATATTAGAAAATGCCTAGAATTGCTTCCACATGATTCGCAACATTTTTTAATGTACAACAAGAATGGGTGACTTATCCAAATATTCCACCTAAACTCTTATGATGTTAATGGAGGCCAATGTATTGTCAAGATATAGGGTTTGATTAAGAGAAATAGAGCTTTATTCAATATATAAGAATTTACAACAAAGATGATTTACAACAAAGATAATTCAAATTTAAACTGTTATGAAGACCTAGATATGCCTATACATGTTTGTAAATTTAGTATAGGTTGTTTATTATAGGTGATAGTGATTTGGGGTATCTATTGCTATAGTGATATGAAAAGAAATAAATTCTTAAAATATGTTTTCATAATTGTTTGTCTCCTTTATCATCTATTTGTACATTTTTAAAATGGTAGATGTTGTTTGTATAATTGTTATTGGATTAGAAATAGTGTAACTTGTTTAAAAAAGTTTTCCCCAGGGAAAAATGTTAGTTTTTTCCACAAACAACCAATATCTTAATTATACTAAACTATAAAATGGTTGATCGTAATTGAATTCTTAATAGTGTAACTTTCATAAAAAATTTCCTATAGAAAAGATTTCGGGGTTTATACTAATAATTGACATCTTAATTTACAATAAATATATAATTAGCTAATGTCTATATATTTTCTATTGGATTGCAAATAGTATAACTTATATAAAAAAAATCCTTAACAAAAAGATATCAATATTTTACAAATAAACATCTTAATAAATTATAACATTGATTTTTTTTAAGTAACTAACATGTAAAATTATGCATTACACATTGAATTTCTAATTAACTGGTGTTAAACCTTTTTAGTAGGATGATGTCATCTTAATTTATATGATAGTGTTTTATTTGAAACTAGTGTGTTATACCTAAATGCACTTTAGACATTACTTTGTAATAAATAACCAATGTATAAAGTAAAATGATGTTGCTTTGTATTGCTATATTAACACCAACAAAATCATAAAAGGACTAGCAAAAGAATGAAATAGAACACTAAAATATTGTAGTACTATTTGCAAACTTAGGATTCCTCAATCATGAAGCTCTTTCAAGCCTCAGAAGAACTTTGAGAGAATTGTGAAGCATAATTTTTTCATCGGCCCTTTTTTTCTAACATGGTATACTTACAAAATATCTTGCTCTTCCTTTCCATGATTTTTGTCTTAATATTTTCATTTTATATATGTGGTGTTGTTTAGGATCTATGTTGTGCTTACAAAATTTTCAACTTAGAATGATTAGGGTTAAGATTTGAATGCATTGGCAGCATCTTTCTAATGTTATGTTGGCTCATCATTATGCATGAAATAAATTACATATAGAAGCTTGCATATAGATGTATGGATTTGTTTAGGTTTTAGGTTTGTGCTTAGAAAATCTTCAACATAAAATGACTAAGGTTGTAGTTTTGATGTATTGGTAATATCCTTTTAATGCTCTTTTAGCTAATGAATATGCAATATAACCTTATGTATGAAATAAACTACATACAAAAGCATGCATATAGATGTATAAATATATTTGGGTGTTGGATTTATGTTGTGAATATGTATAATTTTGAATGATAAAGGATTTATGATGTGAATCAAACTAATGGATCATCCCAAAATCAAGAAATCAAACTAAAAAAGAAGCATAGTCACAATTGTTAGGATTAGGAGTCAAATAATTGCAGCGAAATATTAACCGATCCCAGCCAACGATCCATGTGAAATGATTAGATTAGGACGAGGGTTTTATCATTACCTTTTACAAACAATTCAAAAACCTTGTTCGTTGATCACCTTTTTAACTTGCTCCTAATTAGAACTCTGAGGTATTCACATGAACTAGTAAATCACCAGTAAATGTCCTACAGCCACTAATTAGAATTCTCCTCCTTTGCCTTGTAGTGCTAGCTATGCCTTTTTTTAAGGTTATAGTCTAAAAAGGCTACTAGGTTTTTCTATGTACTGGTATGCATGAATTATTAATTTTTTAACACCCAACATGCCTATTTAAATAGGTGCATAGAAAATCCTAACTAATTAGGCTTTGTTCCATGTATAATTATGGGCTTATAATTGAGTCTTATAATTATAACATGAAATTCTCATATAATAGGTCCAAACAATTTAGTTTATCAATTCTAAATCTATTAGATTTTAAGCGTATGACCCTATAGGCTTTTATTATATTCACAATAATCATAAATCATATTAATGATCATAAATAATGAGCAGTGTCTAGCAACATATCATTGTTATCTAAATAATAAGAAAGTCAGTGAATCAACTGAACTTATACATGTGATCATCATTTATGACATTTTATCCTAAATATCTAGATTGAGTACAAGACATGGATTTTGTCATTCCTGTATAACCCAATTTAAAAGTTTTTTTATTCTTAAGTAAATTGACTAAAGTAAATATAATTAACATTACATATCAATCCATTTAAGCATGGCCACGAGTTTTTCTTAACCTTACTTAATCAAGGGGCTCGCATATGTCATTTTTGTTATATAGGAGGGACAAATTCTATCTTGATCACACAAATCTCTCTACATGATATGTGATACATCCAATAACTATCCTTGCATTCACTTAACCATGAGTGACACGAAGTAATATCTAAATGTGGAACTTATATATAAGGAACTCTAGCAATCTTAGGTTAAAGGACTATATTAATGATGATCACTAAGAATCACTTATGATACTAATATAACGATCCATGTAATGTTCTTAGGATGGGTCAGTCCAATACATAAGTTCTCTAGCTTGTACTCATGTGTAAACTTAATATCTCATATAAGTAACCACGCATGTTAGTCTTAACATATCAATGCAACTTAATCTATAATGATATATGATTAGGAATATTTAAGAATAGAATTATTCTGGGGTTATTATCATAGTTAAATATATTACACAGAAAATATATATATAAATATGATAATTAGAATTGCATTTTTAAAATAACATGATTCAAATTTACTATCATCCATATGATTGGTTTTAAGGTATATACACCAACAATAACACACTTTGGAAAAGAAAGAATAAGAGCAATAAGTGATGAAGAACAAACCATAAAAGGTGAAATTGCTTTGATAAGCATAGAAGAATCATGCTATAAAGGATGAATTCTTTGATAAGTGAAGATAAATGCCACAAAGGTTAAATCTTTTTGATAAGTCATAAGTTTATTCATGAACTTAAAGAGAGACACTCTTATAAAGAAGGCTTCAACTAATTCTCTATCAAAAATGATCTAAAACTTTTATTTATAAGAAACAAGCTTTGTTATATAACTTTCTAAAATCCTAATTGAAAATAGGTTTGAGTGGACTCAATTGGCCCCAAACTAATAGTAATATGGTCAATAGTTCTAGGTAAATATCTAAAAATAATGGGCTAGAGTTACTAACAAATAAAAAGCCTAATATGTCTTAAAACATAAGAAGAAATAATGAAATTAAACTAAACCCCTAAATGGCCTAAATTGGCCTTAACTTCACTTGAAAGCCAAAATGCATATATTCTACTTATTTAGCTTATCCAAACTTTCCTTTAATACATTCAAGCGCTTTAAATTAATTTTTAAAGCATTTCATTGATTCTATTATATAGCTTCTTATGGTTGCCTTCCCTAAGATTGTAGTCAAGGATTCCATCCAAAAGAAGGCGAATTGAGTTTTAGAATTTTACCAGTTTTACAAAATCAAGTTCAGTTTTACAAAGATTTTTGCAAATAACTTTCATTTTCAAATAATAGACAAATGATTAGCTAATGCAATAATCAAACTTAAATCAATTAAAAATAACAATTTAGCAATTTCATCAAGTAAAATAGAGCATTATGTAAAAAACCAAAAGAGACAAGGATAAAGAAGATCAAATGCAATAATTTATAGTGATTTGACTTTAAAGATCCAATACCCCCAACGAGCACATCTACTATCAAAACTATGTGACTTAGATTTTGCAAGAATTCATATCTCTTCAAGTTTAATTGGACATTTGAAAAAGCCTTTGCAATATCTAACTTGAATATAAGACAATCCTTTTATGTTTCCTTGCTCAAAGAACACTTTACTAAAAGAATCTCCACTTTTCAAAATCTTAGAGATACCTCATCCTAAAATGTATGAAATGAGTGTTTACAATAAAAAAAAGCTCACAAACTCTCAAAGTTTGATTACACAATGAAAAGTTAGAAAAGGAAATTTGAATTCAGTTGGTTCAAGGGATTTGAATTATTTAAGAGTAAGAAGTTATGAGAAGTATGACAATGTAACAGGTCAAGTTTTAAATATATATTTAAAATAGAGTTTGAGGCTCTAAATAGGAGTCAGAAACCCTTAATGTCTATTACACATTTAAAAAAGCCATTATAAACATGCTAGCATACAAGGAATCACTTTATGAAGTAATTTTTGAGCATTTGGAGATTTGAAAATCGAAAGGTAAAAGGTAAAATGCTTCTCCTTGCATAAGAAAGTTATTGTAATATGCAAAGCACTTCCCTGAGGATAAGTTTTTATTTTGAAAATATAGCAATGAGAAGTGCATTGCAAAGTGTTTCTCAAGATAATTCTAAAAAGGGAAAGCACTTCACAAAGTTATTTTCCCTTCCATAATTTCATTATATAAAACAACCTAATTTCAAAATAATTTTTGAAAATTTTGTTATTACCTTAAAAACTTTAAACATTTTATGCAAAAATATTTTATGAAAATGATTTTATGATGAAAAACAAGAATAATTTTATCCCAATTTTTTTTGTTCCAATTCATAAAATAAGTTTTGACATGTTTTCATTTTTGAAACATTTTCTCTAATTTATCATTTTAACTATTTTACTTAATTTCTTCTTTTACAATCAAACTTAATAAAATTAAAAGAACCCAACTAAGATCTTTAATAAACTTTAACTTTTGGTTTGAGGTTCGATGCAACATATGATCTTAAATAACAATTAAACATGTTAAAATGTATTATTATCACAAAAATTAGCATTTAAATGGAGCTAAGGCTAATAATCTCCCTTTTTTAATAATGACAAACCATTTTGAGATTAATTCAAATTTAAAAGCCTATCCCTTTATCACTTCAACACTTCCTTTTAATTTATGCATACATTTCTCAATTTTTATCTTAATTTGCATATTAAAGGTTTATTAAGCATTTCAAATTTAGATCTAATTTCAAGATTATTTAATCTCAAAACACTTTCTCCATCTTTTAGCATCAATCAAAGAAGAATAACATGTTATAATTATCAAAACAAAAAGTAAGCCATAAACGATCATAATAAATTGTGAAAGTATATGAAGTATTCACAAGATATCAAAAATATAAAAAAGATATGAAATCCAAAATAGTATCAAGACATCTAGCAAAAAATATAATAAAGGCCTATAGGAAATAGGATAAAGATAAAATATCTTTAATCATGTATAATCTCATCATCATCTAAAGTAATGGCCTTGTCATCTTCTTTATTATCCCCTTCTTCCTTTTTAGATCAAGCTACTTCTTGCTTGCCCTTTCTTCTTCTTTCTTTTTGAATCTCTTCCTTAGCTTCATCATCCACATTTTCATTTTCTTTAGATTGTTCATCATTTCCAATAATAGTGGAAAATGATCCAATACTTAAGTGTGTTAGTGTATATGCCCTAAAACCAATCATATTGGTGATTGTAATTTTGAATCATGTTATTTTAATGGCAATTCTAATTATTATATTTATATATATTGTCTGCGTAATATATTTAATTATAATAATAACCTTAGAATAATTGTATTCTTAAATGTCCCTAGTCATTTATCATTGTGGATTAGGTTGCTTTGATATGTTAAGACTAACATGTGTGAAGACTTATATGGGATATTAAGTTTACACATGAGTACAAGTTAGAGAACTTGTATACTGGACCGACCCATATTAAGAACACTACATGGATCATTATATGAGTTTCATAAGTGGTTCTTAGTGATCATTATTAATATGGTCCTTTGACCTGAGATCACCAAGGTTCCCTACATGTGGTTTCATATTTTGATACTATTCTATGTCACTAATGATTAAGTGAATGCAAGGGTAGATATTGGATATGTCACATATCATGCGGAGGGGTTTGTGTGATCAAGATGGGATTTGTCCCTCCTATATAATAGGAGTAACATCTATGGGCCCCTTGATTAAGTAAAGTTGAGAAAATGCATGGCCATGCTCAGATGAATTAACATGAGATGTCGATTACATTTGTTTCAGTCAGCTTACTTAGGAATCAAGAAACATCAAGATTGGGCTATACGGGAATGACATGGTCCATGTCTCGCGCTCAATCTAGATGTATAGGACAAAAGGACATAAGTGATAATCACGTGTAAAGGTTTAATCAAATCACCGACTTTCTCATTACTTGGGTAACAATGATGTGTTGCTAGACGCCAATCATTGTTTATGATCATTAATATGATTAATAGTCATTGTCAACGTAATAAGAGCCTGTAGAGTCGCACACTTAGAGCCTAGTGAATTTGGAATTAATGGACCAAATTGTTTGAGCTTAATATTTGGGAATTCATGTTGTAATTATAAGGCCCAATAGTAAGCCTATAATTATACATGGAATAAAGCCCAAATAGGTTAGGTTTTTCTATGCACCTATTTAAATAGGCTTATGGGGTAATAATAGGATTGCTATTCATTATTCACACACCCCAAGCAAAAGCATAGAAAACCCTAGCACCTCTCCTTAACCAAAATCTCTGAAGAGGCGTAGCTAGCACTACGAGGTGTAAGGAGATCAATTCCAACCGGTGTGTGTAGCGGACATTCATTGGTGATTCACGGGTTCGTATGGATACCACAGAGGTGCAACCACATAAACATTGTATTGGTGATCTGATTTACTGGTTTCTATCTCGGTTCGTGATTTGGAAGCAGATCGGACTTGCTGTAGCGGTCAGAAGATTTTTGGCCGAAAGGTATAAACCCTAATCCCTAATCTATGGTGTTCTAAATTCGCATGGATCCTTGGTAGAAATCGTACAAAAATTTTATTCTGCTGTGCATGTATGATGCACAATTTCTAGCAAATTGAGATATTTTTTGTCAATCTTCACAAGCCAAGTATAGACTTCTTTAAATTCTCCTTGAATTTTATCCTATAGTGAGATACTTTTTGTTAATCTTCACAAGCCAAGTATAGACTTCTTTAAATTCTCCTTGAATTTTATCTTATAGTTCATTATTTCAAGCACCTAAAGAATATGAGGAACTAAGACACTTTTCCATAAATTCTCATTCGTCATTCTTTTTATAATAGGACATTTGCTTCAAAATTTTCACACTAAGCTTATGTGCATCTTTGAATTTAATGACTCTAGCTTCATCCTCAACCAAAATTCCTTTTTTTTCTTAAAAATAGTAGTCAAGACCATGGCATATGGGAGAAATTTAGCAAAAACATGCTCAAGCATATAGTTAACAATCAAATAAGAAAGATTAAATGTCAAATTCTTCCTTATACACTAGATAACAAATAACTCAATATCATTAATATGTGTTAAATTTGTGTAATTTGAAAACATTATCTTGGTAAGATGATAATGAAGCAAGCATTCATCCACTTAAACTAGCTATTTGTATCTTATTATTAAATTATTTAAGAGTTTTGTCTTTCTAGAAAAAATTGATTATAGTGATCTTAAAGTGGTCTTAAATATTTCTAGTAACATTACATGCCATTGAATTATCCATTTGATCATACCAAATTTGCATAAATTTGGTAAACAATAAATGGCTAGATAAGAGTATAATGAGTAGCAAATATAACCAATTTGTATTTCTCTAATACGTCATATAGTTCAAACTTCTCTTTCTATAGAAATTCCATATCCTTATTAATTTAGAGGATCAATATCTTTATTTAATATAGCAATGAATTTTAGATAATCAAATACCTCTTTGTAGTACACTTTTTCCAATGTTAAATAATTAAAAAATAGAGTTTCATTTCGTAAAGCAATAAGAAAAGCTTAGATTTAGTAATGGATCATTTAAGCTTATAAACACTTTGCCTTTCCTTTTTCCCTTGCCTTTCCTAGTGCTCTTCTCAATTAAAGGACATTTTGGAGTCATTGATTTCTTGCCCATAAAAGAAATGATTTTTTCTTTTTGTGTTTTTAGGTGAGAAAAGTGTATAGAATAGCAATGTAAGGTATTTGAAGATGACATGAAGTGAAATAAGTGAATAGAAATAAAGTTGAAAAGTTAGGATTTGAAAGTTTAATTTTAGGATTTTGAATTTAGGGTGATTAAAGGAGTTTTTATTGGTTAGAAATGAGGGAAAATGGTGAGAATAGGTTTAATTAGTGGTTTTTAGTAGATTCTAGTGGAAGAAAAGGAGTAAGAATGAATTTAGTATAGAAAAGGTAAAGAGAGAGTGACTAGCTTTGAAGGATAAGGTGAGCAAAATAAGGAGTAGTAATACATCAAGGTATATATAATACCCTAGGTAAAATGCTTCACAAGTAGCTTTACTGATGAATTTATTCATTGGCAAAGTGATTAATGAATGTTTCACAACTTATAATACTAAAGCCTTATTTTTGCACATAAACGAAGCACTCACCAAAGCACTTTGCAACCTAAAACCTTTCAAAATTTGAGATTTCCCCACCTAATACCATCTAAGGTCATTCCTTTTCAACTTGAATATATTTAGGACTAGGCTTTGCACTTGATGCTAGAATTTTGAGGGACTTACCTTGTAAAATACATGTAAGGATACTTTAATGCCAAAGTTAGAAATTGATATTCCATTAAAATAACTAGAACAATTTAAGTTTAATGGTAAAAAAATCAACAAATTTTTAAAATAGGCTTTAAGTCCATTTTAGTGATTATCTTTCAAGAGGATTTAATATGCCTAATTCTCTTCCAATAAAATTGAAACGATCTTACTAAGAGGCTTAGCAAAGATGTTTACAACTTAAAATTTAGTTTGGATAAATTTAAGGACAACATCTCCTTTTTGAATATGATTATGGATGAAGTGATGTCATATTTTAATATGATTGGATCTAGAATGTATAATAAAATTCTCAGTAAGATTAATGACATTAATATTGTTACATTTAATGGGAATGCTTTCAAAATTCAAATTAATATCCAATAATTGTTACTTTATACAACAAAGTTAAGTATAACAACTATTAGTGATTATATATCTTGCTTCCATAATAAACAAAGCCATACTATTTTAATTTTTACTATACCATGAGACTGGTGAATGGCCAAGAAATTAACAAGCACCACTAATACTTTTTCTATCTAAGTAGTTACCCATAAAGTTAACATTAGAATAACCTATTAAGGAACTAGACCTTTCTCTAGGATACCATAACTCAAAATAAAGTATGCTTGTAAGATATCTTAAAATGCATTTTGCGGCAATAAAATTTAATCCCTTTGAATTAGCTCGAAATCTTGTACACTTACACACATTAAACATAATATTAGGCTTTCTAGTAGTGAGATAAAATAAAGAACCTGCCATGCCTCTATACATAGTGATATAAACCTTTTTACCTCCCTTGTCCAAGTCTAATTTTGTTATAATGCTCATAAAGGTGGATTATGGCTTTTGTCTCATCTTTCTTGTATTTCTTGAGTGAACTCCTTTGTGTATTTGGTTTGACTAACAAAGATTTTATTTCTTGATTTGTAAACTAAAGAAAAAGTTCAACTTTCCCATCATAAACATCTCAAATTCACCTTGCATCAACTTAGCAAACTCTTTGCACATAGAATTATTAATAGCACTAAATATGATGTCATTAATATATATATTTGCATAAGAAGAATATCATTAAGCTTATGCTTTATGAACAAAGTAATATTAACTTTTCCTTTTGAAAAAATTTTGTTCATAAAAAAATTACTTAATATCTCATTCCAAGCTCTAAGAGCTTGTTTGAGACTATAAAGTACTTTCTTAAGTTTAAAAACATGATTAGAAAAAAAATGACTCTCAAAATCTAGAGGTTGTTTAACATACACTTCTTCCACAATTATACCATCCAAAAATGTACTATTAACTAATGCTAAACAAATTATGTTTAAGCCTTTTCACAAATAGAACATCCTCAATATAAGATTTGGTATTCTTAACCAATTTTTTAGTTCTCATGACTTTGCCTTTTGCATTATCTCTAAAAGTAACATTTCCTCTTTTAATGATTATTAATGAGAAGAATTTTAATTCATCTTCAATTATATGCCTTGAACACCCGCTATCCAAATACTATATGTCACTTTGGGATCTCATGCATACATACAAAAGAGACATCAATTCTTAATCTTTAGTACACAAATAACTTTAGGCCTATTTGTGTTAGTAACAACATATGTCCTTTTAGGAACATAAATTTTCTTTATGCCAATACAAGTGTTTCTTTGGTGAGTACAAGAATGAATTCTATGTCCTCTTTCCCTATAATAGAAACAAGTTATATTAGATTACCTCTTCATAGTTTTTTTAACAAAGAAGTTTTTATAAAAATTATTTTTCTCATTTAGTTTATAACCAAGACCTTCTTTATTAAAGCTTGTTCTTAGACCAAGTAAAGTGTCAAGTGAATCTTTTACTTTTGTGAATTTCCTAAGAGTTTTGGTTAAATTATTAAGTTTTTACATAAGACTTTCACAAAAGACACATATTTGTGAGATTTCCCAGGGCTTTCTATTTCTTAAAGTAATTCATCATTTTCATTTTAAAAAATTTCAATATTCTTTTCTAAAGAAGAAATAACTTTCTTTGAAAGCTCAATATTTCTTTTTACCTTAAGTAAATAAACACTAGGATTAGTAAATACATAATTAGAATCATTATCAAATTTAGAGATGGATACCTCATCTCCATCATGATCTCTAATGGCCATTAAACAAAAAAGCACTCCTTCATCTTTATCATTTGCCAAATAAAAAGCTATATCATCATTATCTCCCGATATTGCTTGATGAGTTTTCTTATGAAAGTCTTTGTTCTTTCTCTTTTCATACTGCAATTGCTTTTCAAGTAAGCAAGGAAATTAAACTTGATCTAACCTAACCTTTTGCATTTATAGCAAGTTAGAATGGCTTGTTTGCTTTCCTCTCTTTTATTTGTTAGCTTGGTTGCATGAAGAACTCTTATTCTTCAACCATTTTTTTTAATAGCCTTTTGATATTTCTTGGTGAGAAAAGCTAAGTCATCTTCAAATAAAGTGTCAAGAATATCCTCTTGACATTCCTTATCAACCATTACTTTAGCTTTTAAAGTAAGAGATTTCTTTTTTTTTCTCATTGTCATTAGCATATCTTTTAAGCTCAAATTCATTTTCCTCTAAATTACTAAAAAAATCTTATGATGTTGGCATTTTAAATTTCATGGCCTCCTTAATAGCAATAATAAGTAGTTATCATTCAATTATTAATGATTAAAGCATTTTATGAACCAATTCACCATCTGTAAAGTTCCTACCTAAAAGACTTAATTAGTTAACAAATGCAATAAATTTTTGCATTATATCTTTAATAGATTCACCATCATTCATTTTAAATAGTTCATATTGGTAAACAAGTGTATACATTTTACATTCTTTGACTTCTATAATTCCTTTAAGAATATCCTACATTTCTTTTGCTATTAAGCAATTAGAAACTCCTTTATACTCACTAGGCCACAAAGATTTGATAAAATCTACTTAACCTTCAAGTGAAGTTGATATTTTTTCATCACTCCAATTAGATTTTAGTTTCAAAATATAAACATTATTTTCTTTCTTGGTTGGTAGATAATGTCCTATCTCAATTATCTCCCATATATCAACATTGGTAGCCTCTATAAAACCTTTCATCTTTTATTTTTAATATGTACAATCTTGTCCATTGAAACTTAGAGGTTTATTCAATGGAGGACATTTAGATAAAATATTAAAAGTATTCAAATATATAGGATCCTCTTAAGATAATAAGATCTTGTCATAAGAGCCATACTTAGATACCAATTATAGGTAAGGATTTCACCTAGAATGAGTGAATTAGGTTTTAGAATTTTACCACTTTTAAAATCAAATTTGGTTTAACAAAGTTTGATTACATAATAAAAAGCTAGAAGTAAAATTTTGAATCTAGTTGGTTCAAGGGATTTGAATCATTAGAGAGCAAAAAGTTGTGAGAAGTTTACCAATGTAACAATGTAAGCTTTCAATATATGTTTAAAATTTAGTTTAAGGCTTTTTTTAGTACAAGTCAGCTAATAGGGAATCATTTTATGAAATGATTCTCGAGCTCTTAGGATTTTGAAAAATTAAAGGCAAATGACTTTTTCTTGTATGGGAAAGTTATTGTAATAGGCAAATCACTTCATAAAGGGCTTCCCTAAGGATAAATTTTTATATTGAAAACATGACAATGAGAAACCATTCATGAAGCACTTCTTGGGGCCATTTTGGAAAAAGGAAGTGCTTTGCAAAGCTATTCTCCTTCCTAGAATTTCCTTTTATAAAACAATCTATTTTCAAAATAATTTATTGGGACTATCATATATGCATATATATTTTTACACATGCTTTTGACAAGTACCAAGTTTTCAGGCTGATAAGTAATCCTTCAAAACTTTCCAATATTTTTCACTACTTATGATTTTATATTTTAATTTAGAAAATTTTTAGGGATTGTTTAAAAATCCAAATAAGGAAAATGGAAAGTTTCTATTACCCATCTACTTTCCTCCCTTTTATTACCTTTTATCTTGTTATTTACTTACACTTGTAGAGAATCTATGAAGTAAAATTAGTTTTTTTTTAGTATTTTACTTAGTAGAAAGTAATATAATTATGCTTATTAGGAAGAAAAAAACCTATTAATACTTTAACTCTTGGATCAGTTATTCATCTCACATGATGATCCATAAAAAAGAAAAAAGAAAGTAATATGATTATTAAATATTTGATATTTACAAATCTTCATGTACATTACAAGGAAAATAGTCTATATTGATAACAATTATCATCAATGTTGATATCAAAGTCATCATTATTGGTATATACTGATCACAATGTCACCAATACTAAGTAGTATTGATTTGGGTGTGGTTATAGGATTCTATACCAATGACATGTGTTGTTGTAATAATAAAGTATCATATATTAACAATAGTGATCGTTGGAGTAGGATAAGTGGGATACATATCAACATTCCTATTCCAATAACCTTTGTCGTTGGTATCTCCAATTTTTTTTTCTAATTTCTACAATAATTGATTCTAATTTTATTTTAATGATATCAATAGTAAGCATTATTTCTAAATATATTTATAATTAATATTATTTACAATAATTGATTTTATTTTTATTTTAGTTTTTTGCAATATTAATAGTAAGCATTATTTCTAAATATTTTTCATAATTAATATTTTTGTATTGATTACGATATTAAATGAAGTAAAAAAATGAATACATAAAATAAAATGGCAAATAATGCACAATAATAAAATTAAAATGCACTAATATATGCAATAATAAACCCTAAACCTTTTGAAGGGTTTCCTATGTTGAACTGGCAAAAAATATATATTATTAAGATATTCAAACTCCTTATCAAACATAAAATTAGTTGTAATAGATATAAAAGTGAGGAACTATTTTATTGATACCATGAAGATAATCAACATCACTGTTCATTTCCTCTATTATGTAGCAAACTTTGAATACTTCGTTGTTTGCACCTTATTTTTAAAGTTGTGGAACTCACATTATGCTCTTTAGTTATTTGTGCTATGCTCATGTAAAAAAATTCAGATATTATCTTTTTTGATAACATTTTTGTATGACTAGTTTCTCTTGATAGCATTCTTGACTTCTTTACAATCAATTTGCAACCAAATACAAAAGTACAAATTTAATCTAAATATTCAACAATATAAATCAATTAACACAAACATTTAATTAATACTTAGGAGTCACCCTTTGAATATAACCTAAATTCTATCACCAACTAGGTCTAAACCTTAAAAATGTATCGGTGGTGTCCCCAACAAATGGCTAGGTATTTTGCAGATATCAATAAATCATATAAATTAAACCTAAAAAGAGTATTTTGCATTATTTACGCTCTTTTATTCTCATTACAGTAATTTTTAAAATTATATGTTTTCATTATTTATAGTTATTTAATATTTTTCATTATTTACATTCTTATATTCATATTACTTTAATTTTTAAAATTTGCAAGTTTTTTCTTAGTGTCCATTATTGACAATTTTCTTGGTTCAATCTTTTAAGTCTTTTTATAAATTTTAATTTAAAATTATGTCATTCCATCATTTACAATTTTTTTAAATTATATCTTTCCACTATTTACAATTTTCCTTACTTTAAGTTTAAACATGTATAGATTTCATATTTTATTCTGAAATTATATCTTTCCATTATTTGTAATTTTCTTAATTTCAATTTTATAATTTTTTTGTAAAATTATATCTTTTCATAATTTCTAATTTTCTTGGTTTCAATTTTATAATTTTATAGGTCTTTTGTAATGTTCCTTTTTGTAATTTTTTTCATTATTTAGAATTTTATTGATTTCAAATATTTATTATTTGGTGAATAAATATTTTTATGTTTTAATTAAAATTCTTTATGTTTCAAAATTTCCATTTTCTATGTTCTTATATACTCATTACTTTAGTTTTTAAAATTATATGTCTCAATTATTTGTAATTATTTCATATTTTCCATTATTTACATTCTTATGCTCTTATTAATTTGACTTTTAAAATTTATAAGTTTTTAATGTTTTAAGTTTAAATGTTTATATTTCAAATTTTAGAATTAAAAAATTTACAATCATATGCTTTAAATAAATATAAATTTTTAATTAAAAACTATAAATTTCATGTAACAAATTATAAATTTTATAAAATATATTTAAGGGAAAATGCAATTATAAACCATGAAAAATGAATTATTTTGTATAATGTAAATAGAAATCATCAAAAAAAGAAAGTAGAATAAAAAAATTAAAATTTTATGTAATGAAAACAAAAATGAAAAATTACAATATCTTTAAAATGTAAATAGAAACCAGCAAGCCCTAAATATATGTAAATTGGAAATAAAAAGTGACATCAAACAAAAACCACTAGCAAACAATATAAATTAATTTAATCCAAGTATTAAGCAAATTACATCAACTAAAATTAGAAATTTGATTAAATATATATAATGCAAAATTGGGACGAGAGCTATATAATCATTAGAGCAAGCAACTAGTCATTGCCTAAATAAATTGCTTTACCTAAATGCAAGAATAAACCAACATACCAAAATATAAGGGAAGCATTAGTAACACACTCTAACCATTTCACAAAACCAACGTAGCAAAATAGAAAAAGAATAAAAAAAACAATAACAATGGATAAGAAAATATAAAGAAACATATCTTTGAAAGCTATAATTCTCTCGTAATCTCTAGCTTCTATCACATTTAATGATCAAAATAGCATTTTGTCAAAATATATGTACCAAATCTATGTTGATAGCATTTTTTTTCAATCATTGATATAGCCTTTTCTCTAAAATTAGTGTATCAACTTTGAAAAGTTGATGCTAGCTTACACCTTTTTAGTTTCCCAAGAAGCTTATAATGATGACATTGTCATCATTGTAAGTTAAATATTTAATTTTAAATTTTTTCAAAAATCCTACATCGATGACAACATGGTTGGTATAGGTTTCTTAAACAATTGGCGCTAGCTTGTGGCACTTCATTTTCTAAGAACCTAATAGAGATGATAGAGTCATCAACATATATTAAAATAATTTTTAATTTTTTTGTCAAAAGTTTACAATAATGATAATGTCATCAATACAATGTCATCAGTACAATGTCCTGGGCTAATTGGCACTAACCTACGACAATTCAATTTCCTAGGCATCCTATTGTGATCACATAGTCATCGGTATAAGTGATTATAATACATGGCTAAGTGTTCCAATTTGCATAGTTATCCATGAACCCTATAGTGACAACTTTGTCATTGGAATACATATACTTTTCTTATTTTTTTCAAAAAGATTAACTACCCTAATGATGATATCATCAATAGAAAGTTAATATTTATTTTTGAAAATTTTTTACTCTAGACTAATAACATTATCATTAGTATAAATTTCTTAGGAAAAAAGAATTTATGCTAGGGTTACTCGTCATACAACTTTATTCCAAATACATGCTTACTTTTTAGATATATTCTATCATTTCATCATTTATTTTAGTATTACAAATAAAGGGAGGATAAATAATTATAGCAAAAGCAAAAGAAAAAAAAGATACTAACAGTGCTGGTTATGAAGTTTTTGGGATATAATAGTCATCACTTTTGTAAATAAAAGAATAATTATTGGGTTTACTCTAAAATGAATTTATACATATAAATTTACTACACTAACAGTATAAAATATTTTACACAATCAATAAATGTGAAAATAGCATGTCATTGAAAAATACATTAATAATTAAGGATTTGTACTAATGGCAAGAGAGTTTTTGACAATTTTTTTGATTATATGATTATATATGAGTGGGTGATGTTAGATTTTTTAATGTACATATATAATATAATGCATAAATAACAATAATAATTATATATTATCGATTATTATGGGATTTGGTCCAAATTAAAGTGATCAAATCAAGTTTAAGGTTAAATAGGTCTAAATCATCTTATTAAGTGTGGGCTTTTATACATAGAAAGCTAAAATCGTATTTTTCATTTATGATGAGTGAATTAAGAATAAGAAAAAATAAAGAAGGTAAATAAGAGGATTCCCAAATTATATATAAGAGTTTTATTTTTTGATATCTCATCATTAGAAAATAGAAAGGAATTTTTTTTTTTGAGAAAAAATTGATACACACCAATTTGAAAAATTAAGAATCTCAAATCACAATCTTGTTAATTTCTATGTATTTATGTATGCTTCTACTTCTAATAGTATATTTTTCTTGATAATTAATATGAATGATATGGGTTTCAATAATGAATTTTATCATTATCATAATTCAAGTTTCTCTAATAATTGGTATTAGAGCCTTTATGTTAAATTATTGAAAAAATATTCATTAATTTAGATTCCAATTTAATTACAATTATATGGATAAAGTTTAAATTGCATGTTATTATTGATGTTCAAATCATGATTTGATGCAGCTAACATTATTGCATTTTAATATATATGAATTGATATACATCTGTTTGACCTAGATTCAAAACAAGTCTATGGACTTAATGAATCCATCCTTATCAATTTAGCATGCATTTATGGGTTACAAATAATATATATATATATTATGAATTGAATGTGTAATGAAGTTAAATGTCAAATCATTTATAAGTAAGTTTTCAATCTCTAGTTTTTCGTATTGCTTTATTAAAGTTTATATATCAACCTTTAATGTTTATTTTGAAATATGAATTTATATATATAGACTTATTTTTTTAGCATATGTAGTTTATATAAATGTAAATGAAGCTTGTCTCAATTGTGATTTAGTTTTAATTTCATTCAAGGATTTGATTTAATATACATGATTTCAATGATTATACTATATTATGGATTCAAATTAATATTTATATATTTATGGATTCAAATGCACTTTTTTCCATTTTTTATTTTTTTTATGTCTAATATTTTAAAGTATTGATTAAAGCAACATGTTACCAAAGTAACCTTTCTTGTATAGATTAATTAATTTGAAACATTAAGATAGTTATGTGTTTAGATTTCACAGAGATAATGACTGAATCAAAAGAAAGTTATTATTTAATTAATATTCAAGCACACCTACGATAATAAAAATGTGACAATTATCAAATTTTCTATGTAATATTTAGGTGGTCTAAAGAAAATTTTACTATTTGATAGGACTTTATTATCAATATTTGATTACTACAGCAAGAGTACCACTTAGAAGTTGATTTTTCTATTCAAAGATTAAATTTCAATATTGTTCTAGGTATTTTATAACGAGACTTGCCATTATTTGAATTTATTAATCATGATGAATTCAAATTTTGATTTTTGTCCTTGTGCTTAATGGCACAAACTTTAAAGATTGGAAAGAGAATGTTATGATTGTTCTTGGTTGCATAGATCTAGACCTTGCTTTTTAGGTTAAGAAACTCCCTACTCTTATAGATGTAAGTTTCTCTCATAGTAAGAGGGATTTAAACAAGTGGGAACGCTCAAATTGTATGAGTCCTATGATCATGAAATTTGTAATTTTGAAAATATTCAAAGGCACAATGTTTAAGGAGAATGAAGTGAAATTATTTCATAAAGAACTTGAGAAATATTTTGCTAAAGATGAAACTATGAAGATAAGTACCCTTTTAAGGAGTCTTGTTCTCATGAGGTATAAAGTTAAAAGGAACATCAAGGAGTATATTTTGAAAATGTCTCATCTTGCATCAAAATTAAAAGCACTAGAGTTAAAGCTATCTAAGGACTTACTTATACGTTTAGTTTTGATCTCTATTCCTACATAATTCAGTCAATTCAATCTTAATTATAACTATCAAAAGGAGGAATGGACTCTTAATGAGCTCATTTTATATTGTGTACAAGAAGAAGAGAAATTAAAATAAGAAAATACTAAAAGTGCTCATCTAGCTTCAAGCTCAAAAGACAATAATAAGAAAAGGAAGAAAGATAAGGAAGTTATGGTTGCTCCATCACAAAAAAGCAACATAAGGAACAGAAATGGCAAATGAAGGAATTTACTTGTTTCTATGGAAATATTTCTCATAAGAAGAAAAAATGTACTAAATATCACAATTTAATGTAAAGAAAGGTATGCTTCTTAATTTGGTCTGTTCTAAGGTTAATTTGACTTCAGTACTTAGATATACTTGGTGGATAGATTTTGGTGCTACTACTCATATAAGTCTGTCTATGTAGGGTTTTCAGATTTGTCAAAAACTAATTGATGGTGAAAGATATATCTATATGGATGATAGCATTTCAAATGAAGTTGACGCAATTGGGATTTTTAGATTATTGTTAAAGACTATATTTTATTTGAATTTGAATCAAACTTACATTGCACTGTCATTTAGACAAAATTTGGTTTTCATTTCTATGTTAGACAAATTTGGTTATTCTTGTACTTTTTGAAATAGTTAATTTAATCTTTTTTTAATGATTCAAAGTTTGTTATTCTTTATATGGAGATGATAATCTTTATATGCTTGATATAGTTACCTCATTTAATGAAGCCTTACATGTTAATTCATGTGACACTAAAAAGAAATTAACTAATAGGAATTCTGTATCACTTTGGTACAAGCATTTAGGGCAGATCTCTGAATAAAGAATTAAAAGGCTTATGTCAAATGAAATTCTTGATCCTATTTATTTGTTAGAATTTGAAGTCTATGTTAAGTGCATTAAGGGGAAACAAACAAATATAAGGAGATTAGGTGCCAAAAGGTCTTCAGATGTCTTAGAATTAATATATTCAAACATTTATGGGCCATTTACTATGGCTTATTGGAATTATTAACAATATTTTATTAGGTTTATAGATGATTTTTCACTTTACGGATACCTTTATCTTATTCATGAGAAATCTTAAGCATTAAATGTATTCAAAGCTTTCAAAGTTTAAGTTAAGAATCAACTCAAGGCATTAAGTCTGACCATAGTGGTGAATACTATAATAGATATAAAAAAATAAATGAACAACAACTAGGACCATTTGTCAAATTCCTAAAAGAGTGTGGTAATGTCCTATAATACACCATACCAGGGAGCCCTAACATGAATAGTGTTGCTAAAAGATAAAAAAAAATCTTAAAAAATATGGCTAGAAGTATGATTAGTTATACTACCTTATTGATTGACTCTAAAGAGAAGCACTAAATATTACAGCTTACATCCTTAACAAAGTTCCAACTAAGGCAACAACCTAAGCCCCTTATGAATTAAGGATAGGCAAAAAGCCTAGCATAAAATATTTACATGTTTGGAGTTGTCCAGCTCAGATTGAGCTTTATAGGTCAAATGTAAAGAAACTATACTCAAGAACAGTTAACGGCTATTTTGTTAGGTACTCTAAACAGTGTTGGGGATACTAGTTTTATAATCTCACAATTAAGTCCTTCTTTAAGACAGGAAATGCCTAGTTCTTTAAGAATATTAAGTTTGAAGGGAGAGGTAAGGCTAAAAGCTTTATCTTTAGAGAAAAAATTTGTTTCTTTTTCTATGATTATCATTGATCATGATCAAGTTTCTATTCTTGACATTGATCAAAAAGTAACTCCAAAACCATAAGATAATACTGAAAATCTCCTGAATTAAGGTGAATAGGTTACTCTTGAAGAACAAACTTAATAACCTTAAGAACAAATGCCATTAAGGAAATCCACTAGAGAGAGGAGAAATGCAATTCTGGATAATTACATCATCTTTCTCCAAGAACATAAGGTAGACATTGGAATGGTGAAAGATGATCCAATTAACTTTTGTCAAGCTATTGGAAGTACTAATTCTTAAAAGTGGAGAGATACATCTATGGGCTTAAGCAACTTCCTGTCAATAATATTACAAGTTTCATTAAGTTGTTATCTATTTTAGTTTTAAGATGAATATGGTTGATGATTGTATATACTATAAGTTTAGTAGAAGTCTAATGTATGCTCAGGTTTTTACACATTTAGATATTATGTACATTATGGAGATGTTAAGCAAAGACTTGAGCAATCCAAAAATGGATAATTAGAAAGTAACTAAAAAGGCCATGTGGTATCTTTTGAGAACAAAAGACTACATGCTCACATGCAAGAGATTAAATTAGTTAGAGATCATTAAGAATTCCAACTCTGATTTTGCAAAATGCTAAAATAGTCATAAATCCATTTTAGGCTATATCAACCTGCTTGCTAAACTATTTTCTAGAAGAATGCTAAACAAACACATATAGCTTCTTCCACCATGACAACTAAATTTATAGCACATTATAAGGCATCCAATCTTAGGATATGACTATAAAATTTCATCTCTAAGCCACAAATTATGGATGATATGGAAAGATCATTAATGTTATTTTGTAACAATAAGTCAACAGTGTCATATTCTTGCAACAATAAAATATTATTAGAGTCAAAGCACATGGATATTAAATTCCTTGTTATTAAAGAAAGAGTTCATAGTGTTCAAATATCTATAAAGCACATTTGGACAATCTATATGGTTATTAATTTGCTTATTAAAGGTTAACCACTTAAGGTTTTTCTTGAGCAAACCTCTTATACAAGTGTGGATTCACTTAATGAGATGCTAATTTAGTGAAATTTTATATTTATGGGTGCTCTTATCTATAGATATGTTTTATGGATATTTACTGTAGTATAAGGATTTTGTATGGTTACACTCTGATTTTGTTTAGTTTGATCTCACTAAGGAATAAGATAGATTGGTAGGAAACAAGCATGTTAAGATCACTTCATATGTAATTTCCATGCTAAACATTCATGCTTGATCCATGTCATTGATTATATTGATATTTTTAACCATTGATGGATCTAGTTACAATAATTGTACCAAATGTCACTTTGATCTTGTGTTGATATGATTGATGAACTGGATTGATTAAAGATAATTCTAGTAATAATAGCAATTTTTCAACTTATAAGTCTATATTATAATATACAATTTTAAGGTGTTATATATATATATATATATATATATATATATATATATATATATATATATATATATATATATATATATATATATATATACACATATGTTGTCCAAGTAGGACATTGTTAGATTTTCTAATGAATATATACATTGTATATATGTGTAAATAACAATAATAATTATATATTATTGGTTATCATAAGGTTTGACCTAATTAAAGTGATCAAATAAAGTTCAAGGTTAAATAGCTTTAAATCATCTCATTAAGTGTGAGTCTTTATATATAAAGATCTAACAGTCTTATTTTTTATTTATGATGAGTGAATTAGAAATAAGAAAAAAAAAGACAACAAATAAAAGTTTATGGCCTCCAAATTGTGTATAAGGATTTTATTTTCTGATATCATCATTAAAAAATAAAGAAGGATTTTGAAAAAACTTACATTCACCAATTTAACAAATAAAAAACTGTGAAGCCATAATTTCCTAATTCTTATAGATTCAAATATGCTCCTATATCTTGTAGTAAATTATTTTTAATAATTAAATATAAAAAATTCAAATTTTAATAATAAATTTGATCATTATTATAATTAAAGTTTTTCAATAGATGATATTGTAAAATTGATTAATACTAATAATAGATCAAATTTAAATCTGAAATTTGTACATTTAAATTTCAAATTTAAATATTGATATTATTAGTATATTATTTTTTATAATTTATTGAATGATTTTTGTATAGGCTGATAAACGGATAAATATCTAGTTAAAGTCTCTATCAAGCGAATTTTGACCACCATATTTACATGGAACAAGGTTTTAAATTTAAACCTTTTTTCTGTTTGAACTTAAAAACAATCTCAAATAATTAATTTCTCTCAACCCTTGGCATTTCTATCTTTATGAAATCGAGGAGCTCATTTTCTGCCACTTATGGGTAGATTTATACCATTTATTTAAATCCAACATTTTGTTGGAATAATTTTTCTAATTTATGTATGTTTGAAGTGAGAATTTCTTTCAAAAGAAAAATACACGTAAATTGAAATTTTATATTTTTAAATGTAGAATTATTTTTATCATTCATACGCAACTAAAGTCTTTCAATCTCCATGCCGTGTAGAATAATCCTTGTGAAGAAAAGGAAATTATTTTTCATACGAAATTGTCTTTCACTAATTTTTTTATATTTAATATTAAATATATAAATTATTTTTTATTATTTTATATTTTATAAATTTTATAAATCATTCTGGATCAGACTATTGTGCCTTTGAAAAAAGTAAGGCAGACAAACATAAAACACATGTCAACAAAAATAATTTTAAATTAAGAGTTAGAGCTAAGTAGCATGGAATCAAAATTCCTTCATCACCTAAAAGTCTAGCCTCTGACATACTTAAATGCGTTGCCATTAGTTGGCGGATGCTGCCAAAATGCAAAGATAGAGGAGTTCCCTGTTGATATTGATGGAGATTAACAGTAATATGTGTTCTATATCATAATTTTGCGTGATTTAGATAAATAATTATTTATTATTAAGCTCGTGAAAGAAATAAAATATGTATAATATATTAAAATATTAATTGAGTGAAAAAAGAATAAGTAGAAGTAAAAGTAAGTTATAGTAGAAAAAAATTATTCTTCAAATTGATATTGGAACAAAACTGAGGGCAAAACGAGTTATATAATTTGGTCATAGATATTTGTAGTTTATCATAGGTATTGTTATATTCAAATGAAACAAGTTCAATAAATAATAAGAAATTGTCAGATTAAATATTAATCCACTTCGAAACATAAAATACACTGTTAAGAATGTATTTTTTTTACAAAATTAATTGCAAAAGTTATTTTGCTGCATATTACCGAAATTAGCATGAACTTATGTTATGTAAATTAAGATATTATGTGAATAATAATCTAGTTTAATAAACTGTATTTTAAAAATTCAAATATTATATCTAATAATAAAATAAAAAATCTTATAAACTCATTTTAATATAAATTATCAAACTATATGATGATGATAATGACCACCATAGCTGCAACACAATATAAGCAATTTAGACTAAAATTAAGATAGTTATATAATAATAAGGAAGAAAATACACTTCATCCACTTATTGTGAACGGCGAATCCGGAAACTTTTATTAAGATGGGCAATTGACATAAGATGTAAAACAGAAATGAAAAAGTATATTTCTAACTCATTATAAATAATCAAGGAATTGAAATGAAATATTAATTTAATTTATCAAAGAAATGCTGAATTAACTACTGAATTCTATAAAAACTCATTTGAGATTCACACTTTGAATTTATATTCTCTATATTTATTTCACATAATAAAGTAGTTTCTTACATCCAACAATTTTTATTGGTTTGAGTGGATGAGAAAGAATAGAGAAAAAGTAGAGGGAAGAAAATGTTGTGTGATAGTTTTAGAAGTTTTGTACAAGAAAAGAGAAGAAATTGGATTAAAATCCTCCGATTTGAATGATTTTGGCAGGTTTCTAGATATCCAAACAATAAACAAGAAGTGGAAAAAATTATGACTAAATTAATTAATTATCCATTCTCCTTCCTTGCCTTCCCTTTCATTCATTTTTATTGTCTTCTCTTTTTTTCCCCTCTTAATTCTCAAATATACCATACATATCTAAAATATTTTTTTAGAGCACTATAGTATTATTCAAATTTTGCTATGGAAACGCTAAAAAATTTTGGCACAAAATCACACTAAGATTTTTAAAATTTGGGTGGGCACATGTCCACTCATTCATGCATGCAAATCCATTCTTATTTATGATATGATCCTATTTGTAATATGTTCACCTATGATTTGAAGTGTCAAAAATAGGTTGCATATGGTAAGCAACATTAACATTTTACCCACATGTGTTTGTTTTTCCTCCAAATGTAGCAGAATTTTACACATATCTCTTATGTGCTTTTCTTTCTTGTTTGTTAAACTAAAATAGAGCTGAAAAAATCTAATTTATATCATTTATTCTTTCATTTATTTCCTTATTTCAAACTCAACACCTTATTCTAAGAAGAGTAAATTAGGAACAATATGTGAAATCAGAGATAACTTAGGATGAGATCAAGTCATATTAAAGCTAACAAGAGAGCATGTAACTTGTACAAAATATATGTAGAAAGGAAAGAATGTAGCTAAAATATCAACATGTATTGAACATTATTAAGCTAAAATTTAACAATTTACCTTAATATTTTATCTATTTTAACATTGTAAGTGGAGGAAAAGATGGATAATTTTAACAAAAGTAAAAATAATGGACCATTAATAGTATTGGTTACAGAATTTGAATGATATAATAGTTAATGTCCTTATAAATGAGGGAATTAATATCATATAAATAACTTATTTGGCATGATCAAATGAAATGAAATGAAAAAGAAAGCTTATTTGATAGGCATTATAGATTTGGAATGTTCATACCTTAGGGAATGGTTATCTCATTGAATGATGGGGTCCTTATTTCATAAAAAGAGTAATAAAATGACCATTCCATCCACTACAAGAAAAAAATTAATTAGCAATGGAAACATCTATTGTCAATGAAAAGAAATATGTCATTAAATACGTAGGAATGGATTGATAAATCAATTAGCAACAAAATATTTGGATCCATTACTAATTTTACTACCATGATGGATAAATATGAAGTGACAAAAGGAATTAGCAATGGTTGTGTCCATCAATAATACTTATATTATTGATGAACTTTTCATCATTAATTTAACACTTAGCGATGGATGGATCCATTGCCAATTTCATTGCTACACTAAAAAACTTCTACAACACTAGTAGCATCACTATCCACAAGTTTGTCTTTAATTTCGTTGCTAATTTAAGAAATACTTATTAATGTTCTGGCTATTAACACATTGCCTTATATTAGATTTTTAAAAAATAAAATATGTAATCAATAGTCAACAATAAAAATTTATAATTGGAATTTATAAAATAAAATTGAATATCAATATTTTATTAATATGAAGCAAAAGAAATTAAAAACATTGGAATCCAATATTCAAAATCAAATTAATCCTATATAAGTACAAAAATTTAAAAAAAATTAAAAAAAATTTAAACTATAACTACAACATGTGGTTATCACCTTATTAGCTGGCGATAGGGGATATGTTAAACCACCTTACTACACCCTCTAGAACAAATATTTTATTATGCATTCATTCTCTTCAATTAGATGAACCTTATTCTAAAGTTACTGTTATGCCTTTATAAAAGTCTATTGAGCTCCTATAAACTTTTCCCTCTTCTGCTTGATAATACTTTTTAGCTCTTTCAGTTGGGTTATAAGGTGGACCCAACAATGGCAAATAAAGATTCGATAATTTTATGGGCCTCTAATTCTATGTCATAGATGCAGTCTTTTTTGTTCCAATTGCCAATTGCCTCTACATAAAGTGAGATTTCATCAGCCTACATTGGCTCTGTCTCGCAACTATCAGCAAATGTTTAGGAAAATTGCACCTTTACCATCTTGGAGTACTACTACTATAAAATAAACTTTAACAGTTAAACAATTTTTATAAATAAAATAAAAAATGCGAGTGCATATGACAAACTAGATAAAATCCTACTCAAATCCTCTTATCTATAAATGCCTAATAACTCTTTGGATTAAGATAAGTGTAGATGCAAAGGAACAACTCTAAATTAATAGGCATCCAACTTAATTCCTTCACTTGAAATGTCATTACAAATAAAATAAAGTTAAGGTATGCAATGAATGGACTTATGCTAAAACAAATATTTTAAACTAAAACTAATTAAAACTTACTATCTTCCTCTTATACTCTAAAATGGAGATAGAACTGCTAGTATATGACGTTATCCTGCAAGTGCACGGGTTTAATCGAGTTATAATATAAAAGATACCATCTCCACAGGGATTGAATGTTGAATACTAACTGAATTTTGAGGTAAATTATCTAGGTGTACCGATTGATATTGTGAATTAAAGATAAAATGCAAAACAAAGCTTAGTTATTAAAAAGATTTAATTCAAATGAGATGAAAGCGTACTCAACTTTAGGGTTCCCTTGTACATTTCATTATGGAATTAAGATAATCCTCTAACTTGATTTACTGTTAATTTAGATTGCTAGATTACAAAAAATAAGCTATACCTCATTGCAAGGCTACTAGCTACTAACCAAAAGATTAAGTGCCTAGAATTTCTCTAGTAATCACTCATCTATGTTGCATTAACATTGCTTTAGAATCCATTCTTAGACATTTCATCCTGTGCAAAAGGATCCAATTAGCTTAATTCTTAAGTCTAATTGATATTCCCAATGATCATGCAAGGTTCGATTAATTAATTGGTTATTCCAACCTAGAATTAACTAATCTATCACACAAATCCAATATTCTGGAAGTATTGAACTGTTGAAATACAAAACAGCATAATCAAATCATAAATCAACAGTAAATCTAGTTAGATTATATAAAAATCAATTTCATAAATCCATGAACAAGTTTACCCCTAGCTGAGCACTAGGATTTAGTGTGAAGTCATTACATAACTAGCAGAAAACCAAAAAATAGAGAGGGAAATCAAACAAATCATGAAGCTTCTACAAATTCCTTGCTTGAATCTTCAATCCTTTGCTTGAATCCACAGTTAGCAGTTGCGCTTGGTGAGTTTAGGTCTCTCCTAGGGTTTCTACTCACGACTCCCTTTTCAAATTTTCGGTTCTCCTCCTCTTCTAATTTTTTCACACAAAACTTATACGGGTAATGTACACGGGGTATGACACGGCCCGTGTTGTACCCCGTGTTTCTCTACGAGCAGCTCAGTGAAGCTTCAAAGCATTCCAGAAAGAAACACGGCATTCCACACGGGGTTCCCATACCCCGTGTTCTTTGTCATGTGAACAACTTTGCTTCGATTCTCCACAATTTGCATGGTTTTGCCTCCGAATCCTTTTCTAATGCTCAAATATGTCACTTCAAAACCTGAAAATAAAATATCGATCATATAAGTATCCTTTCTCAATTAATTTGCACAAGATACTAAGTAAATGAGTAACAAAACACATAAAATTAAGTGCAATTGTGCATTTATCATTTCCCCCACACTTGAATCTTGCTCGTCCTCAAGTAAAGAAGTAAAAGAACAAAAATCTACTCCAATTTTTATTCCTTTTTTTTTTAATATCAAGCAATCATTCAACAATTCAAAAATTAGGATCAATTCATGCCAAGCAACTAAATGAAAATAAAGCAACTAAATAAGTCAATCCTCAGCATAAAAGCAAAAGAGAATAGCTTCACAGGTAAAGTGTTTACTCAAACTCTCAGAATAAGGCTTGTGTATACTCTCAAATCAATTAGCTCAGGACTTAATGCTACCATATGCTTACAAAAACTCTAATCTCCACTACTATATTGTAAAATGCATGCAAATCAGAAGACTTTATTAGGGAAAATGGTGAGGATAGAGGAAAGGAAAATCAAGGAATGAAGAGTGATAGAGTCAGAGAAGGGAAAAGACACATTGGTCTTAAGTTTGACCATTGTCGAGCTCCATTGCTCAACTTAGCATATTACCTTGCTTCAACCCCCATTCTCTTCTCTTTTTTCTTTCTCTCTTTTTTTTTTATTTCTCAAAAGGCTTTTCTTCCTCTTTTTCTTCTCAAATTATTTATTTAACACCATTTTTTATTTTTGTTTATTTGTTTTTTTTTTTGGGGGAAAATCAAAGCTATAAATTAACTTATCCAACTAGCAGCTCTAAGTAAGGACCTCTAAGTGATAGCCAAACTCATATAATGTGTCTAAGTTCCCTTAAACTCTAAGGTTCAAGTTCATTTAGGCAGTGGCTTTAGATGCACATAGGATGGGATGGGCTGGTCTAGAAATGAGGGTCCAAGGCTCAAAGTGGCTAACTAGGGGTAAAGCTGAAAATAGTTTAGGGTATATCAAAGAAAAGGATTCAAATAAGCAAAACAAATAAAAAGGGTGAAGAAACATGGACTCATCATTTTTGACATGCAAAATACATAAAATGTAGCCTCAAAAAGAGCAATTGCAAGTTCTAGAGCAAAAAAGTCAAGAGTGAGACATAATCCCTCAAGAAGATAAAAATGAGCTTCAAATTCTAATGTGAAAGTTGCTCAAAAAGGCTCAAATCTCACGAGGATCAATTATGCTTATTTCTCTTAGCTTTAAGCTTTAGATTTTCATTATTAAGTTACTAATTAATCATTAAAGGAGTAAGGCATGAACCAATCACTTTAATCAAAAGATTGCCCTAAAAATTAAAATATTTTTTTATTTTATTATTTTATTTTATTATTATTATTTTTTATATATCATTGAATTTGGAGTAAATTTCAATACTCTAAATCAATCAAGCATATTCAAGTGCAAAACATTGCAAAATATTCTAAACGCTGCTCCCCCACACTTAAAATTGGATATTGTCCTCAATGTACAAAAAAGTAAATGGAAAAGAGACAGAGAATAGATGGGGGACTAGAACTTCCCTGACAAGTGGAGCATTGTTGTTCAGTATAGATCATGACTTTAGGGAGATCCAGAAGCAGAGACAGATGAAGAGATAAAGAGGAGACTGCTAATCTAAAAGAAAGAAGATGCAATATTGGAAAAAAAATATGTTGTTAGTTATTACAGACATGAATATTAAGGGTGCAAGAAAATAAAAGAGAAATAGTTAAAATAATAGAAAGTAAATGAAAGTGCATAACCAATATAAGTACAGACCAGATAAATGGATATAGAGAGGAGAAATAAGTAAAAAGCAGAATATATGAATAAAAGGAAAAATAAACAATCCAAACTACTGAGCAAGAGGATCTGGATCAGTTGGGGAAAAGGGGTGGAAAAGCTTGAACAGGGGCTCGACCATGCTCTCGATATGTCTGGATCTCCTGTCCAAGTCGTCATAAAGGCCCTCTATCCTCGTTTGACACTCAAAGATGTGCTGAAGCTCAGCTAGAATCTGCTGCTGGCCAGATAATATGTCTCGGAAGTAGGCCTCAGATGAAACTCTGCCCCCCGCAGAAGATGATGGTCCGATATCAGGAGCGGCATCACCATTGCCATCGCCAACATCTCCTGGAAGATCGTACACTGCCTCATAGGGTGGCTGCTGCACAAGATGGATCCCCATAGCTAGAAGAATGCCCCTTCAAAGGGTGTCATATGAGATGCTATAGTGAGGGATCCATAAGGTCGATCAAATACTTCTAACCGCCTGACTAGTCTTTGCAGCTGTTCTTGAAGTGCCGAAGTGTCTTCCATATGGGGAGGAGTGACAATGGAACAAAATGCTAGCAATTTCTTCCTCAGGCACACACCTTCTAAACAAGCCATCGGCACATTTTCTATAGAGAAGAGGTTCATCCCAAAAGTAGTGTTTTACCTCTGCTAAGAACTTCTTTTTCTACTGATACCCTGCATCCGGAGGCAAAACACCACTCACGATGTAATTTACATAATCTGCAAACCATAGGATAGCTGAAGAAGAGACAGTCAATAGATAATAATCTGGAAGGGAATCATTTATTGGCATCTCGTTATCTTTCTCATCTCCTAACTCTTGCTTCAACCTTGAGAGGTGATCAGCCACAACATTCTCGGTACCCTTCTTATCTCGAATTTCAAAATCCAATTCTTGTAACAAAAGAATCCATCTGATTAGGTGAGGTTTAGCTTCTTTCTTGCTCAAAAGGTATCGGATTGCTGCATGATCCGTAAAGACTATCACCTTGGAATCCACCAAATAGGATCGAAACTTGTCAACTGCATAAACTACCATAAGAAGTTCCTTTTTAGTTGTGGCATAGTTCAGCTGAGCCTCATCCAAAGTCTTGCTGGCATAGTATATGGCATGAACTTTTCTATCCTTCCTTTGTCCAAGTACCGCTCCTATTGTATAGTCGCTAGCATCGCACATCACCTCAAATGGTAGATTCCAATCCGGTGCCTGCATGATTGGGGCAAAAATCAAGGCTTTCTTCAACCTGCAAAATGCATCCAAACAATCTTGATTAAAATCAAAAGCAACATCTTTAGCAAGCAGGTTAGTTAAAGGTTTGGCAATTTAAAAGAAATCTTTGATGAAGCATCGGTAGAAACCGACGTGTCCTAGAAAACTTCTCACTCCCTTTACAGAAGTTGGGGGAGGTAATTTCTCTATGATGTCCACTTTAACCTTGTCTACCTCAATACCATGCTCGGATACTTGATGGCCAAGGACAATCCCTTCTCTTACCATAAAATGGCATTTTTCCCAGTTGAATACCAAATTTACCTCCTCACATCTCTGCAACACTTGAGATAAATTAGTCAAGTAGTTATCAAAGGAAGTACCATATACAGAAAAATCATCCATAAAGACTTCCATGATGTTTTCAATAAAATCAGAGAAAATAGTCACCATACAACGCTGAAATGTAGCAGGAGCATTACACAAACTAAAAGGCATTCTTCTATATGCAAAAGTGCCATAAGGACATGTAAATGTGGTCTTTTCTTAATCATTTGGATGTATAGGAATTTGGAAGAAACCAGAATAACCATCCAAATAACAGAAATGTGAATGCTTAGCTAACCTTTCCAAAGTTTGATCTATGAAGGGGAGAGGGAAATGGTCTTTTCAGGTTGCTTTGTTTAATTTCCTATAATCTATACACATCCTCCAACCCGTGACAGTCCTAGTGGGAATTAGCTCATTATTTTCATTTTTTACTACAGTTAGCCCTCCTTTCTTAGGAACAACATGTACCAGATTAACCCACTGACTATCTGAAATTGGGTAAATTACCTCAGCATCTAGCAACTTCACTATTTCCTTTTTTACAACTTCTTTCATATTCGGATTCAGCCTTCTCTGATGTTCAATGGAGGGTTTACTATCTTCCTCCATCAATATCCTATGCATGCATATTGAAGGACTAATCCATTTCAAGTCAGAAATTGTATACCCTAAAGCTTTTCTATGAGATCTAAGCTGCCTAAGTAATTTTTCTATTTCAAGAGCAGTTAGATTTGCATTTACTATCACAGGATAAGTGGAGTGGGGTCCTAAAAACTCATACCTGAGGGTAGATGGGAGAGGTTTCAATTCTACCTCAGGTGGTGTTTCTTCCTCAGTGGTGGGATTGTTAGACTCCACTTCCAATGATTCAATTGCTTCAGGGAGGGGAAGTGGTGGGCTTGCTTCCAAAAACTCTGCATATGCAGCAGTCTCCTCATTTTCAACAACTCCATTTATAACTAAACATGCTTCAAGTGGATCTTGAAGGCACCCCATTAGAAAGGTTTCTTTCACAACTTTGTCTACCACATCAATCCTGCATATCGAATCTTCATAAACAGGTAATTTAATTGATTTAGTCAAATTAAATTCAACTTTTTCATCCCCAACAGATAATGAAAGCCTTCTATTTTTTACATCAATCAAAGCACCCGTAGTGGCTAAAAAGGGTCTACCCAAAATGATAGGGATCTGTGTATTCTCTTTCATTTCAAGCACAACAAAATCAACAGGAATGAAAAACTTACTAACCTTGATAGGTATATCCTCAAGTATACCTACTGGGTATTTCACTGAACGGTCTGCTAATTGAAGTGAAACTGTGGTGGGCTTCATTTTTTCTATGTTCAGTCTCTTTGCAACCGACAGTGGCATGAGGCTCACACTTGCTCCCAAGTCACACAATGCCCGGTCAATAGGAACATTTCCAATCACACAAGGAATGGAGAAGCCGCCTGGGTCCTCTAGCTTAGGAGGTAGTTTATTCTGGATGATGGCACTACACTCCTCTGTTAGAGCTACAGTCTCATGCTCTTCTAGCTTCCTTTTGTTTGAGAGAATGTCCTTCAAGAACTTTGCATATGACGGCATACGTAAAATATTTACATATTTATTTTTCCTTGTATGATGCATTTTTTGGATTTTATCTTGTTTAATTTAATAAATTTAGTTGCATTTTGTGAATGGGTCTTGAATTTGAAATGAAATCAAATCTTTTAGATAATGCTGTATTTTGACCCTGTTTCAGGTTTTAGGCTATATCTGGAGTTCTAGATGTTGGATTGGGTTGTTCTTTATATGGTTACAAAGATAAGAAAAATCCCTGAAACTTTCATGTTTAAAGAAAATCCCAATTCGGAATCTAAGGATCTCAAATTCTGCTTGGAAGATGAAACGGTGGTTCTGACGGAATCTGACCTTTGGTTACTAATCTGATCATAACTTGGGATAGAAATATCAAAATTAGGAGTTCTTTGCGGCATTTGAAATTTAGGATCCGGCTCTACAACTCCTATGTTGACAGGAAGATGTAAATCTGCCATTCTCATGGTGAAAAACTACCAACAAGTCAGAAGAATTGTTGCTGCGAAAATCAAAAAGGGTAGTTAGAGACCATGGGTGGTAGCTAAAGAATGTGATTGGTAGCTAATGGTCAAGATTTATGACTTGCAGCTGATTCATTCACCTATAAATAGGTAGAAGTGGAGAGCATTTCCGGCATTCATTGATTCATGCATCTTAGATAGTAGTTTAGTTCATGCATTCTTAGTTCTTGTATGCCTCCTACATGGAAGGCTAGGATTTCCTCCTACATGGAAGGTTTTACCTCCTAATGGATGGATAGTATTTCTATTCTCATGCATTTGTAATCATAATCTTGTGTTTGTATCATGAATGTGATGATGTTTCTATTTTATTTTGAGTTTGTTTTTAATTTCATTATGTTCTAAATTTTTATCTTCCTAGGGTGATGACGTAACTTGATAATAACGGATTGAATTCTAATCTATTGAAACTAATTTTGATTTTATTTCCTAGATTGAGTTTTAATTATTGCTCTTAATGCTTTCAATTGATTGGCTACCTTTTGAATGAACTCAATATGTGTGTTGAGACCGGAAGGAGATACATATGTATGGAACCTATAATTAAAACCGTAAATTACATATGAAATAGGAATATATTCATATGGTTTATGTAGTCTTAATGAGTTCCATAAATCCTAATGCATGATTAGTTGTTGTAATTCACATAGGAATATAGTGAATTAGCAATTAGTTATAGAATTACTTGACCTTGGAAGAGGCTAGTGATTAATTTAGGGAAACTCGACTATCAATTAAGGGAGTTAAAATTGGATTAGTGTAGATAGATGATTCAATCAGAAATTATTAAGTGAAGTCTGATCCCTAGGTCTTTTATTCATCTTCATCTTTACTCCAATTGCATTCATATTTATTTTAAGAATTTTTTGCATCAATCTTTATTTACTCGTTTCAGTTCCAACTTATTGATTTGCTAAATAGTGTTAGGATTATGAATTTTGGTACTTAGTGAAACAATCTTCGAGGGAACGATACTTACTTATCACTTTATTACTTGTTTACGATAGTGTGCACTTGCGCTAATTGATAAACCATTTTACACGTAACAAGTTTTTGGCGCCGTTGCCGGGGATTGTTATCATTAATATCAATACCAAGTAATCTTAATCCTAATTTGGTTTTTATTTTACATTTCTTTTCTTCGGTGTTTCTTTTCTTTTTTCAGGTTTGTCCTAGTGTATGACCAGATCGAAAGTTGTTGAGCCGCTGCTATTTGATTTTGAGATCGAGAAAACTTGTCGAAGGAATTGAAAGATACAGAAGCAGTCAATTGTAGATCAAGGTGAAGCAATGGCATATTTGAGAGAAGAACCAGACACCAAAGCACTTCGTGACTATGCCACACTAACAGTCATGGATACCATTTCTGGGATCAGGAGACCGCCTATACCAGCCAACAACTTTGAGATCAAGCTAGCCATAATTCAAATGATGCAAGCAAATCAATTTGGAGGCTCTCCAGTAGAAGATCTGAATGCACATATAGCCAGCTTTCTAGAAATTTGTGATACATTCAAGCATAATGGCGTTTCTGATGATGCCATAAGGTTGCGACTCTTCCCTTTCTCACTTAGGGATAAGGCTAAAAGCTGGTTACACTCTTTACCAGTGGGGAGCATCACTACATGGAACATATTGGCACAAAAATTCCTAGAAAAATTCTTTCCTCCAGCTAAAACTACAAAGATGAGAAATGAGATTGCTTCATTCACCCAGCATGACATGGAAAGCCTTTATGAAGCATGGGAAAGATACAAAGAGCTGCTAAGAAGATGTCCTCATCATGGGCTACCAGATTGGCTACAACTACAGACTTTCTACAATGGATTGTCTAATGCTACCAGAACACTTGTAGATGCTGCAACTGGTGGATCATTAATGGGAAAAAGCATAGAAGCTGCTATGGAGCTGTTGGAAGAGATGGCAGCAAATGCTTACCAATGGCCTTCTGAACGCAACACTTCAAAGAAAGCACTTGGAGTCCATGAGCTAGACATTCTGACCACTTTGTCTTCTCAAGTTACCTCTTTATCCAAGCAAGTGAGTTCATTAACAACTCAAGCAAATGCAATCAGAACTCCTGGAGATGCTTGTAATTTATGTGGAGGTCCTCACATGAGCACACAATGTCAAGAAGGAAATCGATTCATTCCTTCTCAACCTGAACAAGCCAACTATGTGGGGAATCAAAATCATCAAAATGATCCTTTCTCAAACACATATAATCCAGGATGGAGAAACCACCCTAATTTAGGGTGGAGGAATAATCAGAATGTGTTCAAACCTCAAGAGAATTATCAACAGCAAATTCAGCAATCACCACCACAACCAAAGAAAAATTTAGAAGAAGCATTGGCTCAATTAACCATGAATACTTCCTAATTCATGGCTAGAACAGAAGCTACACTCAAGAATCATGAAGCAATCATGCAAACTCAAGCAACCTCAATCAAAAATCTGGAGGTGCAAATGGGCCAAATTGCAAGTATGCTGAATTCTAGACAACCAGGCACTTTACCCAGTGACACTGAAAGAAATCCTAGAGAGCACGTAATGGCTATTTTATTAAGGAGTGGGAAGCAGTTAAATGAGCCAGAATCAAGGAAGAAAAATGAAGAAGCTCAAAAAGAAGATGAGGTGATTCCAGGAAGAATGACTTTTCCAGATAATCCTCCACCATATGTTCCACCAGTTCCATTTCCTCAAAGATTGGTGAAAGCTAAGCTAGACGAGCAGTTTAGCAAGTTTCTGGAGGTGTTTAAGAAGTTGCATATCAACATCCCATTTGCTGAAGCTTTAGCCCAAATGCCCAGTTATGCAAAATTTATGAAGGAGATTTTACCAAAGAAACGCAAACTGGAGGATTTTGAAACAGTAGCCTTAACTGAAGAGTGCAGTGCAATTCTCCAAAAGAAGTTGCCGCCAAAGCTTAAAGATCCTGGGAGTTTCTGCATACCCTGTACCATTGGAGAGTGTGGATTTGAAAAAGTCGTATGTGACCTTGGTGCAAGTGTGAATTTGATGCCATTATCCGTCTACAAGAAGCTGGGATTGGGAGAAGTGAAACCAACTACCGTGTCACTGCAGCTAGCAGATCATTCAATAAAGCATCCACGTGGAATCCTTGAGGATGTGCTAGTAAAAGTTGATAAATTCATCTTCCCAGCGGATTTCATAGTGCTTGACATGGAAGAAGACCAAGAAATTTCTATTATTCTTGGGAGACCATTTCTTACAACTGGACGAGCTCTAATTGATGTGCAGAAGGGAAAGCTAACTTTACAGGTTCAAGATGATCAAGTATCTTTCAATATTTTTAAAGCTTTTCCATATGAAGATAATATCTGTTACAGAGTAGACACATTGACCAATTGCATGAAAGATGTAATGCATGAAACCTGCATAGAAGAGCCATTAGCAGTAGGAATGGTTGATGCATCAAAGTCTACTAATCCTAAAATTCTGAAGCAGATTAATTGCCTTGAGATAAATTCTCCAGTTTTAAACAAGAAACCATTCAAAGGTTTAGGAGAGAGGTCAAGTAAACTTGTTCCATCAATAAAAAAATCACTAGAATTGGATCCAAAGGCTTATGCTAAGCTCTACAAGGAGAAGACAAAAATATGGCATGATAGGAGAATTATAAGGAAGGAGTTCACACCAAGGCAGAAAGTACTTCTCTACAACTCAAGATTAAAACTCTTTCCAGGAAAATTAAAATCAAGGTGGTCAGGGCCTTTTACTGTGGTTCAAGTTTAGCCGTATGGAACTGTGGAAATTCAAGATGGTGACAGGAAATTCAAAGTGAATGGGCAAAGATTGAAAGAATACAATGACGGTGCATTCAACACTATCAAGACTGTCATCACGCTCGAGGAACCAGTTGGTAAGTATTAAAAAAAAAAGGACTTTGTCTAGCTAAAGACATTAAAGAAGGGCGGCTACTTGGGAGGCAACCCAAGACTTCTTTCTCTTCTCATTTCTTTTCTTATTTAACCACACATTGCACAACATTTTTCACTCACAATTTTAGCTTTCATTATTCTCATCATGGAGGAATCCCTTGTAAAGCTTAAAAGCAGATTCCCTACTCTTCCCAAAGATGTGCTCAGGAAAATCTACAACTGTCGACTTGAAAGAATGAAGGCATTTAAGCGTTTGGGTCTTCCCGAGGATATATGTTGGATTATTGAAGCTAAGGTATGTTTAGCAGGTGAGTTTAATGAATCATTTGTTAGACATCTGCCAGGTATGGGAAGAAGTTCTTACTCTAAAAAGAGAAGAGCTAAAAGAATGAGAGTCTGTCATAAGTGTGCAAGGTGGAATTGTAATACGCTTTGTAGGAATAAAGGAATGATTTCAATAAATCGAGAGGACAAAATCCGATTTATAAAGGATGGACTGAGTAAAGAGTCATTGGATAATATCATTCAGACTCTTGAGACGCATCCTAGCGGAGATGTTCATGCTGTTCTTCTTGATTTAATGAACTTATTCAATACAGAAAAGGAATGCTACAGTCTTGGGGATCTGACTGTAAAAGACCCTGTTTGCCAGTTTATAAGAAAATTGGATGGGAAGCAAATCCTCGGCTCATAGAAGCCGTTTAAGCCGTTACTGAATGAAAAATCAGAGGAAGATGTGAGCCACAATCACAACTACTGTATATATGTTTGTCTTCTTTACTTTTCCTTTATCTTTTTATCTTTACAGTTGCTTTTTAACTTTCCATACATTTATCTTCTTTTTAAGTTTACCTTTTTAGTAACTTTTTGACTTCTTTACATTCCGTATTCTACTTTGTTCACGCCATTATTACACTTGTCAGTTATGCACAGCATTTTTCTATCTTTTTCTGATATTATCTTATTTGCATGATTTCTTTGTTTCTGCTTTTGTATTATAAGAATGCATTTCAGCAATCACACTTTGCAAAAATATTTGAAGGCGAGAGTAAAGAAGAGGAAGAGGTTGAGAAACCATCAAAATGTAGATTTAAATCTATCTGTGTTTTTGGTGAATCTTATGCTGGAAAGAATGTAGAATTTGTGACAGCAGCAACTGAACTTGGTCATGCATTAGCTGCTAGAAAGATTGCTTGTGTGTATGGAGGAGGGCTTCATAGCTTAAAAGGAAGTGCAACATTTTCTGCCTATATCAGAGGAAGCAAAATACTAAGTATCCTTGTGAATGGTTTAGATGATAAGAAATACACCATCGGTAAAACATTAAAGGTTTCAAACTTGCCTGAACGAATTGGATGCATGCTTTACAGTGCTGAAGCCTTTATTGCTTTACCTGGTGGTTTAGAAGCATTAGATGGAATTTCCAGCATTGCATATTGGATTAACTTGAACTTTCATCAGAAGCCAATAGGTTTATTAAATGTTAATGGTTTTTATGATAGTTTGCTGTCTTTTTTAGATCAAGCTGTGGAACAGGGATTCATAACCCAAGCGACTCGCCGTGCCATAATGTCTGCCTTAACTGCTGATCAGCTGATTGACTAACTACAAGGCTATAAACCTAAACCAGATCCATTAGTGAAAAAGATAGATTGGCAATCTCCAACCAGCAGTCAGAAGCATGAGCCCGACACTACTCTCCGATTGTAACTTTCTTTACTCTTATGGTTTTACTCCCAAAATTTCTTTTATGTGTGAGTTGCTTATGCATTTCTTTTAATAAAACCTTTTTGCTAATCTGCTGAAGACATTGGGGACAATGTCTACATTAAGTGTGGGGGGGAATAAAAAAAAATAAAAAAAAATTACTTTTTAGGATATTTTGGTAGTAAAACCATGAGATTTATTATAAAAAAAAGGGATGGCCGAGTAAAGAGTTATTTTCTGCTCTTAATACGCATCCTAAAAAATATATATAAAAATAAAAAAAATAAAAAAAATATTTTCCTGCTTATTAGGTTCTTTTCAATAATTTTAAAAGATTTCATAGCATGATTGAACAACTTTCTTACTTCTTAGAATTAATGGGTTTGGTAATGGATTTTGAGTTGGATTGAGTTAGAAACCTTTAACCGTGAGATTTTGAGCCTACTTGTTGAATCAGTATTATATTTCTTGTGTGTGATATTCACCTGTTAAGTTGTCACTCTAGAACTTGCATAAAATCTGGTTGAGATTACAATTTACATGCATTCTCAGATATGATAAAGGCATTTTTTTCCTCAGTTAGAACCAAATAGCCAACCTTGCAGTTTTACCATTGATAAACCCCTTTGAGCCTGATTAACCGTTTCTTTGCTTTAACCCATTAATATGTCATTTAATGAAATATCAATTGTCTTTACTTAACCCTAGGGATTAGTAGAGCATTTGAATCTTTGAACAATGGGTTTTTGACAAAGTATGGGGGAATATGTATTATTAACTTCAAAGTTGCAAGGGTTTTCTTTCAAAAAAAAAAAAGAAAAAAAATAGTTCAAAAAAATATATAAAAATAATAATAAAAAAAAGAGAAAAAGAAAAAGAGAGAAATTGATGTGTACTTGAATTTGAATCGTGGGCTGCTATGTTGAGATAAAATTATTTAGAGATTACCCATGTTTTAATTGCTCTATTAATTTCTCTCCTTACTTCAACCTTTCATATCCCTGTTTTATCTTTCCTTTACCTTAGCCTTATTACAACCCTTAATAAGCCTTTTGATTTGAAGTTTGCATGTAAATCAGGTAGTGGAGATTGAGAATTTATGCAAGCCTATGGTAGTGCAATCTTTAATAGGATGAATTTGAGTGAAACACTTGCCTATAAACACTTGAGAGAGGAAGAGTTCCAGTGATTATATCAATTTGATTCAATCCTACTCAAATGAAGTTGCAATCCTTTTTTGATTTTATATGTCAAGATTTATTGATTCATGAATGCTATGATATCTTTGTACTTTAATTATCTTTCTTATGTTTTTGTACTTTTTATCTTATGGGTAGATTAGTATTAGTATTAGTTTTCTTCTGTTTTGTGTTTGTCCGAAGACGTTCAAAGCTAAGTGTGGGGGAATTTGATACGTAAAATATTTACATATTTATTTTTCCTTGTATGATGCATTTTTTGGATGTTATCTTGTTTAATTTAATAAATTTAGTTGCATTTTGTGAATGGGTCTTGAATTTGAAATGAAATCAAATCTTTTAGATAATGCTGTATTTTGACCCTGTTTCAGGTTTTAGGCTATATCTGGAGTTATAGATGTTGGATTTGGTTGTTCTTTATATGGTTACAAAGATAAGAAAAAGCCCTGCAACTTTCATGTTTAAAGAAAATCCCAGTTCGGAATCTAAGGATCTCAAATTCTACTTGGAAGATGAAACGGTGGTTTTGACGGAATCTGACCTTTGGTTACTAATCTGATCATAACTTGGGATAGAAATATCAAAATTAGGAGTTCTTTGCGGCATTTGAAAGTTAGGATCCGGCTCTGCAACTCCTATGTTGACAAGAAGATTTAAATCTTCCATTCTCATGGTGAAAAACTACCAACAAGTCAGAAGAATTGTTGCTGCGAAAATCAAAAAGGGTAGTTAGAGACCATGGGTGGTAGCTAAAGAATGTGATTGGTAGCTAATGGTCAAGATTTATGACTTGCAGCTGATTCATTCACCTATAAATAGGTAGAAGTGGAGAGCATTTCCGGCATTCATTGATTCATGCATCTTAGATAGTAGTTTAGTTCATGCATTCTTAGTTCTTGTATGCCTCCTACATGGAAGGCTAGGATTTCCTCCTACATGGAAGGTTTTACCTCCTAATGGATGGATAGTATTTCTATTCTCATGCATTTGTAATCATAATCTTATGTTTGTATCATGAATGTGATGATGTTTCTATTTTATTTTGAGTTTGTTTTTAATTTCATTATGTTCTAAATTTTTATCTTCCTAGGGTGATGACGTAACTTGATAATAACGGATTGAATTCTAATCTATTGAAACTAATTTTGATTTTATTTCCTAGATTGAGTTTTAATTATTGCTCTTAATGCTTTCAATTGATTGGCCACCTTTTGAATGAACTCAATATGTGTGTTGAGACCGGAAAGAGATACATATGTATGGAACCTATAATTAAAACCATAAATTACATATGAAATAGGAATATATTCATATGGTTTATGTAGTCTTAATGAGTTCCATAAATCCTAATGCATGATTAGTTGTTGTAATTCACATAGGAATATAGTGAATTAGCAATTAGTTATAGAATTACTTGACCTTGGAAGAGGCTAGTGATTAATTTAGGGAAACTCGACTATCAATTAAGGGAGTTAAAATTGGATTAGTGTAGTAGATGATTCAATCCGAAATTATTAAGTGAAGTCTGATCCCTAAGTCTTTTATTCATCTTCATCTTTACTCCAATTGCATTCATATTTATTTTAAGAATTTTTTGCATCAATCTTTATTTACTCGTTTCAATTCCAACTTATCGATTTGTCAAATAGTGTTAGGATTATGAATTTTGGTACTTGGTGAAACAATCCTCGAGGGAACGATACTTACTTATCACTTTATTACTTGTTTACGATAGTGTGCACTTGCACTAATTGATAAACCATTTTACACGTAACAACGGCATTTGTGAAAGAGCATCAGTGAAGGGAATATTGATATACAACTTCTTCAATACTTCTAAGAACTTTCCAAACTGCTTATCAAGTTTAGCCTTTGCTAGTCTTTGAGGATAAGGGATAGGCAATTTGTATGCTTCTGGAGGGACATATTTTGGCATTTCAGGTAATTCCCCTTCTTTCACTTCAGCATTATCAGGAATTGAAGCTTCTTTGCCTTCTTTCTGCACTTCCCCCTCAACTACCTCTTCTTCAACTTCATGAGTAGCATTTGGAACCTTCAATAGCCTCCCACTTCTAAAAGTGATTGCTTTACAATGCTCCCTAGGATTTGATTCAAGTTGAGCATGGAGTTGACCAAAAGCTCTAGAGGAAGAAGTAGAAGCTTGTTGAGCTATTTGGGTTTCCAGCATTTTTCCATGTGTGGCCAATGAGTTAACTTTGGAGGATAGTTTCCTAATGGAATCCTCCATAGCTCTACCATGCTGCCTAAACTCTTCATTAGTTTTCTCTTGGAAAATGAGAAATTTCTCTAGGAGGCCTTCTAATTTAGCAGTGGAAGAGGTTTGAGCTGGTGGGTTGTAGGGTCTTTGGTTTTGAAAACTAGGTGGTGGTGGTGGCCTACTGTGAGTGTTTTGAGTGTTGTATGGTTGGTTGGGCTTGTAGGATAGATTTGGGTGGTTTCTCCATGATAGGTTGTAGGTGTTTCCAAAGGGTTCATTCAGATTCTTCTATCCATACCCACTATTGTGCACATAGTTCACTTGCTCAGTGAAATCCTGCCCCAATGTACACTCAGTTACCATATGACCTATCATACCACAAATCTCACAAGGAAGGTCAATAGCACCTGTTGCATTTACACTATTAACTTGAAATTTATCAAACTTAGCCATAAGTGCATCTACTTTACTACCTAGACTTCCTAGTGCATCTACCTTAGCTAACAAATGATTAAAAGCATCCAATTCATACTTACCTGGAGCTTTCCTTGAAGATCCCCTCTCATTTGACCATTGGTAGTGGTTCAAAGCCATATCCTCAATCAAATCATATGCTTCATCCAACCTTTTGTTCATCAAGGCACCTCCAGTAGTAGCATCCACAATAAGCTTAGTATTATAATTCAAACCATTGTAGAAAGTATGGAGAACTAGCCATTTCTCTAGCCCGTGATATCGGCACAACCTCAACAGTTCCTTATATCTATCCCAAGCATCAAATAGAGATTCCCCTTCTCTCTGAGAAAATATGGTAATTTCATTCTTCAATTGAGCAGTCTTGCTTGGAGGGAAATATCATGATAGAAAAGCCCTCAGTAGCTCTTCCTATGTTGTGATAGATCCTGCTGGTAAAGAGTGTAGCCACGCCCTTGCTCTATCCCTCAAGGAGAATGGGAAGAGTCTAAGCTTGATAGCATCTGCTGCTACACCATTTATCTTGATTGTATCACAATACTCTAAGAAAATCTGAATATGGAGGTTGGGATCCTCCATTGGTAATCCATTAAACTGGTTTTGCTGCACCATAGACAAAAGAGCTGGCTTTAATTCGAAGTTATTAGCCTCAATAGCAGGCCTTCTTATACTGGATTGAAATCCAGTGGCGTCGGGTGCTGCAAATTCTCTAAGAGATCTGTTATCCATATCTTCAATCACTGGTTCAAGGTCAATTGTCTCTTAGATATATACTAATTTTTGCTCTCTTCTTCTCCTAAGCAGAGTTCTTTCAATCTTCGGGTCTAAGTCAAGAATTCCTTCAAGATTTCTCCTTTGCATATACAAAGATTTTCTGCAAAAAGAGTAGATAATACTCGAACAGAACAAAATAAGAAAGAAATACTATATATAAAAATAAGAAAATCAGAACAAGATGAATTAAGAACTAAAAGAAAATGAATTGCCTAGTCTAATTCACTTAAAAGTTTCTGTTAATATCAACTAGTTGCAATCCCCGGTAATGGCGCTAAAAACTTGACGTGATCCCGCAAGTGCACCGGTTTAATCGAGTTATAGTATAAAGGATATCGTCTCCACAGGGATTGAATGTTGAATACTAACTGAATTTTAAGGTAAATTATCTAGGTGTACCGATTGATATTGTGAATTAAAGGTAAAATGCAAAACAGAGCTTAGTTATCAAAAAGATTTAATTCAAACAAGATGAAAGCGTACTCAGCTTTAGGGTTCCCTTGTACATTTTATTATGGAATGAAGATAATCCTCTAACTAGGTTTACTGTTAATTTAGATTGATGGATTACAAAAAATAAGCTATACCTCATTGCAAGGCTACTAGCTACTAACTAAAAGATTAAGTGCCCAAAATTTCTCTAATAATCACTTATCTAGGTTGCATTAACATTGCTTTAGAATCCATTCTTAGACATTTCATCCTGTGCAAAAGAATCCAATTAGCTTAATTCCTAAGTCTAATTGATATTCCTAATGATCATGCAAGGTCCGATTAATTAATTGGTCATTCCAACCTAGAATTAACTAATCTATCACACAAATCCAATATTCCGGAAGTATTGAACTGTTGAAATACAAAACAGCATAATCAAATCATAAATCAACAGTAAATCTAGCTAGATTATATAAAAATTAATTTTATAAATCCATGAACAAGTTTACCCCTAGCTGAGCACTAGGGTTTAATGTGAAGTCATTACATAACTAGCAGAAAATCAGAAAATAAATAGGGAAATCAAACAAATCATAAAGCTCTACAAATTCCTTGCTTGAATCTTTAATCCTTTGCTTGAATCCATGGTTAGTAGTTGCCCTTGGTGAGTTTGGGTCTCTCCTAGGGTTTCTACTCACAGCTCCCCTTTTAAATTTTCGGTTCTCCTCCTCTTCTTCTAATTTTTTCGTACAAAACTTATACGGGTAATGTACACAGGGTATGACATGGCCCGTATTGTACCCCGTGTTTCTCTGCGAGCAGCTCAATGAAGCTTCGAAGCATTCCAGAAAGTAACACGGCATTCCACACGGGGTTCCTATACCCCGTGTTCCTTGTCATGTGAGCAACTTTGCTTCGATTCTCCACAATTTGCATAGTTTTGCCTCCGGATCCTTTTCTAATGCTCAAATGTGTCACTTCAAAACTTGAAAATAAAATATCGAGCATATAAGTATCCTTTCTCAATTAATTTGCACAAGATACTAAGTAAATGAGTGACAAAACACAAAATTTAAATGCAATTGTGCATTTATCAGTATGCAAGCTCCTTCTAATAATAGATGCCATATTTCTTTATTAATCTCTTATTTTCTATTAAATTAGCATCTTTGACTTACTTCCTTTTGAGGCCTTAAAAAATATGCTTAGGTATCCATTTGAACTTCTTTGGCAAGCCCTTGCTCATCCAATCCATTATACATTTATAATTGGTGACAACCTTGTAGGAAAAATCTTCTTTATTATGTATGCATCCTTAGGATGCCATTTGTACACTACTTAAAAATATTGAAAAATAGTACAAACATATAATGATTAGAATACAAAATATAAATACAAATTAAACTATAAAGTGAAAAAATAAATATTGCCTATAATTTAAACCATTTATCTTTAAGTTGTGGCAAGATGGTGGTGTATTTGAAGGCTAGCTCCAAGATGCATTCTTAAATTACCTTAATTATTTCTTTAATAGGATTATGGGTGGATATAACAATCAAATTGCAACCAAATATACTAAGGTGAATTTATCCTAAATGTTAAACATTTATACAAATCAATAAAAATTAATACAATTATTTATTATAAAAAATAATTGAATATGCAAAATACTTACTAATCACCCTTCAAATGCTCCTAAGTCCAGTTGTCAGCTAGGTCCTTACCCCATGGATTTGCTCGAGGTTATGTTAGAAGAGGAGTTGAGTGTTGTGCAACTTGCTAGCTAGGGCCTTAGACAAGATGATTAGAAACGATATGCTAATTGGTTGGAGGCAAGAAAACTTGGGACTCCTACTGAAGTGATTTTAAGGATGGTTGTATTTCAGGGTATGGGTATGGATGCATATGCACTAGTCAATATTATACCTTACAACATTACATGTCATAGGGATAAATTTTCCAAGAACACAAAAAGAGTAACATAATGTTTAAAATAATAACAAGAATCAACTATATTTTTATGTGTGAATTTTTCTACTATTTAATCTTTCATATTATCATCCCTTAAAGTGAACTACATTTCCCACATGTTAGCTAGGTTCATTCATAACAATGTGGCAAATCTAGGGATTTAAAATTATCATTTCCAAGGCATATTCCTATTCATGTGAGGTTAATCAGAGCTAAGTCATTAAATATGTCTAAAAGAACTGAAACAAAAATTAAAATGGATAACTCCTATCCTTACCTCAAAAACATCTAAACTTGACATTACATTTGCTTTTGAATCCAAGAGTTGATTAAGGAGGGTGAAAAAGTGAATAATTCTTTTATAACTACTTAATATTTATATGTTTCCCAGCTTTCTTATTTTCTTGAGAAAAAGATTAGCCCTATCTACTAATCATTGGATAGCAAAGTAATAAGTATTAAGTGTATAATTCTATCTTCCCCTAGTCTTTTTTCCAACAATCAAATTTATATCTAAGTATGATGTAAAAATTAGCATTTTATATGTGTACATGACTCTTTAAATTCTCTTCTTTAGTTTTACCCATGACTTCCTTCCTTAAAAATTGATTTCCACTATCTCAATCCTTTAAACACTTTCTTCTATTCTTTTGGACTCAATCACATAATAACTAACTTGGGATTATTCAAGGTTAATTAGTTAATGAAATCAACCTATTAGATTTTTATTGTCTAAATCCTATTACAGAATTTCTAATCCTAACTCCTAAGTCTAGAAACAATTTACACAAATACTATACATAATAGTACCAAAATTCTTAACATAAACCAATTCCTACATAAATTGCGATTACTTGGATTAATATTAGGAAATTAACAAAAATGAATCAATATAAGGTTGCTATTATTACTAATTATGAATCATACCATAACCCTCTACTTCTAAATATCAAAGCAAATGTAATTTGGGTGTAAATTGATCCATTTTATGAAATATGCATTCTAGAAAGATATTATATGGAATTCACAAATAAAACTAGCTTATGCATCTCTCTCATTTTGTTTTCCTTTTATAAATTCCTATCAATTTTTTAAATATATAACATCTAATTTAAATATAAAATGAAGAAGCAAATAAAATTAATTCTATATATTTGGTAAACTACAATATTATAATGGATGGTTAGATCCAAACTTTAAATAGATAGCTAAAATTATTAGATAATTGAGGGAAAAAATATATCTAGTATAAACCATTTTGATTTGTATTTGACAATTGAATTAAATTCTGGGTAACTAAATAGAATTAGTCATTTCTTTTTGTGTAACCAAATAGAACTCACTCAAGTTCTTATTCCTCTTACAATCAGTGCAAAATTACTACTTTCAATCTAAGCCATAAATGAAAAATGCAATGCATAATAAGAAAAGATGAATTTTACAAAAAACCTAAATCCTTAAATCACCTAAAACTATGAATTGACCAAAAAACCAACCAAACAAACAAAACTTACCGATTAGAAGACACTAAGGATAGAAACAATGCTACAATGGCTAAATAAGCAACAACGATGGGGGAAATAAGTGTAGAATAATAAACGGCAATAGCGGTGACAGGAAACAGTGAGCACATTATGAAGAAAAAAGGAAAGGAGAAAGTAAGGGTTTAGCATCACAAACTAATGTAAGGTCTAGTTTAATAATAGAATTAGCAATTGAACATATTGTTGCTAGCACATTTTAATAAAACAATGCATTTTAATTGACAATAGATTTAGCAGTAGACACTAATAGTTCTATTAGTAATTCCATTACTAATTGACAAAAAATTTCATTATACTGCCAAATATATTTTTAAATTTTTGTACATGTATCCATCCCAATGTCTATTAGTAATTTAAAATTTAATATTTTTAGTTTTTTCAATAAAATTTAGTGACAAATTTAGATATGAATTTGGTTTTAAGATCGATTATTCTAAAAATTTCACAATTTAATAACGGAATTACTAATGGATTATATTGTATCCATCATTAACCTCACAGTGCAAATTTGACTATTGAGTTCTCATTTACCCATGGCTATTTTGTCACTAAATAGCGGTTGCTACATTCCATTTCTAAATACATATTTCTTGTAGTAATTATTTATGGAATGTCTCTTTAACACTCATATTTTTCACATTTTTCATATGCTTCATTGTTACTCTTTATTAATAAATAATAAAAATACTATCTTGAATATTTTGATAATTATATTTTTTAATAATAATATTTAAAGTAAAATATTTTTATATTCTTTATATAAAATTTTATATAAAATTTTGAGAAATTAAATTTTTATGCCTTAATTATATAAAATTTTTGTATTGGTTATAATTTTGATAATTAAATTTAAAATATAATATTTTTATTGTTGATCATATGATATATATATATATATATATATATATATATATATATATATATATATATATATGTATGTATATGTATATTTATTTAACATATATTATTATTTTACTATTTAATGTATATACTTGACAACAAATTATATACATGTTCAATTATAAATAAATAAGAAATAGCAATATCATCCTTCATATAAATATAATTTTAATTTTACACTTTCTTTTTTTTAAATGTATTATTGTTGTTAATACATTTTTTATTCTATTAATACCATATTTATTTTACTAAACATAATTATAAAATAAAATATTGATTTTATTTTTAACTATATTAAATATAATTATGAAATAGTCATTCTATTTCATTCTTCCTTATTCTTTAATAATAATACCATTATTATGATTTTTATTTTTACCATCAATTTAATCACAGGAAATTATTATCTAAACCAGACACGGGTTTGCCTCAATGCCACGTTGGATTTTGATCTTTAACCACAGTTCAGTTGAGCTATGCGAATAGATTTGAATTGTGGGTGAAGCGCGTTGATTACCTACTTTTCACCTTTGACTTTTTGTTTAACACATGGCAATCTTATTTTGCTAAATATCTAGGGCATATTTGCCATGCAATTATCCTGGGTACAACAGACTTGCCCATTTTATAATTATATTCCAATATTCCTGTGTAAGATGTGCTGAAACAATTGGAACCCCACACTTTCCATATCCATATGGGGGCCAGTTAATTCACCAATAGGGTTATCGTGGGGTCAACTCTCTGTTTCCCGTAGAGAATCAAATTCCCTATCAAGCAAATTTTGACAATCAACGTGTGAAACATGATAAGAGGATTTAAGTTTAAACAATTTTTCAGTAAATGTCCATTCCCCCAACCAGAGAGAGAGAGAGAGAAAGCCTCATTTCTTTCTTTAAAGGGATTGATCGTCTCAAACACTTGATACAATGAAAAATTACTCTTAACCCTTTTTTGTTCGGAAAGAGGAGAAATTTTTTTAATTTTAAATGAAAAGAAAATGAAGGAGGAAAAAATTTTAAAATTTGAAATAAGTAATAGATCACAACCACGCATTTCATTTTTAAAATTTCTTTCTCCTTTCTTTTATCTTTTCATCTAAAAAAGAGAAGAGAATAAATTTGAAAAAAAAAATTTCTTTCCTAATTTTTTCCTTCCCAACTAAACGGAGGGATTTAAACACTTAATGCAATTAATTATTATCCTTTAATGTATTTTTTATTTATCCTTTATTTGGATTAATAGAGAACAACTAAAATAAAAATATATGAAAGGGAAAAAAAGTAAGAAATAAATTTTTAATGTTTGGATGTTACCAAAAAAATTGCAGTGGAAAGAAAAAAGTTAGGGAAAATAGAGGTTTTAGTCCTAGTAATTTTACTAAATTTATAATTTTATTCTTATAGTTTTACTTTGTATAATTAAATTTTAAATATTCAAATAATTTATAATTAACTCTCCCTTCTTAATTGTTGTTAATTCTAACTAATTAAATTTTATGCATGTCATCTTATGTATCAATTAAATTTTACATGCTTGTATTTTATTTTTATTAAGTCATCAAAATTCATTTATTCCCATTAAAATTAAATCGCATTTATTCCAATTCATTGAATCCAGGATTTTCTAAATTTCACTCTACAAAATTAGTAAGACTGGCTTATAGGCTTCTAACTAACTTCTAACTATTTCATTTTAATATTCATTATATAAATTTAGGTGGAAATTAAATGTGCTTCATCAATCTTGATGGAGGGTGACTTTGGTGGAATTTGATAATTGAACAAAGATAAAATGTCAACAGGATTGTGTTAAAAGGATTTAAGATCTATTAAGAGGAAAGAGTTAATTACAAATTATTTGAAATTTTAAGACATAATTACATAAATTAAAATCATAAAAAAGAAATTTCACATTTATTTAGTGAAACTATAAAGACTAAAATCTCTATTTTTCCAAAAAGTTGAAAAATTATTTCATGAATTAGCAAAACATTTCCTACCAAATAGATGCAAAAAGGCATTAAGAAAACTTTATAATTTCAAAACTATTCTTTTGTGGAGCCTATTAGACAATTTTGAACAGAGAAATTTTATCATTTAACAAATTATATCTTTATTCCTTTTAAATTTTCAATTAAATCAAATAATAAATTAATATTTTTATAATTTTTTCCATCTATTTTTATAAATTCAACCAAATATAGAATTACTTTTTTATATATTTTTTCCACATCCTTTTTACTTATTTGTTATCCATTTTCTTACTACATTCAAATATAGAATTAATGATCTTTTTTTTATTTAAATCCCAAGACTTAGATTTTTAAAACTTACACTATTTGACTCTCAACCTTCGTGTCTTGAACAAGAGTTTCTTTTTTCTCCTTTTTTGGACAATATAAATAGGGGATTTCATGAGATAGAGAAACATAGTCTGGCTACGGATGATAGAAATTAATGCAGCAACCCACTTCACATTATTGTATTTCTAAATCAAGGCGTTTGTTATTTGGAAAACTGACTGCTTCATAATTTTGTTAAGGTAATGGGAGTTTGATTTTTTAAGAAGTTGAGTATTTTCATCTTTAGATTGCATTAAATGTTAGGATTTGAAACCTACTCATTAGCAGGTAAAATTTACTTAAGGTAAATATACTTTTCACTGAATCAAAAACAAGAGTTGAGTGCATATGAAAGAGATTTAGAGTTTAGATTAAGTATGTTAAAGATTTAAGTGTGTATATGACCAAAAAAAAAATTATTATAGATTTGCAAACTGATATAAATCAAAGTTAACACAAATATCTATTTTGAGATGATAACATTTTTAAATTATTTGAAAAACTAAAATAATTTGTTATAAATACAACTAACATTTATTTGAATACAATGACATTTTTTAAATTATTGAAAAATTTAAGATGTTAATTTTTTACTTAACTAAAATTAAATTTTAACTTAAAATGTTAATTTTAAAATTAATTGACGTCTAAAGGTATTAGAAAAATGTGATAAGAAAATATCAAACTTTAACATGTTAATTTTGAATTTAACTGACATATAAATTTATGGTATTTATTAGATCACTAAGAAAGTCCAAAAATTTACATTACAAGAAAAAAAACCCTTAAATTTAGCAATGGAAATTATCAACAAGCATTTAGCAATGAAATTATCATTGGTAAATGAGACCACAAGAGTCAAATTTATATTGTAAAGTTAGTGAAGGAACTAGCCACAACTACTTCACAATCCGTCAACAATTCTGCAATCAAGTTTTTGATATTTCTAGAATTGTCCATCTTAAAACCATATCCATTGATAATTCCATTGTTGTGAAGTTAGCAATGGATTTAAAAACATACTAAAATTTAAATTAATGAAGAACTTACTGAAGAACTCGTATACAAAATTTTAAAAATTTATTTGACATAGCAAAGAAATTTTTTTTCCAATTAGTAACAAAACTAGAAATAGAACTATTAGTGTACATTGCTAAATCTATCACCAATGAAAACGCATCATTTTATTAAAATGTGTTATCGGTAGAATTATCTATCACTAAATTAGATTTTATACCAAGGGCAGCACCAAACCCTCACTTTACCCTTTCCTTTTTTTCCTCTGCTTGTTTCCTCTATGTTATTTGTTGCAATTGCTTTTCACCATTTTGTGCGCATCATTCGCTGCTGTAGTCATCACTAAATTAGATCTTATACCAAGGTCCGCGTTAGACTCTCACTTTACGTTTTGCGTTTTCTCCTCTGCTTCTTCCCTCTCTGCTATTCGTTGCAATTGCTTTTCTCTATTTTGTGCGCATCCCTACCATAGTCGCCACTTACCGCAGCTGTCATAAACTTTACCATCATCCGCACTTTATTCCAATCTTTAAATAATCTCTAATTGGTAGTATTTTGGATAGTTAAATTTCCTTTTTCCATTTTCTGTTAGCTTTTGAGGTTTAGGGTAAAAAAATGTTGGTATTTTGTAAAATTTGTGTTGTAGAGTGGTTTGTTGATCTTTAGAAAGACATTTTCACCATACAGTAAGACTCAGAAGTCGTTCTGAGGACAAGGAAGTTGCAACTTGCGTTTATATAATCTCGAAACTTGTATTATTGTCCTTACAGTGGGGACCGGGGACGAAATCTTTGAGTGAATGCAGGAGTATATAGACACTCATGCGCTAATAGTTTTAATTAGTTGGGCATTATAGTAAATACATAAAGATTAAAGATTATATACATATATAGAGTTTAGGGTTTAGGGTTTAGGATCTATTAAATATATATATATATATATATATATATATAGATAGATACGGAGGTTTAAGATATTATAAACAGTCTCAAATTTAATAGACAAGAATTATATTTTACTAATTTATTTTTTCCAGAAAATTAATCAGTGTGCATTGAGATTAAGTATTTATTATAAACACTGAATAGAATTAGAAAAAATCGACAAATACATCTCCCCACTATTATAATAGCCATGATATTTTATAAATTGTAAATAGCCAAATAAGAATATGTCCTCAATTTATTAAATTTTCTCCCTATAATGTTAAATTTTCATTCGCTTCTAACTCTTTCTAATTTCAAATCAACCTCACTTTCCTTACATAATGAAAATATAATATTATATATAATTTTATTTTCATCACATAGTAATACATATTATATTTATAACTTGATTCTTAATAATAAAAATATAATATTTTCATTTGTTTGATTTTTTATTTTCATAAATATTAAAAATATTAAGAAAAAGTTCAATTAATGAATGTATAACTTAATTTCCTCATATCAATGTTACAACAAAAAATAACTTGTTTATTAGATTTATATTATTGCGCATGATGTGACTTTATAACCAGAATTTATATACTAGACTAATTATGCGCTTAGCTCTAGATCAGTCAGATTTAAAATTATCATGGTATGGTATCCTTTTAACAAATTATTTTAATATATTAAGCATATTAAAATTATTTTCTAATAATTTAAATGGAAAAAAATCCCTGCATAATGAGAATGCACTTATATTATAAGATTATAATATTCATTTAACTTATTAAATAAATAAACTAAGATATACTTATTTATTTTATCACAACACCATTGGTGAACATTATAATAGTCCACATATTAAGAAGTTATTTGATTCACATAAAAAGTAAATTTTCACAAGAATTTAAACTTGACATGAATTAAATTTCTTTGTAAATTTTTTGAAAAGTACTCAAAGTTATTTAGTCAATACAAAGAAAATAATGCTTCTTAAGAATGAACTTCTTGTTTTTTGTTTAGTTTAACTTCAAACTTCTCATAAAAGTGTTAACAATATCACTATTATATCTTTTATAACTATAACATAGAAAACTTAAAAATATTAATGAATTTCAATTATTTTTACTTTTTTCTTAGAAGTGATGCTTCTCGTATCTTTTGTATCATAATTTTTTTTAATTTGTAATTTCTTATGAAAATTTTTCATAAAAAATTAAAATTAACTTAATTAGTGAATTATATATAAAATATTAAAATGACTCATTTCTTATATTTTTCTTTTGAATTCATGGTAATTATCTAAAACACATATGATCATAATAATAGCATATAAAACATCTTAACATAGAAGACTTAAAAAAGTAAGGTTGTCATTAGTTAATTTTAGTAAGAATATTTTTGTATTTGTTTTTATAAAAGATACAAAAAGTCCAAGTTATCAAAAAGGAGTGGGTAAGTTACATCATCTGTTACTTTCACCATTTTTGCACTTACTAGCCAACCAAACAATCCACAAGATAAATTCATAATTTTAGATAATTGTTTGCATTTACTTTAAATAGTATAGTGTATATTTTTATCTTCTAATTATATTTTACACTTAATAATTAAATTTATTTTGTAAGGAATAGAATGCTAAAGGGAAAAGAAACCTTGGAGTGAAGTGCAAGATAAAAAAGTAACTTGAAAGAAAAGCATTTGGAGGTCAAAATTTTTCTTAGTATGAAAGGAAAATCAAAGGAGATTCAATATCACACTGCAAACTTCAAGCAACATTTTGATGTGGAAGGCATTAGAGGTTGGTAGTGTTTTGTAAATCTGAAGAGAGTCACTAGTGCTTTCAACTAAATTTTATCTACAAGTCTCGATGTTTTTATTTATCTATTTTGGTTAGTTTGATGCTCTATAATTTTTCAATCATGAACTAAATACTTTTTGTCTAAAGGCTATAATAGATCATATTTCTTGATGGATTAATTTTTGAAATTTTCTATAATTATTCATAATTTCTTATTATTTTTCTATTTTGATCTTAAATCTTCTTTGAATTATTTGGCTAAATATTTTGCTATTTATGAGTTGATTTGGGTGAGCATTGAAAAAGAAAGTTTATGTCATAGACTCTTGAATAGGTGATACTTGTTTAATGTAGGTTAGGAAAATATCTACACTACATATGCAATCTTGATAATACCTCGAATTAATGTGTTCTTTTAATTTTCAATTCACATAGGAATATAATATTTTGAGTTAAAAGAAAATAAGATTCATCTATTAAAAGAGAATGAGTCATATATTAGAGTAGTGATTAGCAATAATATTTGGTGATGATTAATAGAAAGTTATTCATTCAAAATTGATGAAATTATGGACCCTGGAATGTTTTCTTGATTTTTATAAATTACAATTTTTTATTCAACTTGAACTTTAAGATTTGATTTTTTTTATTTTTATTTAGCCATTTTATGTTTATTTAAATTCTTATTTTTAATTTTTTTCAAATAAAATCAATTCAAGACAATTTTAGTACTCGATAGGATTAGAATAATTCTTAGTGGGAATCAACCTTTGAAATTATTTATTGTATTACTTGTTGGCCCTATGTACTTGCAAATATGCATTTACTATTAAATTTCACAACAAGTTTTTGGCACTATTGTCGGGGAATTGTTTCTAGTTTTATTAATATTTATGCCAATTCAATTTGATTTTTATTTGAATTTTTATAATTCATTTTTTTATTTATCTTATTTTTCATGTACTATATCCACTATGCATGCAAACTAGATTGAAAAATTAGGAGCTAGTGCCATTACATTAAGAGATTAAAAAAAACTTTGTTAAATATTAGAAAAGAAAAGAGAATCTCATATTCAGATTACACCATGGCAGGTTAATATTAGAAAAGTTTAAGAGACTATGCTATATCTTTTGTTGATGGCATCCATTCAAGCTTTAGCAAACCTATCATCCAAGCTAATAATTTTGAAATCAAGCCTGTGATCAATCAAATGATTCAGACTTTAGTGTCATTTGGGGGACTACCTAATGATGATCTTAATACTCATGTCTCTAATTTTCTAGAGATATGTGGTACCTTTAAACAAAATGAAACATTAAATGATATTATTAGACTTTAGCTATTTCTATTCTCACTCTTAGACGAAGCAAAGAGTTGGTTGACTTTTATTTTTTCAAGTTTAATCACTACTTGGGATGACTTAGCTTAGAAGTTTCTAGCAAAGTTCTTTCCATCAGCTAAATTACAAAAATGAGGAATGACATTACTTTTTTTATGTAACATGATTCTGAATAACTTTATAAAGCATAGGAAAGATACAAAGATCTACTTAGAAGATGTCTATATCATAGGCTACTAAAATGGCTTCAAGTCCAAACATTTCATAATGTTTTAGTAAGGCCAATAAGAATGACAGTAGATCTAATAGCAAAAGGTGCTCTTATGTGGAAGTCAATTGATAAGGCATATGATTTTTTGGATGAAATTGCTATAAATAGATATTAGTGACCTTTAAAAAGATTAACACCATAAAAGATTATTAGAGTTCACAAGCTTGATGCTATTTTAGCTCAATCTGTTTAAGTTGCTATATTATTTAAGAAGCTTGATATAATAGGGGTCCATTCAATTTAAAGCTCTTTAGTAGTTTATGACACATGTAAAGGAAATCATGTTTAAGTAAAGTGCCCAATCAATGCTAAATCAATTCAATTTGTTGCTAATCATAATAGGCAACAAAATAATAGGTAGCAAAATAATCCGTATTCTAATTTCTACAATTCAAATTCAAGATAGAAGAATTATCCAACTTTTCCTAGAATAATAATCAAGGAGTTGCATCTTTACTAAAGCCATCTATTTGCCCACCAAGATTTGCTTAACCACTTCCTGCACAAGAGAAGAAGTTATCATTGAAAGAGATGTTGGCACAGTATATGGCCAAAACTAACACCATTATTCAGCACGAAACATCTTCCATTTGTAATCTAGTGGTACAAGTTAGATAATTAGCTAGTGTATTGAACAATTGTGAGATGGGTTCTTTGCCAAGCAACACTAAAGAGAACCTAAGCAAGGAAGGGATAGAGCATTGTAATGCTATAACCTAAGAAATGGAAAAGAACTCCTTAAAGTTATGGTTACTTGAAAAAGAAACTCAAAGGGAAAAAAGTGCAACTTATGACTTTAATACAAATCTAGTAACAACTTAAGAAAAACCTCTATTTTCATAGCTTATTGAATAATAGTCTTATAATTCATCACATCCTTTTCCATAGAGAATCTAGTAGCATAAAAAGATAAGTATTTGTCTAAATTTTTAGAGTTTTTTAAAAAATTACACATCAACACTCCTTTTGTTGATACAGTAGATCAAATATCTAGTTATGGTAAATTCATGAAGGAAATCTTGTATAAAAAGAGGCATTTGGAGAATGGTAAGATTATACCACTTACTAAGAAATGTAGTGCTATTTTATAGAAGAAACTTCCTCCCAAATTGAAAGATCTAGGGTGTTTTATTATACCATGCTCTATTAGGAATTTGTACTTTGGTAAAGCTCCTTATGATTAGGGGTAAGCATCAATCTAATGCTTTTGTCTATATTTACAAAGTTAGGCTTAAGAGAATCTAAGGCAAGCATAATGACTTTGTAGCTTGTTGATCACTCATTCAATTGGTGAAAATTAAGAGTTTAATTTTACTCATAAACCTCATAATCTTAGACATGGAAAAAGATGAAAATATGCCTATCATACTGGGTAAGCCTTTTTTAGCTATAGGCAAAACCGTAATTGATATGCAAAAAGGAGAGCTTACTATGAGAGTTCAAGATCAAGTAGTGAAGTTCAATGTGTTTAAGGAAATAAAGACCCTTAATGAGGATGAGACATGTTTTAGAGTTAATGTGATCAATAAATTAGATGAGTTCCAATTGAATGCTTATGAGAATGTCATATCATATAAGGAAAAGATTGTGTAATGGCAAGATACTAGACAACAGTTGAAACATTAATTAGGTGGAGTTATTGATCACTAACAATTTACCTTTAATCCACCTTAATCCAAGTAAAGGTTAGAAGTCAAGGTAAAGACTTCAAATTAGAACTACACTTTTTTATTTTATTTTTGTTAGTTTTATTTTTTAGTTACTTCTTTCTAGTTTAGTTGTTTTGTTTTCTTTCATTTTGCTACTATATTTTTCAATATTGTTTTGAATAGCCAAAGAATTTGTTTAAGTATAGATTGTAGTTTTCAATACTACAAGCACATTATAATGGACCCTAAGAAATCTTACGAAATAGGGAAGCTCCTTGTTCTTTAATATGATAAAATTTAGGATAATGTCAAGTTTGGGGGTGAGGAACCTTCAATTCTAGTTGCATTATTGTTGCTTTCTCACTACTATTTTTCTACTATTTTTTCTCTTTTAATGTTTTTGATACGTTCTTGAATAATTTTTTTTTAAAAATTAAAAAAAATATATATTGTGTTTCTTGTTTTTAGTGTTGCTTCCTTTGATAATCATAAGCTAATGATAGATTCTTGATTAGAAAGAAATATGATTTGCAGAGAATGATAGATGTTTACCTTATTAATTGATGAATTCCTTCATTAATTCCATGTTAATCATGGATGAAGAATCTATATGAACACTTTATGCCATGATTAGGTGAATTGTTCACCTTTTAGTTAAAAATTATGTAAACCTTATGAAGATATTATTGTTAATTTTTGAGACATGCTAGGACTTTTTGGATTAACTTTTGAGGTGAAATCCTAGATGATATATTGATTTAAATATAATTTAAACCCTTTTTGGATCATTTGAACCATTCAAGCTAACCTTGTTGCATTAATATCACTAATCACCCATTTTAGGCCTTATTATAAGAAGAAAAAATTTTATTAACCATTATTCAAATTTCTTTCTTGTAACCCTTATAATCCTAACTTTAACTACCTTGAGAAACTGTGAATTTACCTTTCAAAAGACCTCTAATTTGAAACATTATTTGAAAAGAACATATGTGATGGAAAAATTTTCAAGTTAGAAATCATGAGAATTAAAGTGGCTACTTCAAAAATAAATAGCCCACAAGTGTTTTTATTTTTTATTTCTATTTGTCAAAAAAAGGATTAAAAAAATTAAAAAGTGAAAAATAAAAAATAGAGTAAAGAAAAAAAATAAAAAAAATAAAAAATGGTGTGATCCCTTGATGTAGAAAAAGTTGATTAAGTTTTATTATGCATGTCATTATTAGCTCTCTTGACTTTTTTTTTCCCTTTCCTTTCATTTGTTAGCCAATATCCTAACCTAATATTACAAACTAAATGAAGTCTTATTGATTAAGATTGATATGTTTATCCACATTAGTAGAGAAGGTTATGAAATGCAAGCTTATGGAATATATAGAATATTTGACCATACTTAAAGATTCATAAGTTTGTATAATTTTAATTAAGAGGCATGTTTAAAACTTGTGATTGACTACACATACAATTTAGATTTCATGATAGAACGTTGTTAGCATAAGAATTTTGATATATCTTGATTTGTGTTTTGAATTATCATTGGATTTTGAAAATCTTTTAGGCAACTACTATGAAAATCCTAGGAAGTGATATTTTGTTTTTGAATTTTGCATGTTTTTAAAATTTTTTCTATGTTCAAGAATGAATAAATATTTAGTTTATGGGTATTTGTTAAGTTCATAATTTTAGACAAATTTTTGCATTTGTTTTAAATAGTATAGTGGTATATTTTTATCTTTTGATTATATTTTTCACTCAATATTTTAATTTATTTTGTAGGGAATAAAAATGCTAAAAGGAAAAGAAACTTTGGATTGAAGTTCAAGATAGAAAAGTAACTTGAAAGCAAAGCATCTAGACATTGACACTATTCCTAGTATAAAAGGAGGATTAAAGGAGATTCAAGCTCATAATATAGTGGAGCTTCAAGCAACATTCCAATGCAGAAGGAATTAAAGGTTGGTAGTGTTCTACAGATTTAGGTACAATCACAATCACAATCACTTTCAAGTAAATTTTATCTCTAAGTTTGGAATTTTTATTTATTTATTTATCTTTATTAGTTTGATGTTCTTTAATTTTTCAATCATGAACTAAATAATTTTTATTTTAGAGTTGTAATAAATCCTATTTTTTGATGGATTAATTTTTAAACATTTCTATTGTTATTCACCATTACTTATTATTTGCCTATTCTAACTTTAAATGTTTGAATTGTTTAACTAATAATTTTGAGATTTATGAGTTGATTTAAGTGTGTATTATAAATGAAAGTTTAGATTATAGACTCTTCAATAGGTGATACTTATTTAATGTGGAATAGTAATATATCTTCACTGTAAGCACAATCTTAATTATACTTATACTTAATGAGTTCTTTTAATTTTTAATTCATATAGGAATATAATGTTTTAATTTAAAAGAATATAAGATTTATCCATCAGAAGAGGATGAGTTATATATTAAAGTATTGATTAGTAATAAAATTTAGTAATGATCAATAGAAAGTTAAAAATTTGATTCATTCAAAATAGGTGAAATCATAAATCTTAGGATGCATTCTTGATTTTTATAAATTACAATTTTTTTATTCTATGTGAATTTTAAGATTTGATTTTCTATTTTTATCTAATTATTTTATGTTCATTTATATTCTTGTTCTTATTTATCTTCAAATAAAATCAATTCAAGACAATTTTAGTACTTACTAAGATTAGAACAATTCTTTATGGGTTCAACCTTTAAAATTATTCATTATATTACTTGTTAACTATGTATGCTTGCACATATGTGTTTATTGTTAAATTTTACCACCTAATCTCTACTTTTTAAAAAGTTCTACTTATTACAGAACTTCTCGTCAACCAAATGATCCCTAAGTCTTTTAATTCTTTCTTAAACTAATGAAAGTTAGTATACATTATTTAAATTTATTTTACTACTAATTTAAATTAACTTTACATTATTATCCAACCGTATGTTATCATATTAATAAAAAATTATTAAAATTTCTTTATTGCAATTAAAAAATTTTAATTACTATTAATTTTTGTACAACATGTCTTTTTTTAATTTGCTAATAGTGTAAAATTTTTTACAAAAATAATGAATCAAATTTATACTCTATTTAATATTGAATTTATATTTAATAACTTTTATTTTATCTCATTTGAATAGTTTTTTATTGTAAATTCATTTTTATATATTAGTCATATCTATAATCGATCAATTTTGTATTCTCTCGCTCTTTCTCTTTATATATATATATATATATATATATATATATATATATATATATATATATATATATATATATATATTTATAATATATTATAAGAATATTTTAAATTTTAAAATTATAGCACATCTTAACTTTCTTTTTTTTTGTGATAGTAAAAATTATTAAAGCACTAACACTAGATGTACATATACAAAAATTAAAAATCAAATATCCAGATTAAAAGTATAGGTATTGATACCTTAATTTCGTAGTAGAATGTGAATTGTTAGATTTCAATAATATAAAAATAGATGGTTAATATTCATAATTAGGACACTTGTTTAATAGGTAAAGAATTAATAACATGATATTTTTATTTTGAACCATAAATTTTCTTTTAATTTTAAATCTACCAATAATTTAAAATAAGTAATTTAAGTAAATTATCTATATTAATTTATATGTATATTTTTACACCTGTTAACTATATAATAAATCTAATTTAATAATTATTAACTCAAGTTTATTTATGATACATTGCAATTTAAAACTTTCAAAATTAAAATTCGTTCAAAAAATTACCATATAATCATTTTAAAAATATAAAATTTAGTTAATGGTTAATAAATTAAAAATCTAAACTTTTTTCTTCTTCTTTTTTTTAATAATCTCCTTCACTTATTTCTTACATATTAATACACAATGAAATCTTTTCAAGTACTCAATTTAGTAATAAAATTTAATATTATTTTCAATAAAGAATTTAATATCCATTGATACTTTTGAAAGAAATAATATTTATACATATTATTTTTCTTACACGTATCTAAAGTTAAAGTTTCTAAACTTGTTTAAAATATGTTAAGTAAGTTTTATTTAAAAATTAAAACACTAAGCATGCACTTGTAAAAATGTAATATGTGTATTTTTACTTTTACTTTTCTCATCTTATAAATTATATTAAATAGAAGCTTTTACAATGTACATATTACAATTTTCAAATAAAATATTTATTTTATTAATTTAATTTATTTTTATTAATAATTTTTATGTAAGATGAAATAAAAAATAAATGAGATAAATTATTTTTCTCTTCATAATGTATGAAATTATAAAGAAAATAGAGATTAATATCAATAGAAAAAACATAACCCATAATTTAATGTATGAAATTTGAAAAGAAAACTATTTGTATTAAGTCAAAATTATAATAATAAATTTCCTATTTTTTAATCTTTAATTTTGAGGTGGAACTATATATATATATATATATATATATATATATATATATATATATATATATATATAGATATAAAAGTATGTGTATAAGTATATTGGTTCTTAATTAATAATTTCTTGGTATTATTTGATTTTATAGACAAACCTAAATAATTTAAAAGAACAAAAAGTGAAAAATATTGCATTATATTAAAAAAATAGTAGCATGATTTTTATTAAAAAATTGATTAGTTTAAATAAAATTTTCTAAAATTATTTTGACATAGTATATTAATGTCTAAATATTATTTTATTACTTTGTATATGACAATATTTTCTTCAACAAATTTATAGCAAGTAAGGATTTTATTATTGAAAAAATAATATTGCTAATAAAATAATTAAAATAAATAATTTAAAAATATAGTATAAAGCTTTTTTCAATTTTTTGGATAAATAACAATTTTCTTAATATCAAGTTATATATATATATATATATATATATATATATATATATATATATATATATATATATATATATATATATATATATAAATGATTGTTTTCAAATGGCAAAAGGTAATTTTTTATTTCATGCAATGTTTAAATAATGAACAATAATTTTTTATCAATTTTTTATAATAATTAATGTGAAACTTTATTTAATAAAATAATAATTTTATTATACTTTTAAGGTTAAGTACAAATATAAATTTTTAAAATATGTGTGTTTAGGGCAAAAAGAGAGAAAGAGAAAGAGAAAGAGAGGGAGAATAAATATTTGAAATAAAAAAATTTTAAATTTGTGTGGAAAATATTTGACCTTACTTCTTATTTAATTATTAATTTTTAAAAAAATACTTAATGTTAAAATAAATTTAAGATGGATTTAAAAAGTTTGTAGAGAAATAATTAATTTTAAATTTTTTTTTACATAAGCAATGTATCATCACTTCATTAACTTGCCAATCAAAATATTGATACTTATAATTATAATTTGTATATCAAAGAATTATTCGAATGCAATAAAAGGTGTAAAGATTTCAAAAAAAAAAAAAATCAAATTTCACTTGGGGCAATGGTTTTCATACAACTTCCATTTTTCCTGATTGCGCTGGCTCTTACTGATTAAAGAGAGTGAAAGAGAGAGAGAGAGAGCTACAATTGAATGGAGCTTTTAAATAAAGGGGCAGATACTAAATGCTTTCGTGTATCTGTTAGGTATTCGCTGGCTAGTAGCCCCTTGATCAATTGTTGAGAAGAAAGAGGCACATAAAAAATGCTTTCTGGCATCTGCTAATTTTATTAGTCAAGTAGAATTTGTGTGCCGTACTGCCATCTATGAAAATATCTTTATTCATTTCTGTCGTGAAATTATGATAGTCCTTTTCTTTTACTATTTTAAAAAATATATTTTTATTTTAATATTTTATAAAATAAAAATTCCTTTCTAATAATTTTTTAATTTATTTTTAAAAATTATAACTTCAAATTTATAATATAAAAATAAAAACAAAATTAACTTTTAAATATGTTTTCTACATTTTTTTGATTTCTGATGATAATTTTGTAGTTGAATGAAGCATGCTCTTTATTTGCTTCATTGATCCTTTCTTTTTTTTTATTTTTTTTAAATTCAAAAATAATTTTCATAAAACAATTTTTAAAGTAATATTTTGAAAAATAACAAAAAATCTAAATATGCCCTGTATTTTTCCATTTCTACACTAATTTTTACACTCACCTAATCTAAAAAATTAAAAAACAGTTATAATATTTAATATATTAAATATTAAAGAATGTATTTTTAATATACCAAAATCTCATAAAATTAATAACTAACTTTTTTTAACTCAAATAAAAACTCATATTATAATTATAATATACAAGTATTTCTCCTTGCCAAAATGATTATTTTGGACTCCAATAATTGACAATGGGATAACAGTTAATTTACGCCCCTAATTCCAAATGGATTAAAAACAAGGACTCGTCCTTGGTTACCGAAAATGTTAAAAGCCCGGTATTTTAAGAAGTGGTGCAGTGGTATTGATTGTTATTCTAAGACTTTCGTTTCTTTGAAGTTTCTATTCAAAATTATATATGTATGTATCTCTATATTATATATTACATGTCATATTTTTTTATATCTTATTATGATAAATATTATTATCATAATTCGCTATATATTAATTTATCATTTTTTTAATAAAAAGTTAATTTATCATTTCTTCTCCAATTAAAAGATAAATTATAAAATAAAAAAAAATTTCTTACATTTATTAGTTATTAATAATAAATAAAAAATAAAAAGCATTAATTATTCCTTTTATTTTTCTTTCTAATATTAAATCAATTCTTAATAAAAAATTAAATTTGAATCACTATTTATTACTAGAATTCTCAATTACCCATTTCTTTCATTCTCATAAAATTTTTCTAAAATTACATTCATGTTTTTCTTTTTTTCTCTTTCTACCTTCAGCCACTCCAAAAACTTTATCTAAAATAAAAAATTTTATTTTCATCTTCAATATTTGTATGTTCACAACTATCTAATTATTTTATTTTTATAAAAATTATTTTATTCTTATAAAAAGTTCCTCAAATTATATTTAAATTTTATTTCTTTTCTCTGTCTCTCACTACTTATATTTACTTCAAAGTCATAGTCTTCTTTAAGATAAAAGTTTTCATCTTTACTTTCAATATTTGTAAGTATTCTTTTTTACTACTTTCGATCCAAAGTTCTTATCATGCAAATTTCTTTCTATAATTCCTTTTGCTTCTTTTTTATACTATTATTATTGTAATTTAATTGTCCTTTCTTTTTTTATTAGTGTTTTATTTTATTGGATTTCCACTTTTCAACAAAAATTATAACTTAATCGACTCTTATTAGCTTAATGAATTCTTGATGACTAAAATTGTAAAAGCATACATTTTTTATATACTTTATTTCATTAAGTAAATTTTTTAACTGTTTGACAATATTTAATAAGAAAAGCATAATTTTAGAAGAAATTAGACAAAAAAGGGAACTATCATGTGAATATATAAACTATCAATTATAAAATTTACAAATTTATAGTTAATAGTATATATGAATAGGTTATTTTTTATTATCTTAGATTTGTATAAAAATATTAAGATTAACAAGTGTAACATTTTTTATTTTGAAATTTAAAAGTCATTTTATCTCTATCTTCATTTAATTTTATTTGAAAATTTTCTATTTTTTATCTTCATTTGATTTGATTACAATTTTTTTTATCCTTACATTTATTTCATTTTACATCTAATTTAGAATTTGTATACTTTCATTTATAATACACTTTCTCTTTATCTTCATTTGATTACAATCATCCTTTCTTTACATAAACAAATGAACAATCTCACTTGTACCTATTAGAGAAAACTTGAATTTGGTATCGAATGATATTTATTATTAAATATCTTAATAGTACATCTTCATTTGATGGGTTCTCATTATGATAATTATAAATTTATTTTTTAATTTCACAAACTAATTAATAATTTTTTTGATATTATATTCCTAAATAATTATATTGTTTGTTTTACTTTTCATTTTCTTCTTTATGTCCTTAACATATTTTTTTAAACTTCAACTAAAGAGTAGATCAATTATTCTTTTAAAAATTCATTACCCATTACCCATTTTTATTTATTTACTATTTTATATTTGTAATTATATTCCAGGAAAGGAACTTTATTATGACATAACTCTTAGAAGATACTAAATATAAGTTCGTTATTAGTTTTTTCAAATAAAAAACTATTCTTCTCTTCTATGTAAATTAAAAAAAATTAAATATTTGATATCAAAACATTAAATTTTAGTCAGCATATATATCATAATTTATGAATTTTAATAGTTATTTATAATATAATATATTATTTTCAAAAGTTTGTTTTATGTTATAATGTAGTAAATAAAAAATATATTGCCTTTAAAAAATATATTTTTATCATAAATTATATTATTAAATATTAATATTAACGATAATGATTGTCTTGAAAATTAGTATTTAATTGATGAACTATGTGAATTCAAAATTAAGTTTTTGGTAAAATAAACTAAAAATTAATTATCTATAAATTTTTTATTTTTTTTCTTCCTTAAATTTTTTAATTTTTATTTTATTAGATACCTTCTCTTTCATATTTCTTAAAGTTAAAGAGATGACTTTTTTTTCTTAGAGTTGTTAGCTATATATTAATTATTTTTCATTTAATCCTCTTTATAAATAATTAATATATAATTATAATATTGTATGATAAAAATAAATATTCATCCATAATATAAAATTACTACTTTCAAAAGTATTTTATGTTGTAATTTGGTGAATAAAAAATATATTATTATTACAAAAAATTTATTCCTATCATAAATCATGTTTTAAATATCAATATTAATGAGAATAATTATATTAAAAAATAATATCTAATTAATGCGATGTATAAATTTAAAATCAATTATTTAGTTAAATATTGAACAAAATTTAAGGAGAGATAACATTTTTTTCTTAGAATTGTTAGCTATATATTAATCAAATTTTCATCTATTCTATTTATAAATGATTAATATATAATTATAATATTATGTTATTAAAATAAATAATTATTTGTGGAACGGATAACTACTTTAGTTAAATATATTACAAGGCATTTCTACCGTTATTAAAAAAATGAAAAAAAAGGGAAATTTATTAAGTGTGTCGGCGTGTCACGTTTTCAGACGAAACGTGCGAGGGATATGTTTGATTGCATTGAAAAGGATAAGTGTGAATTGAAAATCAAATTGAATAACAACTTCATTATTTTGGAACCAAATGAAAACCAGAAAATAAAAAATAAAAGGAGATGGAAATGGGAGTGGGAGTGGTCCCACTTAAAATTTTCATTCAAATAAATAGGGAAAATGGAATGAAAACTTGCTACAAAATTATCTTTTCATGAACACCCTATAATGATTAATTTTCTAAATAGAAATCTGTTTTTGATATCTCATTCTGAAAGTGATAAAATTTATTTTTTATTTCTTATGTTATATGGATAATAAATTACAAATTGTCATTTCAAAATGATGAAAAAAAACACAATATAATTATTTTTACAATTAAATTCACAATATAGTTTAAGTTTAATTAACTCTATATATTATTTTGAACAAATTAATTTAATTTAATTTAAATTATGTAACATGAATGTATGTGGAGGTGGTTATATAAATAATATCACAATGTTGAAAAGAAAATATAACATTTTTTAAGTAATGATAGAAGTAATTAAATCACTAAATACAAACACAAACACAAAAGGACCAAAAATTAAACCCTGAGTACAATGAATGGTATAAAGTCTTCAAGAGATATCGAATGCCACTTAAGTCAAAAGCTCTCAATAAAAAATTATAATAATTAATTTACATAATTTGAATGTGAGAATATAATTATCATTTTAATACATAATTTTTCTCTCTCACACTTTTTTAAATATAATCAAACAAGGAAAAATTTTGTTTTATTATTTTCATTCATCTTAATTTTCTCCTAAGATGAAAAAACTTCCATTCTTATTTTCTTTCATTCTCCTTTTCATTCTTCTCTAATTTCATTTTTATACTATAGAAATGCCAATATACATCATTATATAAATATCAGCTAAAAGCAAGACTAATGCATGTCATGAAATAATAACATTTTTGATATTATGAAAAAAGTTTAAAACATCGATTTTTATAAATAACTAACTTTTCTTTCCCATAAAAATTTTAGATTTCAGTCATCAAAAGGAAATTTGAGACGTTTGTTGTCAATATAACTATTGTCTAAAGATATTGCAAACATTTGGTTGGAAAATATAAAAAGTTAATATGTTGATTTTGTACTAAATCAACATTTAAAGATATGATAATTTAAGATTATTAAGAAAATAAGAAAACTTAAAACATTAAATTTAAAAAGTCACTGTCATCTGAAAAGTTAATTATAGGCATGCAATAAGAAGTTTTTACTACCATAGAGTTAACAACTTTCTACTTTGATGTTACAAATTAGATAACATTTTTTTGTATCCATTGACATGATCATAATTCCACTCCAATACCATTGATATAGCAATGATTTATATAAGTTTGTTACTACTTTTTGTAGTGAAATTTGACATCGTTTTTCATTTTAGTAGGATTTTGCTCAACAAGAATATTTCCTTTTGGGAACAACTTTCAAATCATGATTAAAATCACAAATTTGCAAGAATTACTCAAAAGCAAAAAAAAAAAAAAGGTCAAACATTCACTCCCTTCAACTCATATGAGTAAGATATGAGGCATAAAAACCTCTACATAATGTGTTTTCCTATTAAGAAGATGCTAGGAAAATTGATTTCCCAAAATCCAACCATATCTATTTGCAATGATTCCCATAATTTTCTTTGGTTCAAATTCTACACACCTTATCAAAAATTTAACTAATTCCTATGTGAAAATTTTGGCAAGTTACAAGATCATTTAGGATGTGGGTTTGTTTGAGAACTATCTATCTTAACTATGAAATTTGATTACAATAATCTCTATTGAGCTTAAGGAATTATTATAAGTTAATGTTTCAAACATACCAAATTTAAAATTATTTCTATGTTGAATATTTGTATAATGTAAAATAATTATTTTTATTTAAATATATTTTATATTCTTAATGAATTATTTGTATATATTCATATTGTAAATCATTATAGTGTTCATACACAATAAGTTACAATGTATTTAATGATAAAAAAGTGACTATTATACTTTTAAACTAATTTTGAAATATGTGGATTTGATAGGATTGAGTATTTAATCTCTCAAATCTTAGCTTTTTTTAATTGATTATTGATTTTAGTATCTTATATTAAATTTTTTCAAAAAATACAATATTTCTATAGAATATTTAGGGAAGTAGAGTAATGTATATATTTAAATATGTGTATTTTTTTACATTTAATTATGATTTTTTAACTGTACAAATTATATTAACATTATAATAACTTTGTAATAATATTTATTTGTTAAATATGAAACAAATATATACATATAAGTTAATTTTGACTAAAAAAATATTGTCCATCACACGAAAGCTAAGATAGTTTAATGATATAATAATTGAAATCATAATTAATCTTAGTTTACTTAATCTCACCAATGTTATTCTCATAAATTGTAAGCAAAATGAGTGTACTTAGGGTCTGTTTATTTTAATGGAAAATATCTTCTATGAAAATATATTTATAAAATATTAAGATAATAAAAAAAGTGTTGTATTTATTCAATATTAAATTAAAAGGGGCGTTTAGTTCGTAAAATATTTTTTACATTCCTAAGAATATTTCATTGAAATGCTACATTAGAATATTTGGTTCAAAATTTAAAAAATTTACTCGAAAATGTAACATTTTTAAAAATATTTTAGAACTCAACTTTCCCCTCCCAAATATTCTTATAAGGGAGGTGGATATCTCAAATTCATATTTTATGGGAATGTTGATACTAAAGTAAAAAGATAATTTTAACCTCATTCTTCTCTGTCCTCATTTATTCTAATTTTTTTTTTATTTTAACTTATATTTTTTATTTTTAATTTTTTATGATAACAAGTATAATTACACTAAATAAATAAAATAATAATAATTTTTATATTTCAATTCTAATTTATTTTGAAATTTTTTATTTTTATTTTTAACTTATATTTTTTATTTTAAATTTTTTCATGACAACAAGGATAATTATATTAAATGAGTAAAAAAATTCTAAATTTCAACTTTTAAAAGTATGAATAATTTGTGTTACGACTTTTAAAATTTTTTTTATAATTTTATTTAAAGTTTCATAATTTTTATATTTAATTCATAAAAAATTATAATATCTTAAATCAAAATTATTAAACATTTATAATTCTCTTAATGATTTTTTAACTATAGATAAAATTAAAATTTGATTTAATTATAATTAACTTCCAACCTTAAGTCAAAGTTCTTAACCTCACTAGAAAACATGATATAACTTATCTAAGACTATGTTGGGCTGTGATTTGAAATTATCATTCTAATTAGCCTAACCAACATTTTAATTCGTATCCCATATGGGTATTTATTAATTTTTTATTGTCAACATAAAAAAATTTATATATAATAAAAGAAAAGGTTACAAGGCATTGAAATTTAATTTTTTGTATTTATTTTAAAATTATTCATTTAATTTTATAAATAATAATTTTTTAATATTTTAGATATTAGAAGTGACTTATAGAATATTAACCAAATTATTATTTATATATATATTTAATTTAAAATATAATTCTTAAATTTCAATATAAAAATATTAATAAAATTTAAATAATTAAATTTTAATTTTAATTTTTAAATAATTTTATAAAAATATAATATATAATTAATTCAATTAAAATTTTATATTAAAATGGGAACTTATTTAAAAATTATATATATATATAATTTAATTTAAAATATAACATTGAAAATTAATAATAATATGATATAAATATGAAATATTTTATATAGATTTTAGTTGAGATTACACGAATTCAAATTATAAACAAATTAATTCATATAATTTGAATAATTAATAGATTAGATTAGAATTGATTCAAAATGTAAATTTGCTAACTTATTTAAGAATTAAAAATTAAGATTTACTTTTTTATATTTTCAAATTTTTAGATATTATTTTTTAATCATCAATATAAATAATATATCATCTCTTTATAAATATATATATAAATAATATTTTTTATAAAAAATATTTGTAGATAAAATAAATGAACTCTTAATTTCTTCTCTTTTTTGAATGAAGAAAAAGGATAAAAAAGAATATTTAAAGATAAAATATGTAATTATTATATTTTAATTATTTAAAACTTTAAAATTTTTATTTTTTTTGCAAGTTGAATTTAAAAAATATTATTTCTCTTCTTTCTCTCTTATTTTCTTTTCAAAGAAAATAAAAGCTTCTTATCGATAATGGAGAAATTACATATTTATTTTATATAATTAATTATATGAAAATTTAAATTCAAATTATTAAAAATTTTAATATTTTATATATTAAATTATTTATTATATTTTAATTATATAAAATTTTAATTATTAATTTATTAAGTCTTCAAAAATCTTTATTTATATATTTTAATTAATCTATAATTTATTATAATTTATAACAAAAAAATTGATAAGGATATTTTTTGAAAAAGTAATAAGATTCTTATAAATATAAAATATAAACCAAATATGAGAATATAATATGTCTGGAAAAATTCAATATATATATTTCTAGAAATATATATATTAAATTGAACATAAGAATCTTACATTCTTAGGGATTACATACCTAGGAATCAAATTCCTGGGAATATATACTTTTCTAGAAACATAAGATTCTACGAACCAAACACCACCTAAAGAATAAATTGCAATTTACTCTCCTAAACTATAAGGTATATGCCAAAAATAAAAAAACCCCACGTCTCAAATTAAGGGTAATCTAACACCTAAACTTATCTTAGTGTGCAATTAACCTCCTTTCTTAACTAACATTCAAATTGATGATAACAACATATTTCTCCATTTCTAAATTTTAATCTCCTGTAGGAAAAACTTAATAATAATAAAATTATTCACCATAATCTTGACCTTTAATTATAGTAAGATAAGAAGAAAAGTACAATTCTAAAATTATTCACAATAACCTTGATACAAATGTATTAAGGAATCCCTCCTTCAACAATTTCTCAATCATTATGCAGTACGTCACATCGATAAAGTAAAAAACCTAAGATTTTAGAGATATGAAATAAGGACCCTTTTATATATAATGCAATTCAAGCCTAGATTCTATCCATCACAAGATCCAAACCTACTTATCAATATTAGGTCAAGTACCTATATGCCTATATACGATTGTCACACATATTAGGCATAACTAATGATAATCCTTTTATTAATATATTATGTATAGTCCATAAAATATTAACAATCTCCTACTTGGACATATATAATTTATTAATAGTAACCATTAAAAGGACTAATACTAATACAAAATGGTACTTTGACACCCAATGGTCCAATAAGATCATAAGTATCTAGTAACATAAATGTTATATCTAAATGGATATTAACATTACAATATACTAGACACCTGTATCTTATTAACCAACATCGTCAATACATGGAAAATCAAATTTACACAACTTTATATGACTATGTGTAAATCTATGCATAATAGGTCTTAAAATCCACCCAAGATGCCTAACAAATCTGAGACAGGGTTTAAATGTCTCTATAGACATGCCATAACCAAAATGTGCCTAAACATGGCAACGTAACACAAAATTTCATTAATAAATCATAAATATTGTCATATATATCAACTTTCACTAACCCAAAACATCAAAAGGCTTTACAGAGACCTATATAGTTTACATGTTCAATAAAGTTTCTACTGCTAAGCCCTTGGTAAAAAAATCAACAAGCATATGATCCATGGAAATGTGCTCAATAATAGTAACATGCTTGCACACCTTCTCTCTCGTGTAGTGATATTTTACATCAAAATGCTTCAAATGAGTTGAACTTTTATCACCAAAAAAGAAGCCTACAACAGCAGAGTTGTCATAGAAAATGGTCAAAGGCCTAGCAATACTTTTTATAAGATGAAATTCTGAGAGGTAATTCCTTAGCCATATAGCAGGTGACATACTATGCTTCTATGGTGGAAATTGTAACAATTAACTACTTAACACTTTTTCATAACACAACACTTTCAGCCATAATGAAAATATACCTAGATGTGAACTTTGAATGATCTAGACAACTAGTATAGTCTAAGTTTGAGTATTCTATAATGGCTAGATCTCTTGATCTTTTATAGGCTAGCATGAAATCTTTCATACCTTAAAGGTATCTTAGAATTCTCTTTATAGCAATCTAATGTCTCTAACCTAGATTACTCAAGTATCTTCCAAGTACACCTACAACAAAAGCAATGTTAGGTCTTGTACATACTTGAGCATACATTAGGCTACCTATAACTGATGCATATAGGACCTTTTCAATCTTCTCTTTTTCTTCATCTATATAAGGACACTAGGCTTTTGTAAATACTTTACCCCTCTGAATAGGTGAAGTAACTTGAGAACAAGTAGACATATTGAATCTTTTCATAAATTTCTTAATATAAAACTTCTAAGACAAGCCAAGATTACCCTAGAACCTATCATAAAGTATCTCAATGCCTAGAATAAAAAAAAGTATTTCCTAAGTCTTTCATCTTAAAATGATATGATAGCAATTGCTTTATCTCAGTTAGTAAGCTTAAGTTGTTACTTGCTAAGAGAATGTCATCAACATATAAGACCAGAATCACAAATTTGCTAGCATTTTTTATCATATAAATAAACTAGTCTACATTATTCTCCTTAAATCTGAAAGAAGTAACTATCTTATGAAACTAAAAATACCATTGCCAAGAAGCTTATTTCAAACCATATATGGATTTTCTTAATTTTCATATTAAGTGTTCTTTACCCTTCTTTCAAAATTCATCTACCTACATGAACACAAGTCATCATTTAAGAATGCTATTTTCACATCCATCTAATGCAGCTCTAAGTCTAAATAAGCAACAAGAGGCATAACAATTCTAAAAAAGTCCTTCATTGATACTAGTAAAAAAATCTCCTTATAATCCACACCTTCCTTTTGAGTTAACCACAAGTTTGACTTTATATCTCTTAATTTATCTATAAGCATCACGCTTGGTCTTAAAGACCTATTTACATCCAACCAATTTGTAATTTCTAAGTAGTTTAACAAGATCCTATACTCATTTTTTATTTATTAAAATTAATTCATCCTCCATTGTAGTGATTCATTGAGGAGAATTTGAACTGGATATTGCTTAAAAGAATGAAATAGGATTAGCATTCTTATTTAAATCATGCTTATGCTCCTACAAATACACAAGATAATCATTTGATATTGTTAGTCTACATTGTCTAAGTGATCTCCTCAACTAAATCTTAATATTAGAATCCTCATCTTCCTTTAAAGCAAATCATGTTATGGAAAACCAAAAAATAAGGAACTAGCAGATTGAAAGATTAAGGGGATAACTACCTTTTCCTCTTCAAAATTTATAATTCATAGTATTTAACTCCCATTATCCAATTCATATTCAAAATAAATAGCTCTATTAAATTTGATGATCTAGGTAGTGTGAGTAAGATAATAGAACCTGCTACCTCTATAACTTAGTAATTAATAAAGAATCCATATATAGTTTTAAAATCAAGTTTCCTAATAGCAGGAATATATGGCTTTACCTTCACTCTACAGCCTTAAACACAAAGATGATTTAGCGTTAGTTTCTTACCATACAATAGTTCATATGGAATCAAAAGTACAAACTTACTTGGTACTTGATTCAGTATGTATCTTACGGTCTTCAATGCTTCTCCTTATAAGAAAGCCAGAAGTGTAAAATAGGAAAGCATACACTTGACCATGTCAAGAAGTATCCTATTTCTCCTTTTGACTACCCTATTCTATTTTAGTGTTGCTGGTATAATGTAACTTGTCTAAATGCCATAGTCTTGGAGATATCTAACAAACGAACTTAACTTCCTTCCAGTTTCATTATATTTGCCATAATACTCTCTCCCTTAACCAAAATTCACATATTTAATTTTCTTGTTGTACTTAAGCTCGACTACCACTTTGAATGCCTTGAATGCATCCAAAAATTCTAACTTTTTTTGTAAGTAACTCTATCCAACAAAACATGAATAGATATCGATAAAAGTGATGATGTATCTCTAACTTATGATAGCTGTAGGAGTGATAAGACTATATATATCAGTGTGAATGAGTTCTAATGCCTTTTGTCTTTTAACTCTTTTTCCTTTCTAGCTTTTACAATGAGCTTTCCTTTAATACAATTTATACATATCTCAAAATAAGAGAAGTCTAGATTATGTAATACTTTTTTTCTGATTAATAGTTGAATTTGGTCTTTGAATATATGACCAAGACACCTGTACCATAGTATTAAAGAGTTTTCTTCAATTCTATTCTTTTTTTTCCTTGTGACTATATTGATGTGTTGATGGGACTTGGATCTAGATTTATCTTGTATAATCCATTACTAATTTACCAATGCCTACAATAGTCAAGCCTTTGAACATTTTACCTTATTGTCTTTAAAATTATAAGAATACCTTTGGAAATCCATAATTATAATTGATATTAGGTTTTTTTCATGGAAGGCATAAAGACAACATCTTTGAGTACTAGCTCACGTCTAGTAGATAACTATAGAAACATATCCTCTATAAGTTCTACTCCTACTTTCTTACCATTTCCCACTCTAAGGACTAGTTCACCATTATTTGGTTTTCTAGAATTTCTCAATGGTTGGGATGAATTAGTGATATAGATTGTGGAACCAGTATCAAGCCACCAAGTATTTAATGGTACATCCACTAGATTAAACTCAAAACAAACATTGGTTTAATCCTCTCTCATTGTCCCATTTAGTATCTTTTTGGAGTTTTATTGCATAACAATTGAGGAATAATACATTAAACATTAATGCATGTATAACATAATCATGCCATTATTTTGCTCACAATATTTGAAAATGCAACCTTGTACAGTATCATGTTATAAAATCAAACATCAAAGAGCATTTTTTACTTTACAACATAATACAAGAATCAAATGTCATACCTTTAAAATATTAGTAACAAAAGGTATTTAAGTAATCTAGATGCATAACACTCAACTCTGCACTTACATTATAACTAATTAATTATATTAACAACATAATACCGAAGGGCATTTATGCCATTAATACAACCTCTCCCTCTTTAAATGATTTTTTATTAAAATTAAACCAAAAAATTTATGCAATTAGCCCCATAAAGGCAGGTATGCAATTACACAAAATTTTCATGGTATAGTGCAAGTCATCAATAATTTTCTTTTAACAAATATAACTCTAAAAATTATTAAAATATACAAACAATTTCCAAAAATTACATAAAAATTTCAAAATGTAGACAATATTTCAAAGAACACTTAATAAAATTTTTAGCTAAAAATAAGCCTATATGTATATTCAAATAAAATGGGCAAAATTTAGTCAAAATTATTTTTACTTTGAAAAATTTTGAAAAAAATGCCTATTAGGAGGAGCTCGAAGAGTAGAGCTCTGTGTTATATGCACTATTGTCAACACCATTAATAGGCTGGTGTGTGGGCCTCATGTATTAACTATGTGGCAGGGCATGGCATGCACGTGCTATAGATCTTCTTTTCCTTACCAAAACAACTTCGTGAGTCTACTGCTACAACCTAGTTTTAATACAAATGCGACTTGGCAATTCCCAAACTAGTTTTGTGCAATTTTTCAATATGATTTTTTTTTTGTAATTTTCTAGCTTATAATTATACTTTTACCTTCCATTATGATATCCTATAGTTTCAAGCTAGAGAAATAGTTAAAATTAGAGTTTCAAAATTTTCAAAGATTCAAGTTCATGGCCATGGAGGTTCTGGTCTTCAAAGGAAAAAAATCTTATTAAATCTTTCATGCCAAAAATCCCCTTATAAACCCAATTTATTCTATCCATGTTCAAATCTCTCACTTGCTTAATTTATGGAGGTTTAATAATGGATATTTGATATTATTCATATGGGTCTTCATCATTATCATTCATTTTTATGTTTTATACAATCTCAACCAAAATTCTATAGATGTATATTAGGTTTCTACTAGATTTCAAAATTTTCATAATTATTGTTATAGTATCCATATATCGAACAAATCTAAATATTATTGCCACACAAATTCACATCCATGGTAAAAAATTCAATATAATATAAAATTTTTAAACAATTGTGGAGGGATAGATATTATTCAAAATTTCTTTCAATCAACTACAACCAAAAGCCAAAATCAGGCTCTAATACTAATTGCAAGAAAAACTTAATAATAATAATAAAATTATTCATCATGATCTTAGTCTTTGATTGTAGTATGATAAGGAGGAAAGTACAATTATAAAATTATCACAATATTTAATTACATACATACCAACCATCCAAAGTAATAACTTTGACATAAATGTATTAAGGAGTCCTTCCTTCAACAATCTCTCAATCACTATGTAGTAAGTCTCACTAATGGAGCAAAAAATTTAGGATTTTGAAAATGCGAAGTAGGAACCCCTTTATATATAATGCAATTTGGTTCCTACTTTCTATCCATCATAAGATCCAAACCTATTTATCAATGTTAGGCTAAGTACTCATATGCCTATATACTATTATTACAAACATTATGCCCAACTAACAATAATCCTTTTATTAATAAATTATGTATAGTTCATAAAACATTAACATCTCCACCATACTTATCTCTTACTCTTCCACCTCATCCATGAGTGAATTCATGACATTGTTATTCATACCTCTATAATGAGATCTTATCTACAAGACAGAAGAGAAAGATCTTACATGATCCCCTAAACACATAAACCTTTTACATTACTTGATTCATATTTGATTCATCCAATGATAATTATTGCAAACAAACTTAAATAATATCATCAAAATACTGCATTGTAGAAACAAAATGAAATGCTCACCAAAATAATTAAGTCTATCAATTCCTCTCTATCAATATTCCTATCCTATACATTAGAAAAATATAATCAAATTTATTTAAGATCATCATGTGTGTGTGTGTGTATTTTTATTTTCTTTTGGTTGCAAAAATCACCAGATGTTATAGCATAATATCATTTTTTAATAAATGCAATTGCTAATGTTTATCTTTACTACGTTTGTCAAGATAGAAATCTTGTGCACATATAGACAATAAATACCAATCAAAGGGGAGGAATAGGTGGCAGAGGAAAATGAATAATGATCTACCTATATGATACAAAATGACCAATAACAAGAATTAGATAAGACTTTTGGGGTGCTAATGAAGAGTGGACTTGAAAATAAGAAAGGGAAGAATGTTATTGATATCAATTTGGATGGAATTTAAGAAGAAAGGGGGTTAATTGCAAACTAACATTAGTCTATGTATTAAATTGCCCCTAATTTGAAATGAGAAGGTTCTTTGCACATATCCTATAATTTAGAACGGTAAATTGCATTTTACAAATTAAATGTGAAAGGTGATAAAAATAACATATTGTGTGTTAAAGATGAAGTTATTTTTTGCTATTGTTATGACATTAGGCATAGGTATTATAATTTTTTAGTTTACATATATGGTGACATGTCACAATTTTATTTATGTTCAAGTAAATAGGATTTTACCACCTAAAATATTTTCTTAAAAAAAAATTCATTCTTTGCACACAAGTTTAAAATTAATATGCTAAACATGAGTAGATGATAATATAAAATTAATTAATACTAACAACAAATTAAATATAAATACTTAAATTTTATCCAATATATAACAAAAAAGTTTTATCAAAAGCTAAAGGCTTACAAAGAATGTAAATATCATAGTTCTCAATATATAATGCAAATGCTTCAAATATAAATGTTCTTTAAACATTATATTTTTTTCATTACTAATATTATAAATTTTATGTAAGAATTGAGTATAATATGAAAGTTTAATTTTAATTATTTCAATGTAATTATTTAATACACATACACAATACACAATATAAATAAAGCATTTAGAAGATGACAAATTTTCTATTTTCTATTACTCGATATATAAATTGAAACTAAATGAGATCAAGTTTCAATTTTTTAAAATATAATATAATTTTGAAATTTCTTTTATCTATAATATAAATTGAAATAATTTTCAAAAAGATCCTCTAGAATCTGGGGTTTATATTCTACTATTTTATAATATCCAAACATTAAAAAAATTATTTTTAATTTTTTTTCTTTTCATATAATTTTAATCTAGTTGTTCTCTATTAAAGGATAACAATACATTAAAGGATAATATTTAATTGCATTGAGTGTGTAAAGCCCTCCTTTTATTTGGGGAGAAAGAAAATAGGAAAGAAATTTTTCAAATTTATCCTTTTCTCTTATTTGAATGAAGAGAGAAAGAGGAAGGAAAGAAATTTTAAAAGTAAAATGTATAATTGTGATTTTCTACTCATTTCAAATTTAAAAATTTTTTCTTCATTTTCTCTTCGTTTCAAATTACAAAGAAAAAAGAAAAAAAAAACTCTTCTTGTTTCTGATAAAAAAAGAGGCAAGACTATTTTTTCATTGCATCAAGTGATCGAAGGCGATCAATCCTTTAAGAAAGTAACTGAGGTTTTTCATTCGGGCACATTTACTGAAAAAGTGTTATCATGTTTCACACATTGATTGAGAAAACTTGCTTGATAGGGTGTTTAATTCTCGATGGGAAACAGAAAGTCGACCCCACCATAATCCTATGGGTGAATTAAATGGCCTCAAAGTCAATATTGAAAGTGTAGGGTCGTTACGAATGCGGGTCGTCCATGCGTTTGGTAGAAATTTGTCTTAATTCTTAAACATAGGAATATAGGACAAATATGCCCCAGACATTTAGCAAAATAAGATTGCCGTACGTTAAACAAAAATGTCAAAATAGATAATGATCAACACTTCATCTACAATTCTAAACTATTCGCATAGTTCGACTGAACTTTGGTTAAAGATCAAAATCCAATGCAGCATTAGGGCAAACCCGTGTATGGTCTAGATAATAATTTCGTGCGATTAAATTAGTGGTAAAAATGAAAATCATAATAAAATATGAAGATTTGGATTTTGGACGTGATGAGAGCATAGTATCAGCTTTCGAAGATCTGCGTTTAGTTTTGAAGAACTGGAATTATAAAATTATGAAGATTTGGATTTCATCAAAGGAGGTTGCTGACCAGAGAACCAATCCAGAAAATGCAAGTTTTCCGAATTGCAGAATTTCAAAAGACTTGCATAAGATGATAGTAGAAGATTTACAGGCAGCAGTTGGGGTGCTTGATGAGAGAATAAATAAAATCGACAGATCTCCTGCTTAAAGGAGATGAAGAGACTGTATGAATGAAAAAAATGTAATATTTAGTACAACAAATATTATATGGATAGAATAAAAAAATGTATCAATAACAATAATACTCTTCAAAATAAAAAGAATGTGTAGAATTGAAATTATATTTATATGAAAGATGATATTATCATTTTTTATTTACTTATAATTGAACATATATATAATTTGTAGTCAAGTATGTATATTAAATAGAAAATAATAATAGATGTTAAATAAAAAATTATATATGGTATAATTAACAATAAAAATACTCTATTTTAAGTTTAATTATCAAAATTATAATTAATAGAAAATTTATAATAATAAAAGCATAGAAAATTTAATTTATCAAATTTTTTATATTAAATAATTTTTATAAAGAATATAAAAATGTTTTATTTTAAATCTTATTATTAAAAAAATATAATTATCAAAATATTTGAATGGAAAATACAAAGTATATTATTTTATTATTTATTAATAAAGAATAATGATAGAATATATAAAAAATATGAGAAATATGAACATTACAGCAAATCAACACTTATGCCACGGTAAAAAATATAACACATGATTAAATTTTTCGTAGCTATATCATTTAGCCATAAAAATATTGGTTGAATAATCTCATGGCATAAGTGAGTATGATAAGGAAATTGTAATGAAAAAAAAAGACTTGAATCTCTAAGCTAAAAAATATCAAGCCGTACAATTACATTAGTTTATTTTTTTAGTATTATAATACAATATATTTTATATAAAATTTTAATTAATCAATTTAATTTCAAAAATAAAATGACAATTATGTGATACTAATTATATATTAATAAAATATTACATAAATGCATATAATAAAATACGCTAATACTAAAATGCTTTATAATTTTATTTTAAAATTTATTTTTTATAGATTAAATTCTTATTTGTTTCATTACTAATTTTGCTTGTATCAAATTTATCCTTTACAAATATCTTCTATCAATTTCATTTCTCATAAATAATTAATTAATTAATTTTTATTAATTACTATTAATTGAATTATTATAAGATAAAGGTAAATTTTTTATATATTTTAAGTAATTTTTATTTATTTTTTAAAAAATCCTTCAATAAAGATTAAATCATATGAAACAAGTATCCATAATCATAACTTTGAACTACTATACATACTTAAATTTTAATTATAAATTAAAATTTAAATTATTATAAATTATTTACTTTTAATTTTTATTTATAATACATATTTTTATTATTTACAAATAAAAGTTAAATCATTTGACCCTTTACAAAATTTTAGTATTAATTTTATCTCTCATATGTTATTTATATTTAATTTTTATCTTTCCATTTATCAACTCATTAACTCATCAATAAAAATATAAATAAATAGGTCAAATTAATTAATTTATTATTTAGAAAGGAAGAAATTAACATAAAATATTTATGAGAAATGAAATTAATACAACTAAAATTAATAAGGGATGAAAATAAAAATTTAGACTATTTTATACATATAACTTCCTTAAAAATAATTTACTTAAAAAATTTTAATATAATAATTTAATTGTTATTAAATTGTACATAATTTTACATGGTTATTATTTTCAATTTTTTAATAAAATTTTCGTTAATATTACAATGATGAACGAAAAACTTGTTATTACATATTTCTATAATAAAATTTATTATAACTTATGTTACAAATCATACTATTTATATATAATATAATAATTTTAGTATTTTCATAATATATATATATATCTTCTTCAAAAATACAAGTTTTAAAAATAATGTGATACGATGAAAAATAAATCTTTTTATAATATTTTATACCTTGAATGATCTATTTTTGTTAAGCAATATTTTAAAATTAGACTAGATAACAAATTGAAAAAATTGTTATATATGTTTATATTATATATATATATGTATATGTTAATCTTATTAATTTTTAACTTTAGTATGTAAAGAATTTAAATTCATTAAATAATTATATTATAAAATCTTTAATATATTTTAATATTTATTTTTTTAATGTATATTAATTTTATTATGTAAATTTAATTAATGAAAAGTTAAATAGTTATTTGTTATTTATAAAAACTTATTACATTCTAATAGATATTAAATTTAGTACATATATAAATAAAAATGCTTACAAAATTAATAATTGATCTCTTTCTTACATATTTTAAGATTTAGAGTTCAACTCTTATCTTTATTATTTTAAGAAAAATAATAAAAGTACAAAACTATATAATTTATAGGTAGTTCTATTTTTTTACATATATTTTATGAATCGACTAATTAAAAATATTATATTCTACAACTTTTTTATTTTGATTGATTGGAGGGCTAATCAATTAATTAAATAAGTTATTTACTAAATTATTAAAACAATTGTTTGACTTAGTTAATTAGTAAAAAAACGTCTAACTTAAGTGATAAATTAGCTATTTGCTAAATATTTATAATATATAAATATTTGTAATTTTTGTCTATCATATTGCAGCATATTGCACTTATTATAAATAGTCTTTTTTATATGTATAGTTACAAAAAATGATATATTTGGCTATAATTTTATTCATAAAATTAATTTGTAGCATAAGTAATGCTTTGTTACATATAAATTTTTCTAACTTATATAATAGAATAAGTGACACTTTCTCATAAGAAATGTGTACTTGTAACTTAATTTATGACAAAAGTGATACTTTGCTACAAGAAATATGTTCTCATAACTTGATTTGTGGCGTAAGTGATATTTTGTTACGAGTAAAGTTTTTCCATAACATAAGTGATAATTTACTATGAGGAATGTGTTTCTATAGCTTAGTTTCATAGTACAAGTGATATTTTATCACAAGTATAGTTTTTTCATAGCACAAATGATATTTTGTCATAGAGAATATGTTCTCGTAGCTTAGTTCGTGGTACAAGTGATATTTTACTATGAGCAAAGTTTTTTTGTGGCATGAATTTTTTATTTTTTGTACATTTATTTAAATTTTTTTGTTCCTATAGCAAGAGATTAAATTGTCATGATTTTTGAATTTGTATGGCATAATTCATGGCACAAATAGTAATTTGTTGCAGTGGAGTATCAAAAAGTCATTTCACAAATGATTACTGCAAGAAAACTTGCATTTAGCAATGGAAGTTATTGATAAATGTAGCGATAAAATAGCCATTAATAAATGAGAACTCAGGAGTCAAATTTACATTGTAAAATTAGTGATGAAATTAATGTTAAATATGACATAATCTGATAGTAATTTCATTGCTAATTCATGAAATTCCTTGAATAGTCCATCATAAAACTAAATCCATCACTAAATTTTACAAAGGAATTAGTCACATAATTAAGAAAAATTAAAATTTGAATTACTGGTGTACTAATTAACGAATACATGCAAGAAAATTACAAAAAAATTATTTGTTGGTGTAATGAAATTTTGTTAATTAGTGACAAAACTATTAGTTTCTATTGTTAAATCAATTGTCAATTAAAATGCACAATTTGATTAAAAAGTGCAAGTAATGGAATATTTCATTGCTAATTTTATCACTAAATTGGACTTTATATTAGTTTATGATGTCAAACCTCCATTTTCTTCTTTCTCTTTTCCTTTTTGGTAAGTCATTGTTCTCTATTACTATTGCTACTCTTCATCATTTTATGCTCATTTCCACTATTGTTGTCATTATTTAGCCACTATAGCATCCACTTCTTCCTTTAATGTCTTCTACTCGATATATTTTGTTTGTTTAGTTAAATTTTTGGTTGATTCATGGTTTTGGGTGATTTTAGTATTTAGGTTTTCTATAGAATTCATCTTTCCTTATTATGCACTATATTTTTTATTTGTGGCTTGGACTAGAAGTAGTAATTTAGCATTGATGGTAAATGAATAAGAACTTCAAGAAGTTCTATTTGGTTACCCTAAAAAAGAATAATTATGTTTGGTTACCCAGAATTTGATTCAATTATTAAATACAAATTAGTATGTTTTATATTGTATATATTTTTTCCTCAATTATCTAATAATTCTAACTATTTATTTGAAATTTGGATTTAACCATTCATTACAATGTTGTTATTTGCCAAATAGTTAAAATTAAATTTATTTGGCTCTTTATTTTATATTTAAATTATATATTATACATTTAGAAAAGCTAATATGAATTTATAAAGGAAAACAAAAAGGGAGAAATGCATAAGTTAGTTTTATTTGTAAGTTCTAGATAATATTTTTTTAGAAAGCATATTTCATAAAATGGATCAATTTACACCTAATGTAAACTTAATTTGATATTTTGAAGTAATAGGTTGTGGTATGATTATAGCTAGTAATAATAGCAATATTATATTAATTCATTTTTGTTAATTACCTTATATGAATCCAAGTAATAGTAGTTTATATAAGAATTTATTTCTGTAATGAATTTTGCTACTATTATACATGGTATTTGTGCAAATTGGTTTTGGAATTGGGAGTTAAGATCAGGAAATGTCTAAAAAGATTTAGACAACAAGAGTATAATAGGTTGATTTAATTAACTAATTAACCTTGGATGGTCCTAAGTTAGTTATAATCTAGTTAAGTTCAAAAGAATCGGAAAAAATTGATGAAATGATTGAGATAATGGGAATTAGGTTTCAAGGAAAGAAGTTAGGCTAAAACTAGAAAAGAAATTTTAAAAGGTCATGTACATATTTAAAATGCTATTTTTTACATCATACTTATATATAAATTTGATTGCTGAAAAAATAACAAAAGGAGGATGAAATTATATATTGAGTACTTATTATTCTAGTACCTAATGATTAGCAAATAAAGCTAATCTTTTCTGGAAGAAAATGAGAAATGCTAGGAAGCTTATTAATATTAAGTAGTTATAGTGAAGTTATTTCACTTTATCACCCTCACTAATCAACATATGGAATCTAAAGCAAATGCAATGTCAAGTTTAAATGTTTTCAAGCTAAAGATAGGAATTATACATTTCAATTTCAATTTAGGCTCTTTTGTACACATATGATGATTTAGCTCTGATTTATCTTACATGAATAGGAATATGCTTTGGAAGTGACTATTATGACTCCCTAAGTTTGCCGCATTCTTATAAATGAAACAATATGCAGGAAAAGCACTTCACTTTTAAGGATGATAATATAAAAGATTAAATAGTAGAAAAATTCATACATAAAAATATATTTGATCCTTAGTGTTATTTTAGATATTATGTTACTTTTTGAGTTTGTGTTGCTACATTATTTGTCCTTTATGTGACATGTAGTGTTATAAGGCACTATATCGGCTAGTTCACATAAATTTAGTATATTCCCTCCTAGTAAAGGTGATAGCTATATTGTCAAAGGCTACAGTTTGGGCTCATCCACTCCAAATTCATTTATCACAATAAGTGTACATGCATTCACATTCAAGCTCAAGCTATAAGCATCCTTACAATCACCTAGGTAGGAATCCTAGGTTTCCTCACCTTCAACTAATCAACATATCCCTTATGATCCTTTTATCTAGGACCCCAACTAGTAAGTTACATAGCACCTAGTTCCTCTTTTAGGATAGTCTCTAGCAAATTGATAGGATAAGAACCTAGTTCACAACCAGATTTGGGTACACCCAAAAGGTAATTCGTAAGTATTTTATACTTTTAATTATTTATTTCTAATAAATAATTGTATAATTTCTATTGATTTGTATGAATGTTTAATATTTGTGATAAATTCATCCTAGTATATTTGGTTGCAATTTGACTGCTACATGCACCCACAATCCCATTAAGAAATAACTAGGGTGATTCAAGGGTGCTTCCTAAAGCTAGCTTTCAACTACCCCAATGTCTTAGTGTAGTTTAGAAATGAATAATTCAAGCTATAAGCAGCATTTATTTTTCTACTTTATATTTTAATTTGTATTTATAGGTGTAGTTAAGGAAATGTAAAATATTACTACATCAATTTTATACATAACTAACATCTGAAGGTATAACAACTGCCCTCTTACTTGGAAAAGAAGATTACCTAAGATGTTAATTTTGTGATAATGATCAATGTCAAAGGTTTTGCAAAATACCTATAATTTCGCTTTCACTCTTCATTTGCAATATCTTTTCCTTCATTTTCATCAAAAGAGTTTCGGTGGAAGAATAGAATAAGTCATCCATCCTTGTTATACATGCTAAAAATCTAGTTGAAGCACTTTTAGTCATTCTTTGATATTTTTACTTTCACATATTAGTACGTCCTTACTTACTCACTAATATGTAAAAGCAAATGATATTAGAAAATGCCTAGAATTACTTCCACATGATTCGCAACATTTTAATATATAGTAAGGATAGGTGAATTATCTAGATATTCCAACTAAACTTTTATGATGTTAATGGAGGCTAATGTATGATTAAGATATGGGGTTTGAATTGAGAGAAATAGAACTTTATTCAGTACATGAGAATTTATAGCATGGATGAGTCAAATCTACATTATTACGAGGATTTAGATATGCCTATATATGTTTGTAAATTTAATGTAGGTTATTTATTATGAGTGATAGTGATTTATGGTATCTATTACTATAGTTATATGGAAAGAAATAAATTCTTAAAATATGTTTTCATAATTATTTGTCTCCTTTATCATTTATTTGTTCATTTTTAAAATGGTAGATGTTTTTTGTATGATTGCTATCGAATTGGAAATAATGTAACTTGTTTAAAAAAAATTTTCTAAGGAAAAGACATCAATGCTTTCTTATATGACCAACATCTTAATCTATACTAAACTATAAATGGTTGCTTGTAGTTGAATTATTGATATTATAATTTCTATAAAAAAATTTCCTATAGAAAAGATTTTGGGATTTTTACTAATAATTGACATCTTAATTTACAATAAATATATAATTAGTTAATGTTTTAATATTTGTTATTAGATTGCAAATAGTGTAACTTATATAAAAAAAATTCCTTAACAAAAAGACATCGATATTTTACAAACAAACAACATCTTAATAAATTATAACATTAACTTTTTTAAGTAACCAATGTGTAAAACTACACATTACACATTGAATTTCTAATTAGTCTATGTTAAACTCATTTAGTAGGATGGTGTCATCTTAATTTAGATGATTGTGTTTTATTTGAAACTAATGCGTTATACCTAAATGCACTTTAGGCATCAATTTGTAATAAATAATTGATATACAAAGTAAAATAATATGGTCCTACATTGCTTTGTTAACACTAATAAAATCATAAAAGGACTAACAACAGAATGAAATAAAAGACTAAAATGTTCTAGTGTTATTTGCAGACTTAGGATTCTTTAATCACGAAGCTCTTTTAGGCTTAAAAAGAACTCTAAGAGAATTATGAAGTACAAATTTTTCATCGACCATTCTCTTTTAACAATGTATACTTACCAAATATCTTGCTCAACCCTTCCATGATTTTTGTCTTAATATTTTCATTCTATATGTGTGATATTGTTTGGGATTTATGTTTTGCTTACTAAATCTTCAACTTAGGATGATTGAGGTTAAGATTTTAATGTATTGGTGGTATCTTTTCTGATGTTATGTTGGCTCATGAATATGCATCATAACCTTATGCATAGAATAAATTACATAATAAATTATATATAAAAGCTTGCATATAAATGTATAGATTTGTTTAAATTTTAGGTTTATGCTTGGAAAATCTTCAACCATGGATGATTAGGGTTTTAGTTTTAATGTATTGGTGGTATCTTTCCTAAGCTCTTTTGACTCATGAATATGCATTGTAACCTTATGTATGAAATAAACTACATATAAAAGTGTGCATATAGATGTATAAATGTATTTGCCTTTTGAATTTATGATAAGAATATGTAAAATTTTGGATGGTATAAGATTTGTAAAATAAAAAAAAAGGATAGTGACAAACACTGATAAGTGATAAAGAGCACATCACAAAAGGTGAAAATGCTTTGATAAATGTAGAAGAATTATGCCACAAAGAACAAATTCTTTGATAAGTGAAGATAGATGCCACAAAGATTGAATCTCTTTAATAAGTCATAAGTTTGTTCAAAAACTTAAGAGAGACATATTTTCATAAAGAAGGCTTCAGCTAATTCTTTATTTATTCAAATCCTTTGTTTATAAGGAACAAGCCTCCTTGTATAACTCTCTAAAATCCTAATTAATAATAGATTCAAATGGATACAATTAGGCCTAAAACTAATAGTAATATGGTAAGTAGTTCTAAGGAGACACCTAAAAATAATAGGCTAGAGACACTAACAAATAAAAGGCCTAATATGTCTTAAGGTATAACATGACATAATAAAATGCAAACTAGAGCCCCAAATTAGCCTTAACTTCACTCTATGGCCGAAATGCACATATTCCACTCATTTAGCTTTTCCAAGCTTTCCTTTCATACATCTAAGCCCTTTAAATTAACTTTTGAAGCATATCATTGATTCTCTTATATAGCTCTTTGCAGTTGCCTCGACTAGGATTGTAGCCAATGATTCCACCTAAGAAGGGGTAAACTAGGTTTTACAATTTTACCACTTTTAAAAGATCAAGTTTAGTTTTATAGTGATTTTCATAAGCAACTTTCATTTGGGAATAATAGACAAATGATTAGCTAATGCAATAATCAAACTTAAATCAATTAAGAATAATGATTTAGCAATTTCATCAAGCAAAATAAAGCATTATGCAAAAAATTAAAATAAATAGGGATAGAAAAGATCAAATATAATGATTTGTAGTGGTTCGATCTTAAAAATTCAACACCCCCATAAAGTATATGACTTGGATTTTGGAAGAATCCACTATCTGTTTAATCAGACACATAAAGAAGCCTTTACAATATCTAACTTGAATATAAGCCAATCCCTTTAAGTTTCTTCACTTAAAAAATACTTTACCAAAAGAATCCACACTTTTAGAAATCTTAAGGAAACCTCACTTTAAAATGTATGAAATGAGTGTTTACAATTTCAAAAATAAGCTTACAAACTCTTAAAGTTTGATTACACAAAGAAAAGTAAGAAAAGAAATTTTGAATTTAGTTAGTTCAAAAGATTTGAATCATTGGAGAGAAAGAAGTTAAGAGAAGTGTCTCAATGTAACAGTGCAAGTTTTGAATATATGTTTAAAATGAGTTTGAGGCTTTAGTTGGAAACCCTTAATGTCTATTATATAATTAAAAAAGCCATTATAAACATGTTAGTATACAAGGAATTATTTCGTAAAGTGATTCTCGAGCTTTTGAAAAATTGAAAAGTAAAATTATTCTCCCTACATAAGAAAGTTATTATAATAGGCTAGGTGCTTCCTTAGGGATAAATTTTTATTTTGAAAATAAGGCAATGGGAAGAGCTTTTGCAAAGTGCTTCTTAAGGCAATTCTAGAAAAGGGAAGCACTTCATGAAGTTGTTCTCCTTTCTATAATTTCCTTTTGTAAAACAACTTATTTTCAAAACAATTTTTGAAAATTTTGTAATCACTTTAAAAACTTTAAAATATTTTATGCAAAAATATTTTATAAAAAATGATTTTATGATGAAAAACAAGAATAATTTTGTCCTAAATTTTTAGTTCTAATTCATAAAGTAAGTTTTGACATATTTTTGTTTTTAAAACATTTTCTCCAATTTATCATTTTAACTCTTCATACTATAACAAATTATCATTTCTGCCATAATCAAAATTGTGGCACCAGATAAATATTTTTGTGGTTGTGTTACGTAGCCATAAAAATACTAGTTAAATAGTCTTATGGCATAAATGAGTATAGTAAGGAAATTGCCATGGGAAAAAAGATCCTATAACATAAATGAGTTTTTTTGCCATGGGTTTACTTGATTAATAGATTCTTCTAGTCACGAGTACAAATGTGGTAAGAAAGATACATCCTTGACTTGTAATTTATACTGCCACAAACAAAATCATGATAAAAAATAAAATAAAATTATTATAGAAACTAATATAGTTAGCTAAAATAATTTTTAGATATCCAAACTAAATCGATTATCCAGCTAATTCGATTAGGTGCTATCTTATCATTTTGTTTACATATTTATTAAAACATATTAATGTTTTCAACCTATACCAAACTAGTATAAATCAATGAAACTCTATCCGTCTAAAAATTATAAATTGCATTTATGAAGAATCAAACTTGAATTTCCAAGTTAAAAAATGTTAAATTTTACTATTGCACTAATTTGCTTCTTTAATATTATAGAAGGTTTTATTTGATCAATTAACTTCAAAAAATAAAACTATACTCATGTCACTAATTACATAATAATAAAATATTACATGAATATATATAATAAAAATAAATTAATGCTAAAAGACTTTATGATTTTATTTCAAAAATTATTTTGTATAAACTAAATTTCTATTTATTTTGTCACTAATTTTACTTGTATCAAATTTATTTTTTACATATTTTTTATATCAATTTTATCTCTTATAAATAATTAATTACTTAATTTTAACCTTTTATTAATATTTTTATTAATTATTATTAATTAAGTTATTACAAAATAAAAGTAAAATTTTTACACCTTTTCAGTAATTTTTTATTTATTTTAAAAAAAATTTCAATAAATGTTGAATCATATGAAACAAATATCCATATAAATTATTACTTTGAACTATCATACATATTTAAGTTTAAATTATTATAAATTATTTACTTTTAATTTTTTTATTTATAATACACAGTTTTTATATTTAAAAATATGAGTTAAATTATTTGATCCTTCATAAATTTTTGGTAATAATTTTATCCCTCACATATATTATTTATATTTAATTTTTATCTTTCCATTTATCAAGTTATTAACCCATTAATAAAAAATTATATAGCTAAAATTAATGAGAGAAGAAAGTGAAATTTTAGACTATATATATATATATATATATCCCTTAAATATAATTTACTTAAAAATTTTGATATAATAATTTAATTATTATTAAATTATATATGATTTTAAATAATTATTACTTTTAATTTTTAATGAAAACATAAAATTTTTATCACATATTTCTATAATAAAACTAATTATTACTTTTGCCACAAATCATACTATTTATATTTAATATAATGATTTTAGATTTTTCATAATATATATATTTTATTCATCAATATATTTTTTAAGAATAATGTAATATGGTAAAAAAATAAATTTTGTATAATGTTTTATACTTTGAATGATTCATTTTTCTTTACGCAATGTTTTAAAATTTGGATTGAAAATGAATTAGAAAAATTGTTGTATATGTATGTATTATATATATGCATAAGTTAATCCAATTAATTTTTAATTTTAATATGTAAAAAATTTAAATTTAGTAAATAATTATATAATACAATATTTAATATATTATAATATCTATTTTATTGATGTATATTAATTTTATTATATAAATTTAATTGATGGAAAGTCAAATGATTATTTATTATTTATGAAGAACTATTACATTCTAATAAATATTAAATTTGGTACATATATACTTAAAAATGTTTAGGAGCTTATTAGTTGATTTCTTTCTCACATATATTAAAATTTAGGGTTCAACTTCTATCTCCATTATTTTGAAAAAGAATAAATATACATAGCTATATAATTTATGGATAGGTCTATATTTTTACATATATTTTATGAATCGGTCAATTGAAAATGATATATTCTTTAGCTTTTTTTATTTTGTTGATTAGGGGTTAATCAATTAATTAAATAAGATTTTTACCAAATTCCTAAGATAATTGTTTGACTTGGTCAATTAGTTAAAGGCCTATAACTTAAGTGATAAATTAGCTATTTGCTAAATACTTATAATATATAAATATTTATATTATTTTATTGTCTACTATATTGTGATATATTGCACTTATTATAAATAGCATTTTTTACATGTATAATTACCATAAAAATGGCACATTTGGTTATGATCTTATCTATAGAATTAAGTTGTGACGTAAGTAATATTTTGTTATGAATAATTTTTTTTACTTATATGATAGAACAAGTAATATTTTATTACAAGGAATATGTTTCCGCAATCTAATTTATAGTACAAGTAATATTTTATTACAAGGAATATGTTTTCGTATCTTGATTTATGGCATAAGTGATATCCTTCTATCCCCTTTTATCTCTTCATTTTTATTGAATTAGTTAATCAATAGACATGTTTCAAAAAAAGACTAAAGACAACGTATAAATTTTCGTTGAGAAAATAACATGGCTTTACTCTTAGTGAGTTCCATTTGTTCTTGGTTGCATGAGCGATTGTTGATTGAAATTCTATATTTGAAATAAGGCATGGCAAGTGTGGTTTTGTCAAGTTAGTACAAGCTTTATCATTCATTCTTAATGAAAGAACTCGAGGATTTCAAATTTTACAAAAAAAGTGGAACTTAAATCCAAGCAGCTGTAACATCTACCTTCTTCATTGGGTAATATATTATATACCACTTATCAATCTAAGAGTTCATGTCTAATGGTGTTGCTTGAAAGCAAAGCATCAACGAAACAAAAAAGGATATTGTTAGAGAAGGGGTAGAGTCTGAATCCATAGGAACATAAAAAAAGGGAGTTACATTTTTAACAGGTTAATATATTATATAATGTACTATTCAATTTACTAGTGTACATAACAGAATGAATCTAACTTAGTTTTATGATACTTAGTGTTGTTGTTGATCGGAAGCAGGGTGCTACAGAAACAGAGGAGGATATTGTAACATTTTTATCAACTGATTTTGAGAAGACTAAGATGCCATCTACAATGTACTTCACTAGTGCATTTGAATGCAATAACTTTGGCTGGCCAGCCATAGGCCATATTGGAAACAAAGGCAAAATTTAATAATTTTGAAACAGCTACAATTCATTTCATTTGTAGTTAAAGGTTAATCTAACTATCAATGATTAGAGCATATGTATGTCTAGACTATAATTTAAAATTGGAGCTATGTTTTGGTCTCTGCAACTATATTTTTCTATGACAAGTTCATATTTTTCATAATTTTTTTTGTATGTATATAATTTAAATCGTATAAAAATGTTTCACTTTTAGTTTTATTGGTATGCTTTATGTTTACAATTTTCTTATCTTTATTTTGGTTTAAAAGACAATATTGTGCTATTTGATATATAAAAAAAAGGAAAAAAAATCTTAATAGGTTGTTATGTCCCTCTAAAATCTTAAAATACTCTCATATAATAAAAATGAAATTTTATGAAAAAAATGTGGGATAAAAATTTCTAGAAGAAATAATTGGTAATTTAAATGAAATTAAATTGAGAAATTTTGTGTGAAAAATGTTTAAAAAGATAATTATTGTGATGGGGTTGTAGGAATAGAAATAGGTGGTGAATAGTTAGAAAGGAAAGAATCAAAGTGTTTAAAGATCAAGTATGATTATGGTTGAATAATAGAGTGTTGAAGGAATTTAGGATACTTTTACAACTTTGCTTTTGACCCATTACTCTCTTTTGTCCCCTACACCACCATTTTAGCCACCTCCCCTTATTTCTCCTAACCAAGACTTCCACAATCCTCATCTTCTTTCTTTCTTCTTCCTCCTCTCCTCTTAGCTAGCAAGGAGTATTAATCCAAGTAAAATTTTGTGCTATCTCTCTTAAACAAGGTAAAATTTAACTAATACTTCAATCTTTTGAAAGATTTCCTCTCTATTCTCCTTGAGTTTATGATAATTGAGGGTTTTAGTTTGAGAAAAGGGGATTTGAGATCTTAACTTCAAAATTAATGACTTTGGATGTTTAGGATCAATCAAAACACAAACTTCTCCACCAAGCATCTCCCCTATAAAAGATAGGCAATTTTCTAATAAAATCTTAAATCCACCTTTTTACTTTAGAATTGATATTGTATGGTTTTTTATGAGTAAATTTTGAAATAAAGCTTTATGCTTTAATATTGAAGTTAAAATGATGGGCTTTGTTGTTTGAGAGTTGTAATTATGAGTTTTGAAGTTTAGTGATGGTATTGCATGATAAATATGAGGTTTTGGAGGTTGAAAGTAGTGGATAACGGTAATATTGCAAAAATTTGCAATTCATGAAATGTTAGTCAACTATGCATGCTAAGATTGCATCTTAAAGGGATATAGTCAACTATAGAGTTAATTATTTGAGCTAGAGTTGCTCTCTATACTTGTGTAGTTAACTATATAGTTGATTATGCTTGGCTAAAGTTGCCTTTTAGATTCATGTAGTTGACTACTTAGTTAACTATAGATGTCAATGTTGCTCTTTGGAGATATAAAGGCTAACTGATTGACTTATACTATTCCCTTATTTCTATTTATGTCATTTATGTAAATGGAGATTAAAATATAAATTGAAGACATTTACTTAAGACATAAATATAATTGAGGAAATATTCCCAATTTAGATTCAAATAAAATTTAAAAAAATGAAAACTTAAGGAATAAAAATTTAGATGTTAGGTTCCAGCTCAAAATGACGAATTTTTAAAATATTGTCATTTTCCACCTAATTGAAAAGCTACTAAAAGACTTTCAAAAATTCGTTAGAAATCATGTTTAGATCAAGTTATATTAAATTAATAAGATTGAAGTTTTTCTTTTTTAAATAATATATATTTTATGTAGCTCTCTATATTAAAGCTCTAAACTTAAAAAAAAATTTCAGAAAATCCTAGATGATGAGTTAAACAAATTATTATTAAAGCTGTCAAATCCTAGATGATGAGCTAAACAAATTATTATTAAAGCTCTCAATGAGTTAAATATAAACAAGAAACATATCAATCCTTTTAATCAGGTTATGAAATGACAAGGATTTAGGGTAAATCAAAATAATCCTAAGTTCATATTAAATTTATTTATTTGTCTATTATATGATAGTATGTCTAAACTACCTATTAAAGGCAAGGTCGTTACATGTTTAATTTGTAAGTGTTACATGACATTAGATGACATATTTATATTGTATGGAAATTTAAATAATTTCATAGATTGATATAGAGGGTGAGACCTTGTTTACATTTGAATATGTGAATATTGTTATTATTGTGACACAGTGATTGAAATGCTAGGTAAAGTACTTGCATTATTGCAATGAATGATTCAATATTGACTGTGTTTAATGGTGTTAGAGGAGATGATATGTATACTATGAGTGGTTGCACTATATCTATGAACAATGTTAGATTCATATAAGGATAAGGGTGATCAAGAGTCATGAGGAGATTTATATGCTTTATTTTATTTTAAGTTATGCTCCCTATTGAAAATTAATACATCGTTATAAATGATTTCTAAACTCTTGAATATAATGGTATTAATGCAAAGAATTGAACACTTCTAATAACATCGATGTCATATAACATGTCATATGACCTTACTTGTAATTTATTATTATGTATGATCATAGTTTGCTTTTGATAGACAGGTTTATCATCCAAAGCTCTCCCTTCTTCCTTCAAGGACTTATGATAGTATATTTATTTTCTATGATTTAGAAACCTGCAAATCACCCTTAAAAGATTTATTTGTAAGCCATTTATTCTAGCATAGTTAAATTTTCTTAAACTCTTATTTGATTATCATCTACTCATTGAGTAAGCTTTCTATCTCTCTCACACACACAATTTTTTGTCAAGCTATTATTAGTGGGAAGGAAGTGGGCTTACTTGAGATTTTTAGCACTAGGGATAGTTGGAGCAGTTGTATACAACATCATACTTTCTCATTTCTTAATGGATTTTATGAAAAGAAAATTTGCATATTTTTATTTTCTTTAAAAAGCATGACTGCATATATATAATGTAGAATAAGATGCATAAATAAAAAGGCTAGTAAATAGTTAAACTTATTGACTTTCTATAGTAATCACATGCCAAGAGATGAATCATGAAAATGGTAGTATCAAAACATGTTCTAGGAAATATGGATACATTTTATTTAAAAATATTGATAGAGAAGTTTCCAAATACCCAAGTGAATACCTTGAAAAATTGAGCTCTTAATAGTAGGATGACAACTATCTAAAAAAAGGCATAATCAAATCTATTATTGTCTTTCCATGAGCCCTAATCTCCTTAGGCCAATTTTAGCCACAAGCAATAAGGATGATTAAAGTGAGTACCCTTATGTTAATCTGCTTTATTATTTCAATAAATGAGAAACTTTAATATAAATAATAAGTGTATTTGAAATGAATTGGTGAATGGTTGTCCATTTTAGGAATAAATGATACTTATTTTTCATATTTTTGATGGTGAAGAAAGATGATCAAATAAATGCTAGTGTATATATAAATTGTGTAAAGTGTTCTTAATTACACATATTTGTCCACACTTACAATTTAGAAAAGCTAATCTAATGTTTACTTGTATATGTCTCCATCACTAATCAATACCATATTTTTTAAGCCTTTTATGATGCTTAAGATGCCATAATAATTGATTTGAATGATTAATCAAGTTAAGTATTAGAGTAGAAAGATTTATGAGTTACTTGATTTAGGGACATGTAATTTTCCAATTCATTCGCATAAGTTAGGTGGGTACTAAAATGGGTTATCTTAAGTTACATAAAGTAGTGCAAATTCACACTTTAGGTGAGTGAACTTTTATGTGTATTGCTATAAAGTCAATATAAGTGGATGGAATATTGAAGTAAGGGGTAATAGTGATAGAAAACCCTAGCTACTTTATAAAGATATAGTACAAAACCTATTAAGCAATGTTAACATGCAAAATGCCTTATGGGGGCACATGTAAAATAGGAACTCACGAACCTTGTAACCTTACAACCACAAGCAAGGTCAAGTTAGGTGCTACCAAGAGCTATATATATACCTTCTTACCTAGCCCAAAGATAACTAAAGTAGAATTCATGTTTAGGGATCCATCAATTTGTAGATAATAAAGTGGTGAGTGCGAGTTTAGTAGTATATTATCTTAATGGTGACATATGAGAATTTAAAGGACTGTAAGTGTGTAGGTGAAAATGATTAAGTTAATCTTTAAGAGATTTAGTGAGGCATGGGAAAATGGTAGAGTAGTAAAACTTGGACAATCACATACTTATGAATTTTATGTTTTTAAAATTGTTATGGTAGATGAGTAGATAAAAAGACTTATCAATACAAACATAAAACCCATAAATTAGGCTATCATAAGGGTAAAGTGAAATTATTGGAAAAGATAATCTGTGTGTGTATGATATCCCTTAGAAAATCAAAATAAGTAAAACATTTTTTTATGAGAGAAGCAATTAATTAATTTTAGCGGTGAAAATTTTAAAATAAAAGTTTAATGTAGAATGAATAAATTCTTATTAGAGAAGTGTGAATGAGACATTTTAGAAAAGAGAATTAATTAAATAAGTTTGAATAAAACTTTTAGGAAAATAAAAATAAGTTATTTAAGTTGGCTTAAAATGAAGAATTTGAAAGGTTTAGTTGAAGAAAAACGTATTCAATGAAAAGATTAAAAGTTATAAGTATTTAAAAATGAATATATAAATATGTAGAAGATTTAGGATGAATTATCAAAAATGTTCTTGCCCTTTTATAAAACCTAAATTTTAGCCTATAATTCTTATTTCTCTTCTCATTTCCTAAAAACACTAATTCCCTCTTCATTATCCTTTTCTCCTCTTCTTCCAATTTTTTCTTCAATCAGGCTAGAAGAGAATTGATCTCTATCAAATTCTTTATAATTAAAGTATGGACATCTAAAATGTCATTAATCTCAAACTTCTTGTCCATTTTTCTTAAGATTTGTTAAAGCTTAAGTTTTAAACATAAAAGGGGAAATTGAACCCTAAACTTAACCTTATTGATTTTGGATTACTAGGGATAAAAGACTAACCTTCAAGATCCTCCTCTACACAAGGTAAGTGGAAATCCACCTAAGATTTAATTAAATCCATTCTTCTATTTATAATTGATATTTATAGAATGCTTAATTAATAGGATTAAAATGTTGATGTACATTTTAATAATCGTGTTAAATTGATGGGTTTTATTGTTTAAGAGTAATAGTGGTGAGATTTGAAGGTTTAATGATGTTATGGTATAATAAATATAGGATTTAGGTGTGAAAAATTGCAAATGAACAATAATCTCACTAGAAAATATGAAAATCACAATGCCATAATTAGATTATGTTCAACATAATTGATCTCTTGGCTAACATAGTTAACTATGCTCTTCAAGATTACTCTTTGGAAAGATATAGTCGACTATGCTCAGCCAGAATTGCTTTCTAGGTTCACATAATCGACTATAGGTAACAAAGTCACTCTTTGCATATATATAGGCTTACTTGCTTGCACTATTCCTTATTTTCATTTATGTCATTTAGGTAAATTTACTTAGGTAACATTAGTAGAAAATCAATTTGTAAGGCTTTCAATAGTCATTTTTTTTAATGGCTATGCTTTGTAGACGAGAAAATATAATTAGAAGATGATGGTTGCATGAGATAATTTGTAATTGGGGTAGAAGTTTGTCAAATTAGAAAAGTAACCATATAGTGCACATATAATTGATAAACTTTCATAAAATAACTTCTTATATCCTGTAAAGCTATAAAGTATCAAAAAATTAAAATGATAAATTTAAATTAATTAGCACATCCTACTTTTTTATAAATAATAATTTTTTATAGTAATTAATTTAAAGTTTAATGCAAAAACAAAATTTTGATAATCTAAAATGATAAAATTAAAAAAAATTCCTTGCACTTTTTTTAAGAGATAATTTTTGAAAATATTTTTAATATTATAGTTGAATGAAAAAATTTTAAATTAAAAATTATGAAAAATGAAAAAATAATCAATTGTGCTTAAATGATAAATTAATGAGCTAGTTTGGTCTACAATTAATAAAACTTTAAAATGATAAAAACATAACAAAAATTTTACAAACAACAAAATAGGCATAATTGATGAATTGAAGAAAAAGTAAAATATGTTGCTATGCTATGTAACTTATGAAAATTATACTAACTTCTCCTCTAATTTGAAAACTTATGCATCACTTTAATCACCACAAAAGAAAATTACTTTCAGTGGTAACAAAAGTTATTAGAAAATGTTAATATTTTGTTACAAGATTTTTAGTGGTGACAACAAAATTTTTGTATCATAAAATCCCGCTATTGAAAGTATTTGTGACAATAAAAGGTACTTGTTACTAAAAGTTTCCATTTTGTGATTAGATTTATTGTCACTATAAATTAACACTTTCTATGTCAATTAAATCATGTTATCACTAAAAATCTTATTAGTGACTAGTTTTCTTATCACTATAAGGTTAATATTTAGTGACAAGATATTGTTATCACTGATTAATGATACTAGTGATAACTACTATTGTCATAAAAGACTTTTTCAATGACAATATATTTATATTGTTATTAAAACCATAATATTTGTGGTAACAAATGTCATCAATTAAGTTTTTTTTTCTATGTAAATATATTCATGTTGTCACATGAGATTTAAGGTATTTTCCATTTTACTACAACATTATTTCCTTTTTTACCACTTTAAAAATTAGCCCACCTTATAACTTTCAAAACATCAATCTCCAATCCCTAATTTCACATTCATTCTTATCAACACCCCTTCCTTTATTTGGCATTTCTTTTTGAATCAAGCTAAAGGAAGTCATTTAACTCCAAATCTTCCAATAAAATAAGGTAAGATTTCTTAAGCCACAACCTTTATTAAGTATCTTTTCATTCCTTGCTTGAAATATGTTAAGTTAAAGAGTTTTGGTTCAAGGGGTTTTGAACCCTAGTATGAAATTCTTAAGGTTTTTGATTGATTATGGCTAAGTAGCATCAATTCCACCTCTTAGTCATCTCCTCTATACTAGGTAGGTAAATATTCTAACCTTGTTTGATAGAATCAAGAGGTTATTTTAACTAATTTGACCATAAACTTTGAGTTTTCTTAATTATGTGCAAAATGTATGAATTTATGGTGATTTGTGATATTTGCCTTGATTTAATGATGGATTTGACTTTAATAAAGTGCTATAAAAGTGCATTTATGATATGTTGTGGTTTGGTAATGTATTAAATGCATTAGATGCTTAATATATTGGATGAATAGTAGAAATCATGAAGAAATTTGTAGAAACCCAAGTTGTAATCAATTATATAGTTAATTACACCTTAGAATATGCGTTCTGAGCAAGAATAGTTAACTATAAGCTAAAAAGTTACTTTCTTAATGCTAATAGTTGACTAAATAGTTAATTGTGAGCCAAATAGCTACCCTTTGGTTATTAGTTACATAGTTGACTATGATTATCCGAAATTTATTTTTAGATCTCTATAGTTGATTATAGAATTTCAAAATTTTTCTCTTCACCTTAGATATTAACTACATATCAATTATAGTCCCTAGAGGTGCTCTTAAGACCTTTACAATCTAGTATATAGTTGATTACACCTAGTTTAATTGATGACATCATAATATCCAAAAGGTCAAGGTATGTTTTAGTGCTCCATAACATTAAGCTATGATATTATGTGATAAATAAAGATTAAATATATGATATATATATATATATATATATATATATATATATATATATATATATATATATATATATTCTAATAGTGAAAAGGAGATTCTACACTTACTAAAGGTTCCAATGATAATAGTTAAGGCCAAAAAAGATTAAGGATGGACTCCAAAGGATTATAAAGAGAGTTTAGATACTGAAGAAATAAGGTTGCAACAACATGGAGGAGCTTGAGTTATATGTATTTCAGTTTTGGTTGATTCCATGTGAGTACTAGTGTACTTGAGTATTAGGCCTTGGATAGTTTTGACTCCAAATACTCAAATACAATATTTAAGCATTTGCAAATTTCTACTTAGTAGCTGAATAGTGTACTTAAGTACTTAAGGCTTGATTCCATGTGAGTACTCAAATAGTGTACTTGAATAATCTCTGGTTAATTCCATATGAGTACTTAAGTATAATACTTGAGTACTAGACCTTGAATTTAGTTCTAACTTCAAATACTCAAATATAGTATTCAAGTAACTACAGATTCATACTTAGTATTCAAATAGTGTACTCGAGTACTTGAGGCCTAATGCATACCCAATTAGTTGTTTTGCTTTGTCCGTTATTACTTAAGATATTATTAGGCTTTATATTAGTTTGACCCATTACATTTGATGCTTTATTTTAAATAAGTAATATTATTTTAATTAGCTTTCTAGATTAGGCCTAATTAGTTTTTTTGACTTCCAACTTTAAGAATCTATATTTATAGTTTAGCTTATTGACTATATATTTCACATTCATTCTTTATTTCAAAACATCTCAATAATACCTTATCCTCCATTATCTAACTTTAATATGTGTTTGACGAAGAGGAAAATAGCTCCTCTTCCATCTCATTTAGCACTTTTTAGAGATGTTATGGAATTTAATTATTCATATTTTATCTATTATCATCTTTAAATATGCTAAATGAGAGAGAAAGGGAGTTATTTTCCTCTTTCTCAAATGGAGGTTGACGTTGATAATAAAGACAAATATATTACTTAAATCTATATTTTAACAATATTGAAATTTGAGGATGGTCACGAGAATTGACATTGAGTTTATTAATAATAGTAGAAAGTAAATATCCTTTTTTTTCCTTGTGTAATAATGTTATAGATTTACATTTGTTGATGTAATGATATATTGAATAAATAAAATTGCAGAATAAATTTTCTTATGTTAATGTCTTCTTTATCATATTTTTGTATATTCATATTTAATATATTGATATTTGTAAGAAAAATATGCAAAAAGAACATATAACTTGTCTTGAATTTTTTATAATTAATAAAACTGATTGAACATTCTTTATTAATTTCAACACTAACCTACTTTTTTCTTCACACTTACAAAAATTAATATCTTTTAAAATAGAGTAAACCTATCATCTTGTTTAGATAGCTTTGAGGCTTTCTCATATTTAATCTATCTATTAGGCAATTTGTAGAATGGTTACTTTATTTTCTGATAGTTGAATTAATTTTTTGAAACTCAATGTGGTATATAAGTTTATTAAAAATGTAAGTAATTTTCTCTAGTTGAATAATGCCTTTTATTTAAAATATTGATTGTTTGATTAGAAACTGATATAAAATATCCTGACTACCTATAAATTGTGTCCAAATATTATTTTCTCTTCCACTCTTTTTTTCATTTAAGGTTTCATTCCATAGTTTCTTTTTCATTCCATTTATTTATATTGCATAAAAGGATAATAAAAGATCAATATTTCAAGCCACAACTCTGGATATAATTATTTTTAAGTTCTATATCATTCATATAAAGGTACTAGTATCAAGACAGAGCAAGTTATAGGTGTTTGCTAATAAGAAAAAATTATTTGCAAGTCTTATATCATTCATATGAGGGAATACCATGTTGAAATTTATCATGGATATGAAAGCTAAGGGAAATTACTGCTTTATGAATACCATCAGGTATTCACCATCATTTTTTTTCAAAGTCGTGAGATCTAATAATTAATTGTAATGTTACTATATGATGTTCACTAGATAATATTGATAATATTGTTAGAATAATGATTTATTATTGTATCTATTTGTAGGAAAATGTAAGGATGTAAAATATATAAAAAAATAAAAAAAAACACTTTGATTATTTACTGTAAAATTAACATAATTATAATTGGATGATATTTTGCCATTTATTTAACCAAAACAACATATAAAGGTTTAATAATCACCATTTAACTCTTATAAATGATAGCAATAAGCATTTACTAAGGTTGGCATCTTACTAGGTATAGGTATACAACATCAATTTTTTTAACAATTGATGTATAAATTATATTGTACAACGTTAGAGTTTTATTAAAAATAAATGTCTAAAGTTTGGTAATCCATTTCAATTGTCATGATGGTTCATTTGCACATCATGACAGTTAATTAATAGTTTACACTTCATAATAGTTCATCAATGATTTACTATTGGCCTATAAATAGGGTATTTCTTACTAGTTTGAAATAATTATTAAGATAGCTCTCTTTGTAATGCTTGATTGTTTGATTTGCTATAAGCATTTAATTGTTCTTATCTTTTAGTGCGAGAAACAACATGTTAATTGCTCTATGTCCTATGTTAGACTTTGATATATGTAAAGTAAATAGCACTATCTCACATTGAAAAATAGGAACACTCAAATACTCAAAGTAAATGATCAATCAAATAACTCAAGCAATATCCCATTTTGAGAAAACACAAAGATGATAAAAATTGTTAAGAAGATATGGCAAGAAGAAGTAACATATTCATTTTTGCATCAAAAGGTTTGAGTTATTTATAAAAATGGATATATTTCTTTTTCTTACTTCTTACTATAATTTATCATTAATTTACTACTTAGAATATAACATAATAGCAATATAAGCCTACCTCAAGCAACAAAAAGGAATTACAAGAAAGGTATCCTACTTCATCTTTTCATTTAAAGTTTATTGTCCATTATGTGGCATAGTTTCTTATAATTTGTTGTAGTGTTCGATTTATTGCTATTTGTATCTATATAATTGTATAAGAATACTTTTTTGATTTATGAAGTTTTATATTTGTTGTTGTTGCATCTATTATTATTTGTTAGATCACTCATTTAAATTCTTTTTACACTAGTTATTGTTGTTTGTACCTATATAATTATATAAGAAAAATATGATAGTTCTATGCAAAAAAATAATAATTTTAATGTTATTGACATGTAAAATTATAAAGGTTTAACTTAAAACATATTTTTAAACCAAATATTTTGGTTTAGGAAATCGGTTCTTATTAAAAACCTGTATTTAAGCCTCTATAGTTAAACAACATTTGCTATGAATGTTAATTTTTTATTAGGAATTGATATTTAATATTAAAATAATTCAAATCAGAATGTGCATAATGAAAATAAAAATGGTGAAAGCCATGACAACTTTTGCAAATTTCATCATGAAAATCTTCCAACTTTAAAATAATTATCTCTTTACTAAGGTATACTCATATTTCAACCTTAAAATGATTCTTTTTAATTTGTGCTCACTAATTGCTTTGCAGTATTGAAGATATGTTAGCCCTTCGATAAATTTGTGGGCTTATGCATTCACTTGAAAAGCATAAAATATAAATGCAAGAACTTTCTCAACTTTTATGCTTTGTTCTTGCAACATAGTTTTTTTTTTAAGTTATGCTTACATTCATAATTGCTTAATTCTTTATTTATATAGTATGTTGAAATATTTAGATAATGCATGTCCCATTTCAGAGATGCACATGAACAATAAATTAGAAATATTTAGACAAAATGATATCCATGACAAATTAGAAATTAATTTTTCTTTCACCATGATAAATATTTCTGTTATTGTTGTTACAATATTCAAATTCTTATTTGCTTACTTTATTCATTTATAGTTTGAAAATACTTTGAACGTATGCCATTTAATAGTGTAAATCATTAGATGTTTCTTAATCCTATATCCAAATTGTATGAAATTAATGTAGAGGAAAAATTGAGCTATTATGTCCTTTATGAATTGCATATACTAAATTTAAAAATGTGTACTGTAATTAAGATGAAACATATATTGCTTTCTATTCAATATGACATCTACATGTATTATAAAGTTTTAGAATTATGATTTTGGGGGTTTTAGGTGTATTTTAGATTAGAAGTAGTGCAATAAAACATTTTATGAGATGTTATATAAAATGAAAAGGGTGTAAAGAACTACATTTTCAATTTTTAGTTAGGGTTATGTAATACAATGTTTGTTATATGGATCGTTGAAGTGGTATATTAAACATTCCATGTTAGTTAACAATATAAACTAACATTGAACTATAATTTTCAATGATAGTTATCAAGAGAAACTCAACATCTTTAAATATTATCAGTTATTAAGTGATATGACCTATAAAAGCTAACAATGGTTTATTTTTTGAGGACATAATATAGTATTACTTTTCTACAATGATTTTACAACCAATATTATAAGATATTTATTACAATGCTCGATAAAATGGTATTATGAAATAAACATCTAATCCCCTAAATAACTAAAGTTAATTTGTGATTCTATAGTAGTGTGAAACATAAATGAATTAGCTTATCAAAACATTGTCATGGCATCTATGTAAACCATGAAAAAAGATTTCACTACTTAGTTAGTTGAGATCATCAATTATAGTTATTCCTCTTCAACTAATTTCAAAGTTTCTTTGTATACTAGACATGTTGGAGATGTTACTATTGGAGATACAATTAGTTTTAATAAGGAAGTTGATCATGGGGTAGGCACTCATATGAAGGTGTGAGATATAGAGATTATTATCTCCTTTAGCTTATATTTTTCCGACTAAGATTTTACATTTTGTAATGTCTGTTGTCTCATATCCTAAGAACTTTTGATTATGTTATTTATTATAACCTTGCTTTTAGTGTTTAGCTCTATCTAAGACATCATTATGATAATAATTGAGACTCCATTTTGGTTCATGTTTGTATAACTTTATGGATGATGATATTACTATCATGTTGTTGCTTTTTTTTTCCTAAATGATCATCATGGTTTATGCATGTTATGAATATTATGATAGGATTAGTAGTTATGCCTTATTAGTTTGTTTGATGATATCAAAAGGGGGAGAATAAGAATTTATATGAGTTTGGTTTATTTTAAATTGAGATATGTTCAATTAAATATGCAAACTAGTTCAACTAGGCCTAAAATTCAAAAGTTTCAATATGCTTAAATTGGGGGGGGGAGCTTGAGCAAATTGATTAAATTTTGTTTAATGTTTGCTTAAAAGAATCTTTTTTGAACTCATATCCGAAAATGTGTTTGTCAAAAAAAGGATTGCTTGCATCAACCCTTTATAAATTAATTTTTATTTTAATAATTGCAAAAGACATTAAGAATAAATATATTTGTTTTGAAATGTTATGTGAAAATAGGTTTAGATCATTGAAGAATTATGAAAATGATATGGCTTTTGAAGAATTTGAAGCTTTTAAACATAAAGCTTCTTGAGGATTAGTTTAGTATTTTTAGAATATTATGTGCATGATTTAATTTTAAATTATTATGGCTTAAATTGTTTAAAAAATATTATAAAAATAGGTGTTTTGCACTAAACTTATTTTTAGATTTATTTTTAAATCAAATGGACTTGAAAAAGGGGATTTCTTTTTCAAAAGGATCTTTAAAAAAATTGATTTGAAAAATAGCTCTTTTCCTACTCATATACATGTATATAAGCAAGTATATGGCTCTAGAGGCAAATATCTTAAATCATACTTAAGTATATTTGTTTAGAGTTGAGCCTTTTAAATTATATTCAAGTATATAAATGAGTATGGAGTTCTAAGGCTTCACTAGCACCTGAATACTCCAATATATGCTTAAGTATTATTCAAAAAAAAATAATTATTCCTAAGCTAGCATACTTGAGTTTTTATGGGCATAATTTTAAAATTTGCTAGCTATAAATGTGCAATAGTTCCTATCCAATCCTAACACATATATGAATGTTTTAATCTTATTTTCTAAGATTGAAGTACAAAAGCCTTAATCTCTTTAAAGCTTTCATCTTGCCTTCATTTATACATTCTTTCTTTAACCATTTGATCCATACTCGTTAAGATCGATTAGTTTAGCTCTTTTCAAGTTGTAATTGTGCAAGGATGTAGTAAATACTTATTCTTTTCATATCATATTTTTGTGTTGTTACATTAGATAAGGAATCCTAATCGATTCTAAAGTATGATAGCTTTACGGAGTAATTCGTATGAGACAATAACACAAAGGAAATCCAAGACTGCTATAAGGCTTCTTAAAGACCATTAACCTTAAGGGAATCTAGTACTTTATTTTTGGAATCAAAAGGTATTCAAATTCGGAGAGTGGATGTATATGGGAACTAATTTCTCTTCTTAGTGAAATCACTATATATAAGTTTGCAATCCTTTTTCCATAACTTTCTTTAAGTTTCTACATTTATATTGCATCCTTTAGATATTTAGTATTTTTATTTGAATATTATTGCATAAATATTAATTAAATTCTTTGCTTCCAAATTACAAGCATTGCTTCCTCTATTTTTATAAAAAAAATTCTATTTTGATTAAGAAAAATTTCAAAAAAACCCTCAATTCCATTGTCACTCTCCATTTTGAATATTTGGTGATGTTTTAATCTTTATTGTTTAATTCTAGTATTTGGGTGGAGGGGGTAGGTGGCTCCCTTACCGTTTGATTTAAAGCCTTTAGAAATGCTAGAGAATCTTGTTAAATAAGTTACTTACTTTGATTTGTTCTTTTTTCACATCTTAACAGGTCCTTAAATGCATTAAATGAAATATGGGGGAGTTGTCTTCCTCCTCCATATAAGCTCTAGCATTAGTGATGGAGGCAAATATATTGTCTAGATCCAAGATTTACCTATATGTGAAAAGACTTTTTTTTTATGATGGCAATGATAGTTTGTAACAAGGATAACAATGAGGATGGAATAATTCACAATCTTTTATTCTTTTTCATTTACATACAATTAGTGTATAAGTTTGCTTATTGTATTTATTAATGTAACAATGTGCGGGAATAACTTTTTTCTTCATAATTAGATTTCTCCTCTCTCATATTTTTGTAAATTCACATTCAATCAATAGATGTTTGTATTGTTTGTACAATAAGAAAAATATGCACAAAGAAATGATGTTGGGGTTATTATAATGACTAATGTTATAATTAAAAGTAAATTAATTTGAAATTATATAAAAAATTATCAATTCAAAAAATGGTATCTAAAATTTATAAATTAGAAAAAAGGTATTAATGATTATTAAATTTGATATGAATTTGTAAAATTTTTATCAAGTTTTCTAATAGTTAATGTAATTTGAAATAATAATAAAATAATTTATGAAGAAATATTCACAAATTAAAAACATGGTGGTTGTCTACAAATAACTAACATTTGAAAGTATTACCACATTGGTTTCTAATATATAACCAAAGTTAAATTATGTTTATTAGAATAACATTGCATTGATATAGACAATGAATATTATAATAAAATTAATGTCTAGTAATTGATGTAGTTTACTTAATCTCACTTTATACATTGGTGTTGCCTAGTAACTGATGTGAAATATTAAATGAGGTTGCTCTAAATAAATATAAAATACTAGCAGTATAATAAAAATACAAAATTAAAAGTTATAGTCCCATTAGTAAAATCAAGATTCTTTCAATATGAAATTCTATCTTACGAAATACTAGAACTCCAAGCAAAATCATGAATTGTAAGTTGGTCTTCTACCTTTTTGTGCAAACAAGGTACACTCACTAAATATCTTGAGGTTTCTATTTTGTACATGTCTTAATATTTTTTATGTAGATGTGCAATATTATTTGTTTGGGCTATATCTTAGCATTTTTAGCTTAAGATGATTAGGGTTGATTATGATGTCACACCAAAATATTTTTAATTCTCTATTGGCTTATGAATATGCACCATAACCTTAGGCATAAAATATATTACACAAAGAAGATTACTTCTATAAATGTATAGAATTATTTTGGCTTTGGTTATGTGCTTAGAAAATTTTTAATTTTGAATGATTTAGGTTACGATTTTGATGTATGTTGGTGTACGTTGCATCACATCAAAATTAGTTTGAATTCATAAAATAGTAGTAAGGGTGAATTAGGTTGATCTTACAAAAATGAGTTCAATTTACTTTTAATTTGATTATGAAATAAGGGGAATTGTTTGTAAGCTTAGAAAAATATAATTAAATAGAAAGAAACAAGAATTAGATGAATTGAAAATAAAAAAATAAAAAGAATGATTATTCACAACAAGAAGAATTCTATATCAAAGGAATGTACATCAATCTACCAATTTATCATTGATCACAAAATTTAGACAATGCTTAATTAATCATTTAGTTGATGAAAATAACTTGGAAGCTTGCAATTATTCCTAAATTACCTTTTTAATGTTATTAGAACTAAGAAATCAAAGTTAATTAATTAAACTTAATCCTTATTAAGACTTAATCGAAGCCAATTAAAATTAAAATAGAATAAAGATAAAAGGAATTTAACCTAAATATACTAAATAGCCTTATAAGAGCATAACTTATAAAGCTTACCCTTTAATTCATCCTTAGATAGCAACTAATTGAATCAATTCATGATTATAAAAATAACCTAATGAACCACTTCAAAGTTTAATCACATAGATAATTAACTAAAAGGCACCTTTTAGAAAACTATTTATATAATTATCAATAAGAGAAATATATAAATAGATATAATCAATTAAACATAAAAAATGAAGAAAAAGATCTCAAAATAAATTAAAAAGAATGTATCAAATCACTTGAACTAGAAAAAAAGAGTTTAGCCACTCATGGTTTGAAAGCTTAAAACATTAAAAGAAGAAAACTCTAAATTGTTGAAATCTATATTGCCTCTTTGAAGCTACATTTTTGCCCTTATAAATCTTTCTAATTTAGCTCAACTAAGATACAAATACTTAGGGCTAACTTTTATGTAACTAATGGTCTAGGTTTTTTACAATTTGGAGGCTTATAGCCTAAGTTATGACCCAAACACTAAAATAGGTCTAATGTTGTTTGATTCTTATCATTCTGGTTGAGACTTTGTTTCTTCCTTTAAAAAGATGTCACATTAACTCTAAGGGCTTAGAACATATTATTTTGAGTCAAAGCTAACTTTAAACACTATAATTTTGTAATTTAAACTCTTGAAACTTAAGTTATGGACTAAACAATGAGGAAAGGTTAGGTCTGTTGTACTAAGACAGCACTACTGGATCAATTTCAAGATCGATTTTGACCTATTAAAAGTTTAAAATAACTCATCCAAAAAACATGAAAGTTGTATGTAATTTTCTTATCTTTCCATCCAAATAAAGATCATCCCAATCAATGATCTAAAACTTAAATTACAATAAAAAATATGAAATAGTGTTAAGTTCCTACAATTAGTCAATGTTTTCCATTGAACTCAAAACATGTGATTTATTTCAATATAAGCCTAAATCCATTAAAATAAGCACAATCACACCCTAAGAGATATAAATAAGGGGAAAATTAATATAAAATATTGTTTATATCATATATTAATGTGTGAATGTGTTTAAGTTTTATGTACATAGCTAAGAATATATACTGTTTATGATAATATATGGTTTGCTTGTATCCTTATGTATATGTAGTTCTCACTAAATTGGCTAGTTATGGATCAAATATAAATCTATGCTAATTGGCATAATGCTAAATATGAAAATAGGGTTGAAAAATTCATTAAATTTGTAATTGCTTAAGGGAAGGAAGAATTTAGTAATGACCTTATAAAGTGCCACTATATTAAATGTTGTTATGTCAAAAGAGTGATAGTTGCACAACTACGAGATCATTTATTTGTCCATGACATTAACAGTGAGCATACGTGATGGATATGGCATAATGAAAGTAACTTGTATAATAATTCTATTGATCATGAAGAGAAAGGTTTAAGTGCTCACTTAAAGGTCATGGTTCATGATGTTGCAAATAATTTTACTAAGCATTTGCATGTTCTCAATAGCTTGTTGCGTGATATAGAAAAGTAATTATATCCAAGTTACACCAAATTCACACATTTATCTATTAGTTTGAGATGTTTAACTTAAAAGTAGCAAATAGGTGGAGTGATAAGAGCTTCACAACATTATTGCAATTGTTAAAAGACATGCTTCACAGAGCTAATGTATTACCAACTCATGCTTTTAACATGAAGCAAATAATGTGCCCAATATTTATAAAGTTTAAAAATATTTATGGCTAACCTAATGACTACATATTGTATTGAAAGGAGCACAAAATATTGCATAAGTGTCCAAAATACGTGGTATCCTGTTACAAATTGAAAAAGCATTATAGCAACATTAAAGAAAGGGCTACAACTAAGGTATTGTAGTATCTTTCTATAATACAAAGGTTTGAACCTATGTTCTCTAATGCAAAAAATGCTAAGAACTTAGCATGGCATGTGGAGTCAATGATTTCTAATAGCAAGCTTTATCATCCAATATGTTCTTCTTAATAGAGAATGATTGACTTATTATTCCTTAAATTTGGTTCAAAAGCAAAAAATCTTGGACTTGAACAATGTATTAATGGATTGAAACTTTATGGTAACATAAGCAAAAAAAAAAAAAATAGTACATGGCTTGCAGTGTTAGTGATTTACAATCTCTCTATTTTGTTATATATGAAAAGGGAGTTCGTAATGTTAACATTGTTGACATCAAGGCTCAAGTAACTAGAAAATAACATAGATATCTTCTTAGCATTACTTATCAAAGATTGAGGCTAATATGGAATAAAGGTGTGTTAATATTTGCTACATACCATTAAGAGTGTTTTAGGTTGCATGCTATGTTTTTTTGCATAATCAATGATGTTTTAGCTTTTGAAACTACCAGGTAACGTAAAGCATGCCCTATTTATGAAGATGACATGTGTTTTTATTAACTTAAGCATTGGAAGAAAATGGTGTATTTTAGTTATAAGAGATTTCTTTCTTATTCCTACAACTATCATAAGTTAAGAAAAGTTTTCAATGATTTATCAAAGGAAACAATGGTTTAAAGCCCTTAACTAGGGAAGAGGTTTACCAAAAGGTGAAAAATATTAATATTATTTTTAGCCAATTGAATGCACTTGGAAATGGTTACACTTTATAAAAGAATAGGTTCATATTTTTAATCTTCCATATTGAAATGACTTATTTGTTAAACATAACATTAATGTCATGCATATGGAGAAAAATGCATGTGCTAGTCTAGTTGGAACACTTTTGAACATGCTAGGCAAGACAAAGGATGGAGTCAAGACTTAACTAAACTTGCAAGAGATGGCCATATAGGAAGAGCTAGCATAAAAAGAAAGGGTTAATGAATATATTTGCCCCTAGCTTGTCTTATCTTGTTTAGGAAGGAGTAATTAAAGTTCTATTTGTTTACTAATTTTGAGAATAATTTTCCACTTTTTTGTTTTTAAAAACCAAAAGTTTTTGTTTAGATAACTATTTTTAAAAATTGTAACTCTAAATGTGAAATTTAAAAACAAAAAATACTTCTAAATGTTTTGTTAAATTGTTTTTCAATGCTTGATTCTAGTTTCATAATTAAATGAAACATTTCCTTATTTGTAATACCAACTACTTTTTAATCTTTAGTTTCCTTAAATTTAAAAATAATTTTTAAAAATAAAAAGATAAAAACATATCTAAACACCTCATAAGTTTCTACAAGTTTATACATAAGGTTAAAGTGCCTTAAAGCTATTCTTCCAACATTAAAAATCTTATTTTTATAACAAATTTGAAATTAGTTAACTTAATGTCCAATTATTGTCATGCTTTGATGCAATAACTTTTACTAATTCCCATTTAAGGAATATTTCCTAGCATATGAGACAAGTTATTACTAGACTTTTTTTCAATGTAATATGTGCCAAGGTCATTAACCTAGAGGATATAGATAAGTTGTAAAGGGATGCTGTTGTCATACTATATCAACTTGAGATGTATTTTCTACCTTCATTCTTTCACATTATGGTACATTTAGTGAAAGAAATAAAACTTTGTGGACTAGTTTACTTAAGGTAGATGTACATATTTGAGCAATATATGGAGATCCTACGAAGGTATGTGTGCAATTGGAATAGGCCTATTGGATGTATTGTTAAAGGATATATTATTGAAACGGTTATAGAATTTAACACTAAATACTTGTTAAATTAAGACATTAGTAGGCTTTCCAAGCCTCACCATGAAGGAAGAATTTTAGAAAAAGATACATTAAGAACCCAAGTGGAAAGTAATAACCATAAAATATGGGCATATGCACACCCTTACATCTTGCAAAATTATGAAGAGGTTGAGCTTTACATAGATAAGTATATTATTTTCATAAAAGAGCTCCATCATGATAGGAGCAAGTGATGGTTATAAGTTAAACATAATTGCTCACTCATCATATAGTTTCACAACTTAGTAAGGAGCATGAAGAAGTTAACACAAGATGTTATTCTTGGGACTATCAAATGGTTAGGAAATAGGCCTCACATGAAGGTCATATCTTATTAAAGATATAACATCAACAAATACTATTTCTACACAAAAGGAAAAGATAAGAAAAGCACCATACAAAATAGTAGGATCACTTTGGTGGCTTAGGCTATACATGCCTTAATGTTAAAAACCAAAATCCCATATACAAGATGATGTCATATTATAAGGTAATCGAAGACTTATAGGAGCTCAACTACATCTAATTCATGGAACTTGTTTTTCAATGTAAGCGGGTGGCGAATAAGAAACACATCTAAGTGGATAAGCTAGGATTCATGTTGGAGGATGTTAGTAAAAAAGGTCATAAAGGGAGCTATTCATAATAGCATTTTAAATAAAACAAGTTTTTTATGTGCTAAACCTAATTGATAACAAGTGATGTATAGTTCTTCAAAGGAAAAGACAAATTGTTGATAGTGGGAATGAGAAAGATATAGCTATTAATGTTGAAAACACACTTCCTTTCTTATCAGGACTATCTCTTATTAATCATAAAAGCAATTTGAAGGAATTCTATATGTGAAAATATTATAATGAAGGGATATAGGTTAATGATTCTTTCAAATAATTTTTCTACCACTAGTTCAAGGTATTGACCTCCTTATTTTTAAAGTTATCCTTACATACATAATTGCTTGCATGTTACTTTTTATTTCATTAATAAAAATTATTTGGTTAATGTAGGTCTCATACAAAAGATGTATATCAATAATGACTTAAATATACTCAAATAGGAAAATATCTATGACAAATTAGAAGAAAATTTTGCTTTTACTAATGAACTTTTTCTTTATGATTGCTATAACTATCAAATTGTTAGGTGCTTATTTTTTCCTTTACAGTTTATAATGATTTTGTTGTGTGCTAACATTCAGCAATACAAGTCTTAAGATATTATCTAATTCCATGTCTAAATTATATGGAATTAATGTAATGAGAAATGTGGCTTCCATCTCAATTGAATTGTTATGTGTTGCATTTGCTAAATATGAGATTGTGTATTACAATGCAAAATTGTACTTTGTTTTCTATTTCATTTAGGGTGTGTATGTATTTTAAAATTGGAGTATTTTGTTTTATTATGTATTTCAAACTAGGAGTAGTGTAGTAAGAATTGTTTTGCAAAGCTGGATAGAATATAGAGGTGCACAAAGGGGAACAAGTCGGAGTATAGAGGCTAACGAGCTTTTTTAAAAGGGCAATGTCATATAATATCAGTTATTTAATAGAACCGATATGGTATATCAGATATTTCATGTCAAATCTTGAAAGAAATTGACATTGAAAATTGTTTTTCAATAGTAGTTACTTGACAATAATTGATATCTTTAACTTAATAATCAACCATCCTATTTCACTGACTTATATGTTCCACAAGGAAAAAATGATAATTTAGTCTATAAAGAAATCAACATTATTTTCTTTTTTCACGTTAATTATATAATTAATATCATAACATATTTATGATGATATTCAATAAAATGTGGACTGAATACTAATGTATAAGCCGCTAAACACCTAACAATTATTAATAATTCTATAATTGTGTCATCATTGATTTTCTTATGCTCGCGAGATACATTATAGCAAAAAAGACCTTTAGCGGTGACATTTGTCGTCACTGAAGAGCGCTCAGTCATCAGTAAATGAAAAAGTCATCGCTAAAAATGTAGTAAGTATAGTTTCGTACTTGAAATAACCAACACTGACAACATCTAGTCGTCGCTAAAAGTATAACCTTCTACGACGACAAAGTCGTCGTAAAAAAATTTTCAAAATTCAAAAAATTTTGAAATTTAATTTTCAACGCCGACAATAAAGTCAAAAAGTCATCGCTAAAGTTTGGACTTTTAGCAACAACAATGTCGTTACTATAAGTTTAACCTTCAGTGACGACAATTGTTGTTGTTGAAAGTTCGAGCTTTAGTGACGACAACTGTTGTTCTTGAAAGTCTGGGCTTCAGTGATAACAATTGTCATCACTAAAAGTCTAAGCTTCAACGACGATATTGTCATTGCTGAAAGTCATCTTCAACGACGACATTCTACAACTATAGCAACAACAATGTCATCACTAAAGGTTTCTTAATTTTTTTTAAAAAAAAATTAAATTGAAATTATCATTATAATTAAGTATATTTCAAATAATATATTATATTTAACAACATAATTTAAAATATCATTTATTTGAATTAATTTGAATTATATTTATATTTTTTAAATTTAATCTAATATAAATTATACAACTATAATACATCAGTAGTACTAATAATAATGTCTAACAATTTGTTCTAACATAAAAAAAATGAATACTCATAAAGCAATTGTAAAAATAGTATTTATATGAATAAATTATATATACACAATCTATGTAAATGTGTACACATGAAAAATATAAAGATACATATACATAATATACTATGAGGAAAGGAGGTGTAAATATGTCGATGCATCACCATCATCATCATCATCATCCTGGTAATGAAGATGATAAAACAATAGTAGCGGTTAAGAAGAACCAGGTGGCTGAGTGGTAGGTACAATTGCAAATCTACTCAGCTCAGGTGGTATAGCAATAGCAAATGGAGGCGATGGTAGGACGATATCCTGCCGTCTAAGAATGGAGGTCATCTCAGTAAGGTAAGTCCCAAGCTGTTGTTGCATCTACTCTTGAATCAACCATTAGCTCTGCTGAAACTGCTTTTAACTTTGCTATAACTGCTCCTGTAACTCATCGACTTGAGACACGAACTATGAGCTTGCCCTAGTGCTAGAAGTGCTCGCTGAATGATAGGATTGATCAGCAAGTACATGCCTAACAGCTATCTTGTACCCTCGATGAATGCCAAGCACCTCATTAGCAATGACAGCCTCATCTATCTATACAGGAGTCACAAGCAAGCTAGTGGATAATACACTAGACTGTGCGTGTTGAGTTATAAGCTCAGTTATCCTTGCCTTAAATTATTAAAACAAAATTTAATAATAAATCTTATAAGATATATTTGTAAAATTCTATTTAAAATATAAAATTCAACTAGCTTACATATTGCCCCTGAGGGATCGGATACACCCATTCCCTCGACCTATACGTGTGTTAGTCCCTAAAATTTTTGGGAACTGACTGCAGCTCACCAGTATCTCTGTTTCTCTATTCATTTTTTGTAAGAGAAAAAAAGGATAGAATAAATAAATAATGATGTAAAGCTATCTAACAAGTGGATACACTTAAAAAATAAATAAAAAAGTTAAATTACCTTATCAAAGTAATGTGCAGCAATAGACTTTGACCTATGTCGGTCATTCACGACCTTCTGTGCTCTATTATTTGCATTCTTCCCAGACAACTCCTGCAAATTAAGAAAAAATAATATTAAATTTTTATGTTTACAATTTAGATATGTGAAATAATGACATAATCCCATAAAATGTCATACTTACCTTGTATTCGTCACTATAAAAAAAGTCCATGCACCTTTGCTATGTCTACGGTGAGACAGATTAAGGCACACAATGTCTAGCCCGATTCAAATCATAGTTCTAGTATCGATTGTCTCCATGCTTTAAAAAATTCTTGTTCAACCTGTACTTCCAATCTCTGTATAGGTCTATAGTAGTCAACATCAAATTGGAGATCGCTCTATCCCAATCACCTTCAGAGATGTCCTGGAACTTGAAGTGGGACTACATTAGAAGACATTTAACAAATTTGTGAGTAATATATTTAGAAATTTCAATTATAGAAGGATTAATTTATCAGATGGAGGAAATAGATACTTACGCAAACCTCTTGCACAACTCTATCTTGGATCTGCTGAGGTACAGCCTACCATGACTTATAATAAGGTGGCACGTAGGCTCGGATCATGCTACCACTATCACAAGGGAGATGGCTAGCATTCTCACCAACCGCATGCCATGTACCAATTATATCAAACTGTACAAGCACCGATTTACCCCTACCTCTACCTATATTCTCGTGCAGCCTGAGGGACTTATTCGGACCCTTTTTTCTTGTAGCTACCACTTCAATAGATAAAGAAAATATCAATACAATAAACAGGATATTTAATTAATCTCAAGTATGCATAGTTAAGAACAAATACCTAATCCCTCGCATTGTGATGGAATATTGGAAGGTCACTGCGGTGGGTCGCCTCCAACATCACTTCCATGGTATTGTGCCTCGACATCCGCCATAACTAAAATAATACACATTATACAAGTAGTTAATGGAGAATCCATAGTCAAATTGAACAATCAAATGGTACAATTTTTTGCAATCATATTGATTATTTAAACAATCATGCTTATACGATTACGAGTTATAGTTTAAATATTTTATTTTATCCCTAGTTTGAATCGGTGTTGGTGAACCTAACAGACTCATGGTCATCAGTTTCTCCTTTGTTATCAGATTGTAAAGGCCCCTTATCCATATAATCATCAATCGTTTTTATCTTCGAAACTATCATCATCATCAATGAAGGCGTCTTCTCCATAAACGCCAGATCCAACATTCCTGTAAGGTGGAATGATTAAGGGACCATTTCTTTCATTACCTAGATCTACTAGATCGAAATTTTTAAGATTAACTGTGAGGTTGAAGTTAGATGAGTTATTATCCTGCAGAAATAACAAGTCTTATGCACTGTCTCCGTCATTGGGTAGGTTCCATATGTCGTGATGCACTAAATTATGGACGACCCTCCAATTTAGTCCATTAAGGAGATCCTCAGTGTAATACACATTATACAAGTAGTTAATGGAGAATCTATAGTCAAATTGAACGATCAAATGGTACAATTTTTTGCAATCATGCTTATACGATTACGAGTTGTAGTTCAAATATTTTATTTTATCCTTAGTCTGAATCAGTGTCAGTGAACCTAACAGACTCATGGTCATCGGTTTCTCCTTCATTATCAAATTGTAAAGGCCCCTTATTCATATAATCATTAATCATTTTTGTCTTTAAAACTATCGTTATCATCGATGAAGGCATCTTCTCCATAAGCGCCAGATCCAACATTCCTGTAAGGTGGAATGATTAAGGGACTATTTCTTTCATTACCTAGATCTACTAGATTGAAATCTCCAAGATCAACTGTGAGGTTGAAGTTAGATGAGTTACTATCCTATAGAAATAATAAGTCTTGTGCACTGTCTCCATCACTAGATAGGTTCCATATGTCGCGATGTACCAAATTATGGACGACCCTCCAATTTAGTCCATTAAGGAGATCCTCAGTGTAAAACACTTATTTTGCTTGGGTAGCAAGTATATAAGGATCATCTTTGTACTATTGTCCATTGATAGAGATGCTTGTGATATTTTTATCAATATAAAGTTTCTTCTTTGTAGGATTAGTGTCATACCACTTGCATTTAAATAAGTTAACTCAATGATTTCTTCCAGTACACCATAAAATATGTTACCATCAGTACCCAGAATAGAAATGCCACTGTTTTGCATTTTATGCTTCGCATCCCGAGTTTCAACTACAAACTGCATTCCATTCATAATACACGTAGAGTATATTATGGTAGTAAAACTGGGACCGGAGGCTAATGATAGTAGCTCTTCAATGGTCTTTAGAGAATCGTTCCTATGTAAATGGTATATATAAAAAAGTAGCAATTTTTCCAAGAATTAAATTGAAAGATTAGTAAGAGTAGTGAACAATATTTGGGATATTGGTTTAATGAATTTGAAAAGAACAAACCCTTACCATCGAGTAAAATCATGAGGGGAATTTAGTTTTCTGGAAGTTGTCAATATTTTCGGCACCACTTCGTTTAAGTTCCAGTTAGTGCTCACTATAGAATATAGGAATCTTAGTCTATTATAATCATCAAAAAGAGAAAAACATAAATGAACATAAATACTTACTGGAGATACTTTTCAATCTCAATACAATTATTCAAGATGTACCATACTACAACATCTCGATCCTTCCTATCGAAGTGAGAAATAATCTTCTTCCCCACTAGTCGACACTAAGATTGGAATACCAACAATGCCTTTCTTGTTTGACTAGGTGTTACATCTTGATTTTTATCAGGCCGGTTGAATCTACTTTCCACTCCTTCCAAGTACATAGAGAAAAATGTTAATGTCTCATCAACAATATACCTTTATGCAATTGAACCCTCCGATCGAGCACCATTTCGGACATAATCCTTTAAATTTTTTATATATCTCTCATATGGGTACATTTATTGAAAATGAATGAGTCCACCTTCTAATGCTTCGTCTAGCAAATGCATCACTAAGTGAACCATTATGTCAAAAAATGCTGGAGGGTATATCCTCTCAAGCTTGTATAAAATAATGATAATGTCTTGTTTGGCTTGTAGAATATCCTTTCTATTGAGAGTTCTAGCACATATTTGATTGAAGAAGTTGTATAACTCAACAAGTGGATATGATAATTCCTTTGGTAAAAAAGCCCGAATTCCTGGTTTTAATAGTCTTTGCATAATAACATGACAATCATGTGATTTCAGCCCCTTCAACTTTATGTCACGATCTGTGACATTCTCACAAAGATTCATAACAAACCCATCTGGAAATTTCACATTCTTTATATATTAGCAAAATCATTTTTGTCCTTCCTAGTTAAGCGTATATGCAGCATGCGACTTGAAAAGTTGACCCTTTTGCTCATATAGATGTAAGTTAGGCCTTACCTCCATGTCTGCTAGATCTTGTCTTGCATTATCCGTATCTTTTGTTTTGTGCTCAATATCCAATAATGTACCTAAGATGCTATCACATACATTCTTCTCAACATGCATCGCATCATTATTATGTCTTAATTTCATTGTCGGCTAATACGGGAGATCAAAAAATATACTTTTCTTGCTCCAATTAAATTCATCGGTACCCCTCTTTCGTTTTAAACCACCAAATTGAGTATGTTTTCTAGGAAATCTCTGTGCCACCTTTTCCAATTGTTCCATGATAACGTTACTGGTAAGAAGACGAGGAGGGGCTTTCCTCTCTAACCTCCAATTGAATTCTTTTCTATTTCTTCATGTGTGACTTCTTGGAAGCCAACAGCGATGATTAACATAAGCTATTTTTCCTTTAACTTGAATTGATGGAGTATCCAAATTACATGTTAGACATGCTTTATATCCTTGTTCGCTCTATCTAGATAGATTACTTCGAGTAGGAAAATCACTTACAATCCATAACAACACTGCTCACATATTGAATACTGTATTTGTATTCACATCTCGACAATTGTCGTTGCTAAAGAGTTAATGTTTCTGCTAAATTTGTTTTGGGCTCTTTAGCGAGACATTTATCATCGCTAAAGCTTAATTTTTTCTTGCCGCAGTTTTTCGATTCCCTCCAGAAGTCATTTGGTCTTCACCGACGACAATGTCATTGGAAATACTTTTAACGACAGTTGAATTTTTGTCGTCGCTAAAAGTATCGTCATTATTGCTTCTTTTTCTTGTAGTGATAATATAGAATCTCATTATGAACTATAGAAAAGATGTGGCATTTAGATAGAATTTTGATGCAGAGAGGCGTTTGAATTATTTAAGAAAACCATGATAAACATTTGACGTGTATCAATGATTCTATAATTGTGTCACCGTCAATTTTGGGTTAAAAAACTACTTTTTGTATATGATTTGAACAAAATTTGTACTTTATGTGATTTGAGTATTACATTAATTAATGGATTATTTATCATTATTTTTTAGTATTTATATCCCTTAATTTTCTTCATCTAAGTAATTATTATTTTATTGTATACTATAATAAAAAACTAAATAATTTTCTGATGAAAGTTTTTTGAAAAAAAAACATTAGTTTCTTTTGGATTTTGAAAAAAGGAATAGAATTATTTTCCAATTAATGGGATAATTTAAAAAGAATTATTTTATCCAATTTTATTTTTAACGAAAATCCATCACGAAGTTTGTTAACTATCTTTTCTACGAAATCTTTCGTTGGAAAATAATTTCTGGTGATCAAATTTTCAACAAACAAAATCAATCAATTGAAATTTTTTTATTTACAACGGATTTTTTCATTGGAAATAATGATTTTTTTTTTTTTGGGAAGTGACAATTTACTGCAAATGGTCCAAATTTCTTGAACATCCCTCACCAGAAAGTCTCACGTGACAGAGGACAGGGCAGTTGTAATCAATTTGTCCTTCTTTTGCTCGGAATCTTTATAAAAACTTCTGTTATAGTAACTGACGGGCTCTTGTAGCAGACCTCGATCATACCCCATCATTTTAGGCTTCAATGACCAATTTTGATTTTGAAACACCTATTTAAGAATGTTTATATATATATATAGAGAGAGAGAGAGAGCTTTTCATTTTTTTATTGCTAGCAAGACAGCTAAAATCTTTTATAAACTGACACCTTGTTAAAGTAAACTAATCCGTCCCCGTTTTGTATCAAGACTGTTCTTACCCCAGGCTTAGAGGCTTTTTGACCGATAGCTTTAATCTAGAAAAATTAATTCCTCATTCTCTGTGCCGTCAAAATTAATTATTCAAATCCTTAATTTTTTTTTAAATATTTTCTGAATTAAGGAAGTTGTGTGATTCAATTTTTTTTTAAAATTTTTTTCAAATTACGAGCGTTGGCATCCCATGATTCAGTTAAAATTTTACTGAATCACGGGAAGTGGCAACCCTTGATTTAATTTTATTTTTCAGTTATTTTTTTAATTTGTTATCTAATTTAAACTCAATTTTTTCACTTCAATTTGGATTCATTTTATAATTTTTAATTATTTATAATTTGTGATCTTTAATTTTGACTAATTTATACTTGGTTTAATTTTTAATGTTTTAGATTTTTTTTATACTAATTAACTATTATTCTAAACTATAGTAAAAAATTATTAAAAATTTATATTTTACAATGTTTTAATTCTTGTTTAAAAATAAAAAAATTACATCATTAGATAAAATATTTAATTAATTATGAAAATTAATGTATGTTAAAGTGATAAAAAGAATTGTATCATTAAATAAAATATTTAATTAATTATGAAAATTAATGTATATTAAATTTAGATAAAAAAATCACACCATTAGATAAAATATTTAATTATGAAATATTTGATAAATTAATTCAATTGTATAATAAAAAAAATAAATTGTATTAAAATTATATTATTCAATATATTGTAAATTTGAACTTCAAAAAATAGGAATGAATAATATATATATATATATATATATATATATATATATATATATATATATATATATATGTATATATGTGTATATAATAGATTAGATGAAATGAGAAAGAATAATATGTGGATTGAAAATTCTTGAAAAAATCTTAATTGATATATTTTTATTTTAAAATAATATTTAAAAAATATTAACAATAAAAAGGAATAAAATTTGAATAAATAAAATTTAATTTAATGTTACTTGTTATTCTTAAGAATAAAATACACAATTAGTTAATTTTATTAATAATTTTAATATTAAAGTTTTAATTCACTTAGAATACTTATATAAATTAATAATAAAATATATTATATTATATTATACATATAATATTTAATAATATTAGTATTCTAACTGTAAACAATAGGAGCTCACATAAAAAAATATATAGTGGAGTAGAAAATAAATGAAAAAAAATATTATTATTTGACTGAAACGCATAAGGCACGGAAAGAAATGGCCCATATACTATGCCAGAAAATCTTTTGGCCAAAGCAGTTAATCATTTTTTTTTTAAGAAAATGACAGTGATGGGGAGGGACTTCCCGTGACATAGTGCACACGTAGCAGCTCCCTAGCTGCCAGAAACCGTTAACTGTGTTCCATGAATTTTTTTTAAATGATTAAATTTAAAATTTTTAGTTATATGTTTGGAACCAAATTTTTTAAAATATATAATTATTCATGATTTTTTAGCACCTTTTTTTACATTTAATCTTGAGATAATCTAATAAAAATCTAATTGTTGACATTTTGAATTTTAGTGTGATAGTATCTATTAAAGATTTTAAATAATAATTAATAATTTAATTTACTCTGTAAATATTGTATAATATACATAACATAATAAAATTGATAACTACCAAAAAATTAATGGAACAATTAAAATCTCAATAAATATAAATTTTAGTTGATTCTTTCATAATTTTATTTAGGGAAAGATTTAAATTGTAAAATTAAATCCTTGAAAAATACTTTATCAATGGGTGATGTATATATCCATTAACAAATTTTTAAAAAATTTTGACCGATATACATAACGCAGAAAATAATTTTTCCCACACACTGCGCTGCTAAAATATATTCCGTAAATGCTTAATAATTTTTTATTAAAATATTTTTGTTGGTTATGGAAGGCGGGTTCCAAGATCAAAGCAGTTCGTGACCCTTTTTATTTTCTTTCTAATTTTTTACCCTGTGACTTTTTTTTCTTTTTTAATTTTTTTCTGGTTATGTTGTAATATTTTTTTAACATATAAATAATTTTTATTAACTTCAAAATACTGAAATAGTGTAATTAATATTTAATAATAATATTATGATATCATTAATAAAAGTAAAAATAGTATAATAGTTATTATTTATTTAATATCTAATAATACTATTATTATTTAAATACTAATTGATTACATAATAATTATTTTAAAAAATAAGGTTATTACTTCTTTAATAATTATAAATTAATAATTTTCTAGTCAGAGTATTTATCATTATTCTATGAATGTTAATCTGTTTTAAAAGTTTATTTATAGAATCAGATCAAAAAAATAATTAAGTAAAATATTATCATGTTATGACATATAATTTTTAGGGTTCATAAAAAACTCATAAATTGTGATAAAAAATTTAATTAAAAATTTTAAAATAAATTGTTAAATTATATGAAAAAAGGATAATCATAAAATTTTATAGTGTTATAAGTCATAAATTAATTAACTAAATTAAATCAAACAAGTAAATTAAAAATAATAACTCAAATAAATAAATTAAATATATTAAATCAAATAAATAAATTAACTAAATTAAATCAAATAAATAAATTAACTACATTAAATCAGATAAATTAATCAGCTAGATTAAATCAAATTAATTAATTAACTAAATTAAATCAAACAAGTGAATTAAAAATATTAACTCAAATAAATAAATAAATAAATAAAATACATTAAATTAAATAAATAAATTAACTAAATTAAACCAAGTAAATTAACTAACTAAATCAAATCAAACAAATAAATTAACTAAATCAAATCAATTAAATAAAACTAACTAAATTAAATCAAATAAATAAATTAAATACATTAAATCAAATAAATTAATTAACTAAATTAAATTAAATAAATAAATCAACTAAGTTAAATCAAATAAATTAATTAACTAAATTAAATCAAATAAGTAAATTAAAAACATTAACTCAAATAAATTAATTAAATAAATTAAATCAAATAAATAAATCAACTAAATCAAATCAAACAAATAAATTAACTAAATTAAATCAAATGAATAAAACTAACTAAATTAAATCAAATAATTTAATTAATTAAATTAAATCAAACAAATAAATTAAAAATATTAAATCAAATAAATTCATAAATACATAAATTTAATTTAATTAAATAAATAAATTAAAAATATAAAATCAAAAAATAAATAAATTTAATTTAATTAAACAGAATAAAAATAATAAATTAAATTAAAAATTTACCTTACTAAATATGCTACTCTTCTTCTTTCTCTCTGCTTCAAGGTCGCCTCCTTCTTTCTCTCAACTTCAGCTGCCCGCACTTCAACTTCAGCTCCTTCTTCCGCCTTCAGTTCGCTCCCTCGCCTGTGCGATATATAGGCGAAGCTTCACGGGGGAACAATTGCTCTGATCACGGCCTGGAGCAGGACGTGACCAGATTGATCACGGCCTACATGAGGACATGATCAAGCTGATCACGGCTTGCAACAGGATGTGATCAGGTTGTCGTCCCGTCAGCTCAAGCAGTCTAATCACGGCATTGCAGAGTTTGTGATTCATTATTTATAAAAAAAAAATTTTAAGTGTTTTGAGCATTTGTTTTAACGACGCGGCATATGAGAATTTGTTTTTCCTAAAGCAGGCCTTCGGTAATTTTGGCCAGGGCTAGAAGCACCGGTCTCTTCAATAAAGTGCATAGAAAATCTAACAGGGCTAATACTTGACTTATTATCATGGTTTTCTTAAATAATTTAGATGTCCCAGTGCAACAAAATTCTATCTAGATGCCCCATCTTTTTTATAATTCAGAATGAGCTTCTATAAAATCTCGTGAGCGTAAAAAAAATTACACTACAACATTATTTACTTACTTACTTAAGCCAAGGTTAAACTTTACAAAAATTAAAAAATATTGCCTAAAATTTAATTATAGGCAATGATTTTGACAATATTAACTTTTATTTTTACTTTAAGCAACCCTTATTAGAAAACATTTAAAAATTATTGCTTAAAATAGAAAAGGTAACACTAAACTAATTATATTGTTGCCCAATATAGAATAAGCAATATTTATCAAATTGTTGCCAAATATTATACAGAATAGGCAACACTTAGTTGATTGTTGCCTAATAAGAATTATTTCAAACAATAAATTTTTTATGTCCAAAAAATGATATTTTATACTAAATAAATAAATAATTTTTCTTTTTAAGCTTCTAAAATTAAGAATTTTTTTTCAATATTTTAATTTTATTTTCAAAGTTATATTTTAAATTTTACTATAACCTTGTGTAAAATATAATTATGGAAAACAATAAAATTCATCATAGTTTGTAGCGTAAAAACAAAGTTAAAAGCTAATAAAATTTTACTTTTACATGTTACGTTTTAGACAAAATAATAATAATATATATAATTTACAAGTTACATTTTCAAAATTTTATACTTTACTTTTACGTTTTCATTTTTACACAGAAACAGAACAGCTCGCTAAAAACAATTTCAAAAACAATAAAATTATATAATAGAGATCTCATTTACACATAAGATCTTGTTTTGAAAATCAATATAAAATTTTGAAAAACACTTTTGTTCTTTCCTGTGCTCGAATCACAAAGATGTTGCTAGGGTCACTGGCGGTTAAAATACCAAATTACGATTATTTCATAAACTATTTTTCGTTTTACCGCAGTTTCGAAACTATTTACCAAAATACGCAGGGCGCCAAACTGTACGGTGTCATCGGCCGTTGAAGGGCCGCTGAAGGCGCCTTTCAACATGGCGCCTTCGCTGTGCTGCGCGACTTCGCACATTTGCGCAAAGGGCTGGGAGGCGCCATTTCACTTGGCGCCTCCCCAGCCATAAACTTAAGTTTAATAAAGTTAGGGGCTGGGAGGCGCCAAGTGAAATGGCGCCTCCCCAGCCCCATTTTACAAATTAATTAAATTTTAAAAATTTATATATTTATTTATATAATTTTTATTTTATTATTATTTATAATAAAATTATAATTTTTAAAATATAATTAATTATATTTTATGATATTATTTATATATATTATAATTTAAAATTAAGATATAATTATATTAAAATTAAATTAATTATATTTTATAAAAAATATTTAGATTTATATTATAAATAGTGTAGATTGTAAATTAATAAAAATATAAGGATAAATTTGAAAAAAATTTGAAAAGATAGTAATTTATATATATATATAAAATATTTTCAAATTAATAAAAAATATTTTCAAATATTTAGATTTATATATAAATTTAAAAAAAATTTGAAAAGATAGTAATTTATATATAAAAAATATTTTCAAATTAATAAAAAATATTTTTAAATATTTAGATTTATATATAAATTTGTATACAATATAAAAAATTGTATATAAATTTATATATGAAAATTGTATACAATTTCATTATATCTACATTCAGATTAAGATAAATTTGAAAAAATTAATCTGATCTACTATTTGATCTACTATATTTGATCTACAAATTTATATTAAAATTAATCTGCAATATATATAAAAAATATTTTCAAATATTTAGATTTATATATAAATTACTATCTTTTCAAATTTTTTTCAAATTTATCCTTATATTTTTATTAATTTACAATTTACACTATTTATAATATAAATCTACATATTTTTTATAAAATATAATTAATTTAATTTTAATATAATTATATCTTAATTTTAAATTATAATATATATAAATAATATCATAAAATATAATTAATTATATTTTAAAAATTATAATTTTATTATAAATAATAATAAAATAAAAATTATATAAATAAATATATAAATTTTTAAAATTTAATTAATTTGTAAAATGGGGCTGAGGAGATGCCATTTCACTTGGCGCCTCCCAACCCCTAACTTTATTAAACTTAAGTTTATGGCTAGGGAGGCGCCAAGTGAAATGGCGCCTCCCAGCCCTTTGCGCAGCAAATGCGCGAATTCGCGCAGCGCAGCGAAGGCACCATGTTGAAAGGCGCCTTCAGTGGCCCTTCAGCGGCTGATGACGCCATACAATTTGGCGCCTTGCGTATTTTGGTAAATAGTTTCGAAACCGCGGTAAAGTGAAAAATAGTTTACGAAATAACCGTAATTTGGTATTTTAACCGTCACTGGCATTGGAAAGCGCATGGGAACCTCAAATCACAAAGAGCTCATTGCTGGTCACCGGAGAGCGCTGCTCACGGACACGGTAAGGATTCCATCTCCGATGATAATGTAAAGAATTTCAAATTGATTCATGATTACATCGCTCCGTGCATATTACGTCATAGTTGATTTTGCAATACGTTAAGTATTCTTCCCCTTTTATAATTTACTCTACTCTAGAGTTCTATTGAGTTCAGATTTTGCTTCAAGTTTTGTTTGAATATTATATTAGCCATCATGTGCTTGATGAAATGTCACTTTGAGTTTGTTCGTCTCCGTATCAATTTTTGTTCGTGTGTGTAGTCTGGGGTATATTTTATGCCATACGCAGTGTATTTTGAGAGACGGAAATCAATAAAGTGAAGTATACATTTCATTTAAAATTCTAATCATGTTGACAGACATGCGCTGTGGCATGCTATCTTGCACAAAATCCATTTTTTTAATAAATAAATTTCACCAATTTAATTAATGGCGGTGATAAGATACTGCTACTGACAAATAAAGCTAGAAATACTAGCGGTTTAGGGAGACGCTGAAAACACGTGTGCTTAGTGGCGGTTTTGTTAACGGTCGTAAAATAACTGTCGTAAAGTAACGTGCTTCTTTGTGGTGAAAAAAGCATTTGACATGTATAAAATAGATGTTTCATTCTAATTTTTGGCACTCTATTAGTGCATTTTAATAATTATATTTGATTATTATTATTTGTAATTTTGTAACTTGTGACAAGAATTGATGATTTAGATAATCTGGAAGAATTTCATAACTTGATGTTGAGGATAACCAAATTTGTTCATGTTATTGATGAATAACATTTTACAGGAAAATTGTTGTCTTTTTAATCTTAATTATATAAATTTCTTGACTTGAATTAATGCACAAATTAATATCTTTTTTGAATTTTTATATGTTTTGATTTTGAAAATTTGATTTATCATTTTTTGCCATAATTTATTATTTATGATATGTGAAATATTAATGTTTCAATTAATGCATATTATTATTTAGAATAAATAAATTTTTTAAAAAAATAGATACACTAATGTTCAAAATCAATAATTAAATTACAATGGCAAATAAGACTAAAATTGCTACTTAAACACACACAAAAACCAAAAAAAAAAAAAAGTCAAAATGTGTTACTAAAGAAAAATTGTTGCCTATTCTTTATGGGCAATGGTAAAAAATCATTAAATATGAAAGTAAAAGTGTTGCTTATAATAATGAATAGGCAATGGTCAAATATTGTTGTTTAAATAAAGCTAAAGATGTTGGCTATATTGTGGATTAGGCAAAAGCCATTTTTAAATATAAAGGAAAGAGCATTGACTAACCATTGTCTAAATATAATAAGAGGCAATTATTTTTCAAAAAATATTGCCAAAAGCTAAAAAAAAAGAAGATTGCCTAAAAGAATAAACAATGCTTAATAATATAACTTTTGAAAAACGTTATCTATTCTTTAAACAATAATTTTTTGCTATTGCCTTATATTAGAATTTTTGCTTTTTTTTTAAAAAATAATTTTAATGTACAATTAAATTTGATAGTGCATTGATATGCTATTATGTCACTATTGTATTGAAGTCTCTTCTCTTACTTTATTTAACGAAAAGTTTTTGATATAACATTTTTTGTTAAGTAAAAAAAAAATCATTGAGATCTTCATTTTAGGTGAAAATTTCAATAAATTTAATGAAATTTATTATGAATTAAATAAAATTAAAGCAATAATTCAGTTACTTTTTAAAAGAAAATTTAATTAAAAAATAAAATAAAATATTACTATTAATTATTCAAACAAGGGGTTACTTTTACACATGTAAATAAAATTTTCTTATGGAACATTCCTTCATAGAAATTAAGCAGAGGTAGACACAAAGTCACAATATTAAAAAAAGGAAAATAAGTAGAACTTACAAATATGCAAATCTCTATATTCATATGTCTGTCTCTCCTTTTCTGGAATAAGAAAAGTGCTTGGGATTGACATAGAATATTTTTATAAATTCCCTAATACCCACAGAACCATTTTACAGGAGACATACAATATTCTTCATTGTGCAGGGGGTAGTTATTCATATCATTTGACCAAATGAAGCAGATAAAACTATTGTTATATATTGACCAAACATTACAACTTCCTTTCAACATAAATTACAAGCAAGTGCAAATGACTACTTAATTCAAGAAAATGATCTCAAGGGCGGTAGCAAATGGGAATCAAGTTAAGATGGACTTTTCTTCTCACTGTCGCACCGAAGGTCTCACTCATATCAAATTCTTCAAGCTTGATCCCTTCAGGAAGTTTCCAATCAAAATGATAAAGTAAGCTAGCAAGTGGCAGCTCCACAGCAGGTGTAGCAAATATGATTCCAGGACATATTCTCCTTCCGGCACCAAATGGTATGTATTCATAATTTGTACCTTTATAATCAATTGGATTATCAAGAAATCTTTCTGGTTTGAATTTATCAGGTTCAATCCAATACATTGGATCTCTTGCAATGGACCAGAAATTGACAATTATCTTTGACTTTGCAGGTATTTCATACCCATTGATAACACATTTCTCACTATTTTCTCTCGGAAGAAGCAATGGTGCAGGTGGATGTAGTCTCCAAGTTTCTCTGATAACTGACTTTAAATACTGCAGCTTGTGAAGTTCTGACTCATCTACAACCCCTTTATCACCATATACTTTTCTTACCTCACGTTGAGCTTCTTGCATGATCTTTGGATTCTTCATTAATTCAGACATTGCCCAATCCACAGTCGTTGATGATGTTTCTGTCCCAGCACCGAAGATATCCTGAGAGTAGTATTAGATTGAAAACAAAAATTAGAATTGAAAATTAATACAATAAATATAACTCTTAACTAGGACTAGCAATGAACTGAGTCAAACTTTATTAAATTTATCTTGTAAACCACTTATTTATTTTTAACTTTACTTATAGATTGAGCCAACGAATTTATTTTTTGAACTCAACATTATTTGAGCTCAACTAGAACTCATAAGTCAAATAGAGTTCATAATAATTTTTTTTTAAAAAAAAAAAACCACGAGTATTTGAAAATTTTCAAACAAAATTGTAAAAATACTCTTTGATAAGAATTTATATTTCTATTTCGCTGAAAAATAATGATATGTATAGTATTATGATTTACACGGCTTTCGTTCAATTAACACTCTGATCATCAACTTTTTAAATTGTGCTAAGAAATGGAAAAACTCATCAATCACATATATTTGGAATCGACTAATTGTAAAATCATATGATTCCTACGGTTTGGGCACTTCGGAAAGTTTGTTTTCTACTTACAAAATCAAAATATATAGTTTCCAGGATGGAGCTATCTCAAAAAATCAATCTCCCATTAATTTATTTATTTTAAATGAGGAGAGTAACCCATATTGAACATCTAATTAGCCCGTTTCAAACAAGATCAACAGTTTAAAAATTCAAAAAAATTTCTTCTTTCCTTTTTTTTTTTTTAATCCTTGCGTTCCTTACAAACCCTTTCTCTTGAAAACAACAAAACAAGGTCAAATGTACGGAGTTTTTACATATTTTTAGATTTATTTTTGTCGATTACTTTGTCTAAATTTGTTTTGAGTGGGTTGTTTACTTATGTTTTAGATGGACATGGGTATTTCGATTCCAATGTTTACCTTCTGCAATATTATACTGTTATTTGACCGTGCGTTCGCACAACCTTATTTATGCATATGATTTATAATATAATCGTTTATTAATATACTGGGAAAAGTATTTTAATAAAATTTTGTGCATAAGTGAAAAATATTTGAATTTGTTTTAATATAAAACTATAAAGCGTCCAAAAAGTAACAATTATAATAACATAACGCGTAAGTTCTAAAGTCAAATAGCACTACAAATATTTATTCATTTGAGAATTATAATTTTAAGCATAGAGTTAAATAAGGGTCAAATTTTAAATTATAGATTTTTCTCCTTCAAGCATAAATACCAAGACATGTGAGGTAAAAACTTTAAAACACATGAAATGGCATTAACGCAGTAAAAAAATAATAAGTTGAAATAAGTACCATGCATGCAGATATCAGTAATGAATAAATTTCTTTCATTGTCTATGTACAGTTATTTACCCACAGTTTCATCCATATCAATAAATATATATATCAAATAGCTAGGCGGTACTAAGTCTAGAAATAAAATTTATATCAAATAACCTTGATTCTTTCAATTTAAGACATTGCGTTTGATATTGTTTTATATATTTACTTTTGCCATCTTTATTTTATTATTGGTTAGGGACTAAAAATTCATAAAATCTCTAATACACTATTGGGTAACACTGAGAACATTAGACTCTAAGAGATTGAGTGTTTATTGGATAATTAATTTTACCTTGATATCTGCAATTTTTTTTATCTGATTTATTTGCTTAAAAAATTGAAAATAAGTTATCTAACGGCAGGGTAATCAAACATAAAAAATATATATATACATGCCTCTGGGGTTCACTTATAATGGATGATTAAAAACCATATCTTTATAAACATTATAAAATCCATACTTACCAAAATTTGCGTTAACACTAATATACTCTTTTGGATAGCAACTATTATCAAAATGAAACTTATATACTTCCACCAGTACTTAACGTAGCTTGTCAAAACATTAAAATTATCAGTAAATATAGTAGAAAAAATATTTAAAGATTGTATTCAGGGGCAAAGGCAGGGCAAAACCACTAAGGGGATTGGATTAAAATTTATTAAAAATTAATATAAAATTTTTAATTTTTTGAGGATTAGATATAAATTTTTTATTAAAAAAAGGAAACATAGGGAAAATTATGCAAAATTTCCTATTCTCCGGGTGGCTTTCGCCCCTAATTCTATTGGTCATGACTAAAAGGAAAAATGAAATATATATATTTTTTCAATAGCGATAGATAATATATAGTAAATTATTAAAAATTTCATATTTTTTATTAGTTATCTAACTAAATTACCAATAGGAAAAGACTTAAATATTTTTATAAGGGCATCAATTTTTTATGCTTACTTTCTTGTTATTAATAATGCAAAAAAGGTGAAAAATGTTATATTCTATTTTTTATACAGTATCTAATGCATGAGTGAATTTATTTATTTAAATATATTAAGTTAAAATTTTAAATTTATTCCACTGTCAATATAAAATATTTTATACTGTTAGTAAATAAGAAGAAGACACATTATTAAAAAAAGTAATAATAATTATTAACATAAAAGGTAATAATAATTAATTACAATTTTTCAATAATAGTAAAGAAATTTTAATGGTTCTTTATTGACAGGTCAATACATGGATGAATGATAGTGTGAAGTTTATTTACATTGATAATGAATTCAATTTAAATGCTTAAGTTAAATATAAAATACTTCACTGTGTATCCATTTTATAAGTCATGATTTTTTTTTTCTACACAATTTGAATTAGTTTCAAATACAGATCTCTCAAAATAGGTTTCAAAACCATGTTAATAATCGGGTATAAATAAATATTAAAACAATTTAAAACAATGATTATAAGTAAACTTTCAAATTTTAACTACTTTTATCAAGAAGTTCATATAAGTTGGGGGAGGAAATATTTTTCTTAACAACAGATTTGTTTATTTTTCATAGGATACATATTTTATCAAAGAAAAATCTTATTTTCTTATATATAAATAAAGAAGTATTATGTATCTTTATACTTTATGATTAGAAAAAATGATCTCTAGAATACTGATTGTAGATAAAAATAATTTCATTTTTTTTTGTAGCAGCTCCTATTTGAATAAAAGAAGTTGTTTCCATCAAATTTATTATATTTAATATTAAATAAATAAATTATGTTTTATTATTTAAAGATATTTTTCACCGAATTAAATAAATGGAGTATAATTAATCACACAAGATATATCTTGTTAAATAAAATACCAAATACCTTTTATCAAGAAGTTCATATATGTTAAAGCCGAACTGGCATATATAGCAGATACGTTAATTAGAATGCATCTAAACGTAAACTTACGACAATAACCCCTTTAATATTGTCCCGAGTCAATGGAATTTCTAGGTGACTTTGCTGCTGAATCTTCAAAAGAGCATCAACTATATCCTGCTCTTCCTCGTTTCTCTTGACGTCATTTCTTTCTTTGTGATCCCTAATGATGTTTTCAAGAATCTTATCAACATCCCTGTGTATTTTCTGCACACGGGATCCAAACCCACCAATCATTTGAAGCACTTTGATGGAGGGATAGAGATCACCAATGGAAAATCCTTCAGTAAGCCTCACCATTTCTTCCAAACAGTTAAGAAACTTCTCTTGATCTCTGGCCTTCTTACCAAAAGCCGCTCTTGCGGTTATATCATTTATGAGTGCATAGATTTCCCTTCTGAGATTTATAACAGATCCTTCACTTTCTGTCACTTTCTTGATGAGAGCTGAAACCTCCTCTTCTCTTATAAGCCTAAAAGATTGGACTCGCTTTGCAGTGAAAAGCTCTAAAGCGCAGATTTTCCGAAGCTGTCTCCATTGGCTTCCATATGGAGAAAATATCAAGTCACTTCGATCATAAAACAAGATGTCAGTAGCAAATTGAGGAGATCTATTCGAAACAACGGCATCATGTGTTTCGAAGATTTCTTTAACGATCTCCGGCGACGAGACTACAACGTTGGATATTTGTCCAAGCTGGAGATGCATTATGGGGCCATATTTCTTTGCCAAATCTCTTAAGATGTGATGAGGATGTTTTCCAATAACTTGGTGAATGTTTCCTATAAGAGGAAGTTTCGAGGGGCCTGGGGGCAAGTTTTTGGTTGATTTCTTGGAGTTGTAAGTGCTCCATAGCAGAAGGAAGAAGCAAAAGAAGGTGAAGGGAACAAAATAAGATATTTGAAGCTCCATGATAATTACTTCAAAGCTATGAAGTGGTTTGAGATCTGGCACAAGGAAGTTGGAAGTTGTATTTATGAAATCTTGAAACATGCGACAAAAATATCTGCGGACCTTATCTTCCTTATCTACGGACCTTATCTTCCTCATCTTTAAGTGAGTGAAGGAGAAGAAATAGATATTCATGCATTAGAACTTAGAAGTTATAAATATCTGGGCATTCATTAAAAGATAAATTTCTGGGCAAAAATATATATTTTTTATTTTTACATTAGCTTAGTTTTTACATTCATCTAATTAAAAAAAATAAAAAAGTTATAATATTTAATATCTTAAATATTAAATAATGTATTTTTAATGTATCTAAATCTCATAAAATTAATAACCAACTTTTTTTAACACAAATAAAAGCTAGTAGTATAATTAAAAAAATATAAGTGTTTCTCCCTACTAAAATGATTATTTTGGACTCAAATAATTGACAATGGGATAACAATTTGTTATAAAATTAATAAACGCTTAAGAAATAGTAAAATAAAGAGATAAAGAATATGAAGGAGAATTATAAGAAGGAGGCTAATATTTGATTCAACTATATCCGGAATAATTCATACAACTTATATGTATAAGACAAATTGATCAAACATTACAATTTTATAATGATGATTCATAAATAGAATTAAAACCTAATAATTGAGCATAATAAGAATGTAACATTTGATCTAATAATTTATTATAATTGAAACTATAATGTTTGACCTATGAATATCGACATTTAATAAATTTAATAATTATTTATAACACTTCCCCTTGAATATCTATATAAAGGAATACTTAATTATAATACGTAATAGGATACTGTCTCATTAAAAACCTTGTAAGGAAAAAACCAATGAGACAAAAATCATGGCGAAAGAAAAAAGAGTATGGTACATATTAACTGGCTCTCATGATGATATCAATTAAGATCTTTAAGTCAAAGAACTCTAGTTTTATGTACTAGATTTTCAAATATAGCAATAGGAAGTGTCTTAATAAACAAATCTGCTAGATTATCACTTAAATGGATTTGTCAAATATTTATATCACCATTCTTTTGAATATACCCTTTCTTTCAATTAAGTGATACAAGCCACATTATCTTCATACAAGATAGTTGAGATTGTTTTTCCAGAATATAAACCACAAGTCTCTCGTATGTATTGAATTATAGATGTCAACCAAACACATTCTTTACTTGCCTCACATATTGCTAAAATTTTTGCATGATTAGACAATATGGTTGTTATAGTTTGTTTCATAAACTACCATGAAATAGTTGTACCTCCACATGTAAATAAATAACCCATTTATGATTTACTATTACGAGGGTCAAATAGATATCTTACATCTGCATAACCAATTACATCTGACTTGGGTACATTTGTGTAGAATAAACCTATATCCATCGTACCTTTAAGATAGCAAAGTGCATGGTTAACTCCATCCAATACCTTCGTATAGGTGAAGAACTATATCTTGCTAATAAATTAATAGCAAATAATATATCAAGTTATGTATGACTTGCAAGATACATTAGTGCTCTAATTGGACTAAGATATGGTACTTTAGAACCAGGTAGTTCTTCATCTTTTTCTTGAGGTCTAAAGGGACCTTTATTCACATTTGGTGACCTTAGGATGCACTATAGATGTAATTTGTCCATATAAAATTATTTCAGCACCTTTGCTATATAAGCTTTTTGATGTATAAAAATTACATTCTTTAAATGTTCAATTTGTAATCCAAGGCAAAGCTTTGTTCTTCCTAGATCCTTCATATCAAATTCTTTCTTTAAACAATTTATAACTTTTTAAAGCTCTTCAAGAGTTCCAATAATATTTAAGTCATCGATATAAATAGAAATTATGGCAAACTCATTCACAGATCTTTTTATAAAAACACATGGACAACTAGGGTCATTTTTGTATCCTTCCTTTAATAAATATTCACATAGGAAACTATTTACCATATGCATCCAAATTGTTTCAATCTATAAAAGGATTTGTTGAATTTAATTGAGTAGTCTTCTCAAGAATCTAAATTGTATGATTCAAGAAAATTAAAACCTTTAGAGAGTTTTTGATAAGTATCATTATCTAGTGAACCATACAAATAGACTGTAACAACATCCATTAGATGCAAATTGAGTCATTCATACATTGCCAAACTAATTAAATACCAGAAAGTAGTTACATCCACCATAGGTGAATATGTCTCTTCATAATCAATGTCAGGTCTTTGTGAAAACCCTTGAGCAATAAGTCATGTCTTATATCTTATAATTTCACCATTCTTATTTCATTTTCATACAAAAACCCATTTATTTCTAACTAGTTTTACACCTTCTGGTGTACGGACTACATGTTTGAAAACTTTTCTCTTTGCAAGTGAGTTTAATTCTGACTCGATCACATCTTTCCATTTTGCCCAATCATCTTTCTCTAAATTTTTTAACAAAATTTGGTTCATGATCCTTATTATCATTTATTATATCGTATGCTACATTATATGCAAAAACATCTTCAATATTAACTTATTACAATTCTATCATATTCCATTCATGATATAATTTATTAAGATCTCTTTACTTTTAATAATTTTAGGTACCTAAGTTTCTTCTGGAACTAAAATGGTATTTTTGTTTAGGGACTCTTCTGGAGTCACCATATTTACATCCTTAATTTTGCCATTTGGGTTCTTAGCTCTTTTTCTTTCTTTTTTTTTTTTTTGAGAATTTTTATCTTTAAAATGGATGGATCTAACGTGTTTCATATGTGCATTAGACTCATTTGCAATAGTAGATTACCTGATAGGGATATCAACTTTAATTAGAATATTAGTAGTTGGTATATGTGATTTGGTCACTCTTTTTTTTGTAAGTGAATGCATCTGGCAATTTATTGGCAAAATTTTACAAATGAATTGTCTTTTTAATTTTTAATTCACATTGTTTTGTACAAGAATCAAGGTGAGATAATGATAATCCATTCTAACTAATTTCTTTTTCTAATTGCTTATTTTCTCCCCTTAATGTTAGGAAAATTAATTCATCAAAATGACAATCGACAAATCTAACTATGAATAAATCCCCTGTGGATGGTTTAAAATATTTTATTATAGATGGAGATTTATAACTAACATATATTCCTAAGCTTTATTGAAGATCCATTTTAGTATGTTATGGTGGAGTAATTAGAACATACACTGCACATCAAAAAATCCTTTGATGGGAAATATTAGATTCTTGATCAAAAACCAATTGTAAAAAGGATGACTTATAATAAATTGTTGGTTTGATGCGAATTAGTACTATAGCATGCAAAATTGCATGTCCCTAAGTAGAAACTAAAGGTTTGGATTTCATAAGTAATAGTCTTGTAATTAATTAAAGATACTTGATAAATGATTCTGTAAGACCATTTTATGTATAAACATATGCTACAAGATGTTCAACATTAATTCCAATAAACATACAATTATTATTGAAAGATTAAGAAGTAAATTCACTAGCATTATCAAATCATATTTTCTTAATTGGATAATCAAAAAAATGTGTTTACAATTGAATCAATTGTGCAAGTAATCTTGTAAATGCTAGATTGCGAGATGATAATAAAGACACATGTGACCATTTAGTTAATGTATCAATTAAAACCTTAAAATATCTAAATGGTAGATATGATTGGTGAATCGATCCACAAATATCATCTTGTATATGTTTCAAAATGTAAAAAATTCACTCTCAAATTTTGCTAGTAATGGTTGAATAATCAACTTTCCTTAAGAATAAGTAGCATATGAAAATTTTTTAGATTGAAGAATCTATTGACTCTTCAACAAATGCCCACATGAATTTTAATTATTTTTTACATCATAATTGATTTGGGATGGCCCAACCGATTATGTCAAATAATAAACTTATTATAATCTATAAACTTCCAGTTTACAATAGGATTTGTTTCAATTGCACTAATATGTGTGTAGTACAAACCAAAGGAAAATGCAAGTAATTTTTTAAGTATGCATTTGTTACTTGAGATTCTACCAATGATATAAAGACATTCAATATTTTCTTTATTTTTTATCTCAATATGATATTCATTTTAATGGACATCTTTAAATTTTAATAAGTTTATGTGAGACTTAATATAAGATAATGCATTATAAATATGTAATTTTATTCCTCTAGGTAACAAAACATTAGCTTTTTCAAAGCTTGCAATTAAATTTGTAATACCAGATATAGTATTAACATTTATTGTGTTAGTAAACCTCTTAAAGTATTAAATTATAGCTTTAAGGAAATGAAGGAAGTAAAAACCTTATACCTATGTAGAGTTTTATTTACATACAATATAGGTAAAGTAAAATTGACCCAAATTGTCCTCTTTGTAGTAAGTATCCAATGAATATCAAACTTTTGTCTTTCAACATATCCAATAACTTTAATTCACAAGATATGGCCTAGGTAGGCTTTTAATTGAATGGTTAACATATAATTTTGAATCAATAACTTTAGCAAAGAAATTAATTTACACTTAAAATACTCAACAATATCTTATTTGCTAGATTTTAGGCATATCAATTTTGACATAGATGCACCTTATGTCTATATATGTCTAAACTATAAAGATAAATTAAATGTTGCTTTATTATGAAGTGAAAATGCATAACTACAAAGGTGAATGAATGCGACTACAACAATTATGGCAATAATTATGTGATAGGATTCATTCTCTATCATGTCATATTTTCCACATAATCATTAAAATTCACAATAGTGGAAAGCCAATAACCCATGATGAAAACTCAAAACTAATAAAAGCATTCTAATCTTTGGTTACCCTTACCTAGCAATATAGATTATGTTTCAACAAAGTTCAAAGGATACAAATGAGTGCCCAAATTACTCCATATAGCTAAATATATACATTACTTTGTAAGAAAACATGATTTTTATATCAAGGCACTGATTTGGCATTTATTGGTAATTATCATGAATTAATGTCATCTTAACAATTATAATAAGATAATGATCAAGTCTATGCTTTATGCATGCTAATCCATAAAATATAGTCACATGGTATATGCAAAGATAATGACAGCTATATGCTTTGATTAATGTTGTATGCAAATAAGGAACCTTTTAGATCCATTAATCAAATAAGGAGACTATCAGATCCTTTAATCAAATAACACCTTGTATATAAATTCTAATTAGCCATTGTTATATATAAATTCTAACAAGCTTCTTTTATAAAAAGGAAACAAATCATATGGTCTAATCAATAAAGGAGAGGCAAAGTTATGATCATTATAATTTTGTCTAGTTAGCCTTATAATATATTCAGTTGAGAAAATGTCTTCAAGAGATTAAGCTGATCACTTTTTATAAAATGAAAACATTTGTTTTTCCTTTTTTAGAGAATAAGAATCTCAAATTATTCAAATAGAACAAAAGAAAGGGGATCATAATTTCAACAATTCTTATAGGAAAATAGGAGCTTAAGAAAGCAATCATATTTTCAAAATGAGATAGCAAAAACTTTAGAAAGCAAACTTAGGAAAGCAATCATGGTGGTAACATGTTATAAAATTAATAAACACTTAAGAAACAATAAAAGAAAAAGATAAAGGATATAAAAGAGAATTATAAGAAAGAGGAGAATATTTGATTTAACTATATTTGGAATGATTTATACAACTCATATTTATAAGATAAATTAATTAAACATTATAATTTCATAATAATGATTCATAAATAGAATTAAAACCTAATAATTAACTATAATAAGAATGTAACATCTAATCTAATAATTAACCATAATTGGAAATATAACATCTAGCCTATGGACATCTACATTCAATAAACTTAATAATTATTCATAACACAGTTAATTTACTCCTTTAATTCCAAATGCATAAAAATAAGGACCTGTCCTTGGTTAGTCATTGAAAATGTCATGATTTGGTACCTTAGTATTAGATATTATTTTAGGTTTTTTTTTGTTATGTTTGGGGTTAGAATTTAAATTTATATGGGTATAAATTAAGTAGATTATTATGCCATTTTTTGGGTTTACCATTATTAAAAATTAAAAATATATAAATTAATTTAATTCAAATTATGTAACATGTATGTTTGTAGGGGTGGTTATATAAATAAAACCACAACTTTGAAAAGAAAATGTAATATTTAATTTGCATAATTTGAATATGGGAATATAATTATCATTTGAACAAATAATTTTTTCTCTTTCACTTTTTCCAATATAATCAAACAAGAAAAATTGTTTTGTTATTTTTATTCCTCTTAATTTTCTCCTAAGATGAAAATATTTGCATTCTTATTTTCTTTCATTCGCCTACCAATTCTTTCTAATTTTCATTCTTTTCCATTTTTGCTTTTATTTTACAAGAACATCAATAAACATTGTCATCTAAACATCAGGCAACAACAAAAGTAATGCATGTTATGGAATGGTATCATTTTTGAAATTATGAGAAAAATTGAAGGTGTTAATTTTTGTAAACAACTAACTTTTCTTTTCTTTGAAAATTTTAGATGTTAGTTTCTAAAATCACCAATGTCAAAATTTCCTAAGATGCTAGTTGTCAATATAAATGCCCTCTAAAAATATTACAAACATCTAGTTGGAAAATGTAGAAAGTTAACATATTGGTTTTGTATTAAATTGACATTTAAATATATGATAATTTAAGGTTACTAGGAAAAGAAAGAAACTTAAAATATCAATTTTAAAGCTCACCGTTATCTAAAGATATTTTAAACATTTGATTGGGAAATATAAAAAGTTAACACCTCAATTTTGACTAAACCAACATTTATAAGTATGACAACTATCAACTTACTAGAAAAATGAGAAAACTTAAAATGTTAGTTTTAAAATTCACCATTCTCTAAAGGTACTTCAAATGTCTAGTTAGGGAAATGTAAAATATTACTACATCAATTTTATATATAACCCATATAGGTATGGCAACTGCAATTGCTAACTTACTTGGAAAAGGAGATTATGTAAGATGTTAATTTTGTGATAATGATCAATGTCAAAGGTTTTGCAAAATGCTTATAATTTAACTCTCATTCTTCATTTGAAATATCTTTGCAATATCTTTGCCTTCATTTTCATCAAAAAAGTTTGGATGGAAAAGTAGAATAAGTCACCCATCCTTGTTGCACATTTAAAGATGTTGAAAATCTTGTTGAAGCACTTCTAATCATTCTTTGATATCTTTTTTGTTCACATATTAGTAAGTCTTTACTTGTTGAAGCACTTCTAGTCATTCTTTGATATTAGAAAATGCTTAGAATTGCTTCCACATGATTCATAACATTTTTGAATGTATAGTAAGGATGGGTGAATTATCCAAATATCCCACCTAAACTCTTATGATGTTAACAAAGAATAATGTATTATTACGATATAGGGTTTGAATTGAGAGAAATAGAGCTTTATTCATGAGAATTGATAATAAGGATAAGTCAAATTTCCACTATTTTAAGGATTTAGATATGCCTATATATGTTTGTAAATTTAGTGTGGGTTATTTATTGTAAGTGATAGTAATTTAGGCTATCTATTACTATAGTTATATGGAAAGAAATGAATTCTTTTAATATGTTTTCATAATTATTTGTCTTCTTTATCATTTATTTGTACATTTTTAAAATGGTAGATGTTGTTTGTATGATTGCTATTAGATTGGAAATAATGTAACTTGTTTAAAAAAATTTCCCTAAAGAAAAGACATCAATGCTTTCATATAAAACTAACATCTTAATCTATACTAAACTATAAGATGGTTACTCATAATTGAATTGTTGATAATGTAATTTCTATAAAAAAAAATTTCCTATAGAAAATATGTTGGGATTTTTACTAATAATTGACATCTTAATTTACAATAAACATATAATTAGTAACATTTATATATTTGTTATTAGCTTGCAAATAGTATAAGTTATATAAAAAAATTCCTTAACAAAAAGACATTGATATTTTACAAACAAATAACATCTTAATAAATTATAACATTAATTTTTTTTAGTAACCAATGTGTAAAACTACACATTACACATTGAATTTCTAATTAACTAATGTTAAACCTATTTATTAGGATGATTTCATCTTAATTTAGATGATTGTGTTTTATTTGAAGCTGATGTATCATACCTAAATGCACTATAGCTGTTAGTTTGTAATAAATAATTGATATATAAAGTAAAATGATATTACCCTACATTACTATGTTAACACCAATAGAATCATAAAAAGACTAATAGAAGAATGAAATAGAAGACTAAAATGCTGAAGTGTTATTTGTAGACTTAGGATTCTTCAATCATGGAGCTCTTTTAGGCCTAAGAACTCTAAGAGAATTGTGAAACACAAATTTTTCATCAACCTTTCTTGTATAACATGGTATGCTCATCAAATATCTTGACTCTACCCTTCCATGATTTTTATCCTAATATTTTTATTCTATGTGTGTCATGTTGTTTGGGATCTATCTTGTGCTTACAAGATCTTTAGCTTAGGATGATTAGAGTTAAGATTTAAATGTATTAGTGATATCTTTCTGATGTTATGTTAGCTCATGAATATGTATCATAACCTTATGTACGAAATAAATTAGATACAAAATCTTGCATATAAATGTATCAATTTGTTTAAGTTTTGGGTTTTGCTTGGAAAATCTTCAACCATGGATGATTAAGGTTGTAGTTTTGATGTATTGGTAGTATCTTTTTTTATGTTTTTTTAGCTTATGAATATGCATTATAACCTTATGTATGAAATAAACTACATACAAAAGCATGCATATAAATGTATAAATGTGTTTAGGTTTTGGATTTATGCTGAGAATATGTAAAATTTCAAATGATATAGGATTTGTGATGTGAATCAAATTGATAGATCATCTTAAAATTCAGAAACCAAATCGAAAAAGAATAGTCACAAGCACTCCAGAAGACAAAGAATGGGATTGATAAGTGATAAAGAACATACTACAAAGGATGAAAATACTTTGATAAATGCAAAAGAATTATGCCACAAAGATTGAATTCTTTGATAAGTAAAGATAGATGCCACAAAGGTTAAATCCCTTTAATAAATCACATATTTATTTAAGAAATTAAGACAAACACACTTTTATAAAGAAGGCTTTAGCTAATTCTTTGTCACAAATGATCTAAATCTTTTATTTATAAAGAATAATTCTTCTTATATAGCACTCTAAAATCCTAATTGAATGAAGCCCAAAACTAATAACAATATGTTAAATAGTTCTAGGTAAATAGCTAAAAATAATAGGCTAGAGTTACTAATAAATAAAAGACCCAATGTGTCTCAAAATATAACAAAACATAATAAAATGCAAACTAAAGCCTTAAATGGCCCAAATTGGACTTAACTTCACTCTATGGTTGGAATGCATATATTCTACTTATTTAGCTTTTCCAAGCTTTCCTTTCATACATCCAAGCCCTTAGAATTGACTTGTGAACCACATTGTTGATTCTCCTATATAGCTATTTGTAGTTGCCTCCCGTAGGATTGTATCCAATGATTCCACCCAAGAGAGGGTAAACTAGGTTTTAGAATTTGATCACTTGTAAAAAATCACGTTCAATTTTATAATAATTTTCACAAACTAATTTTCATTTGCAAATAATAGGCAAATGATTAACCAATGCAATAATCAAACTTAAATCAATTAAGAATAATGATTCAACAATTTCATCAAGCAAAATAGAGCATTATGTAGAAAATGAAAAGAGATAAGGATAGACAAGATCCATTATAATAATTTATAGTGGTTCAACTTTGAAGATTAAACACCCCCAAGGAGTACATGACTTGGATTTTGCAAGAATCCACTCTCTATTCAAGTTAAATCGAGAACTTGAAAAAGCTTTTACAATATCTAACTTGAATACAAGCCAATCGCTTTAAGTTTCCTCACTTAAAGAACATTTTATCAAAAAAATCCACACTTTTGAAAATCTTAGGGATACCTTACCCTAAAATATATGAAATAAGCATTTATAGTTAGTAAAATAAGCTCACAAACTCTTAAAGTTTGATTACACAATGAAAAGGTAGAAAAGGAAATTTAAATTTGGTTAGTTCAAGGTACTTAAATCATTAGAGAGCAAGAAGTTGAGAGAAGTGCCTCAATGTAACAATGCAAGTTTTGAATATATGTTTAAAATGGAGGTCAAGGCTTTAGTTGGAAACCCTTGCTATCTATGATGCACTTAAAAGAGCTATTATAAACACATTAGCATACAAGGAATCACTTTGTGAAGGGATTCTCGAGCTTTTGAAAATTTGAAAATTTGGAAGGTAAAATGCTTCTCCTTGCATAAGAAAGTTATTATAACAAACAAAGTGTTTCCCTGGAGACAAACTTTTATTTTGAAAATAAAGCAATAGGAAATGTTTATCAAGGCAATTCTTGAAAGAGGAAGTGCTTTACAAAGTTGTTCTCCCTTCCATAATTTCTTTTTATAAAATAGCTTATTTTCAAAATAATTTTTGAAAACTTTGTAATCACCTTAAAAACTTTAAACATTTTATGCAAAAATATTTTATGAAAATGATTTTATGGTGAAAAATAAGAGTAATTTTGTCCTAAATTTTTTCTTCCAATTCATAAAGTAAGTTTTGACACATTTTTGTTTTTGAAACACTTTCTCTAATTTGTCATTTTAACTTTTCATATTATAACTAATCATCATTTATGCCATAATCAAAATTTTAATACAAGATTAAAATTTTTATGACTATTCTACTTAGCCACAGAAATATTGGTTGTATGGTCACATGGCATAAATGAGTGTGGCAAGAAAATTGTTGTAGGAAAAAAATCCTATAGCATAAATGATTTTTTTTTCTTTTTTGGGCCATGGGTTTACCCATGGTTAATAAATTCTTCTAGCCATGAATATAAATGTGGTAAAAAAAGTACATCCATGGCTAGTAACTTATATTATTACAAATAGAATCATGGAAAAAAAATAAAATTATTATAAAAAGTAATTTAGCTAACTAAAATAATTTTTATATATCGAAATTGAATTGATTATCTAACCAATTTAATCAAGTACTATCCTGTTATTTTGTTTGCACATTTATTAAAACATGTTAATGTTTTTGACATATATCAAAATAGTGTAAATTATTAAAATTTTACCCATTTAAAAGTTGCTAATTACATTTATGGGAAATCAAACTTGAATCTCTAACTTAAATAATGTCAAGTCTTACCATCATGCTAGTTTGCATTTTTTATATTAAAATATAATATGTTTTATATAAGATTTTAATTGACTAGTTAACTTCAAAAATAAAACTATACTCATGTGCCACTAATTATATAATAATAAAATATTACATAAATATATATGATAAAAGTATACTAATGTTAAAAAGCTTTATGATTTTATTTTAAAAATTATTTTGTATAGACTAAATTTTCATTTGTTTTGTCACTAATTTTATTTGTATCAAATTTGTCCTTTACATATTTATTAATATCAATTTTATCTTTATAAATAAATAATTATTTAATTTTAACCTTTTATTAATATTTTTATTAATTATTATTAATTGATTTATTACAAAATAAAAGTAAATTTTTTATATCTTTCGAGTAATTTTTTCTTTTTTCCTAAAAATTTCTTTAGTAAATATTGAATTACATGAAATAAATATCCATATAAATCATAACTTTAAATTATCATGCATTTTTAAATTTTAGTTATAAATTAAAATTAAAATTATTATAAATTATTTACTTTTAATTTTTATTTATAATATATATTTTTTACATTTATAGATATAAGTTAAATCATTTTATCCTTTACAAATTTTTAGTATTAATTTCATCTCTTATATATATTATTTATATTTAATTTTTATCCTTTTATTTATCAAGTTGTTAACCCATTAATAAAATTATAAATAATGGATTAAATTAATTAAATTATTATTTAAAATTAAAAATTAATACAAAATATCTATAATAAATGAAATTGATATAATTAAAATTAATAAAGGATGAAAATGAAATTTTAGACTCTTTTATATATATCATCCCTTTAAATATAATTTACCTAAAAAAATTTTATATTATAATTTAATTATTATAAAATTATATATAATTTTATGTAATTATTATTTTCAATTTTTCAACAAAATTTTTGTTAATATCATAATGATAAATATAAAACTTGTTACCACATATGCCACAAATCATATTATTCATATATAATATAATCATTTTAGTATCTTTATAATATATATATATATATATATATATATATATATATATATATATATCTTCTTTATCAAGATATTTTTTAAGAATAATGTAATGTGATAAAAAAATAAATCTTTTTATAATATTTTGTACCTCAAATGAATCATTTTTTAAGCAATATTTTAAAAATTAGATTGAACAATAAATTGAAAAAATTGTTGTATATGTGTGTATTACATATATGTATAAGTGAATCCTATTAATTTTTAATTTTAGTATATAAAGAATTTAAATTCATTAAATAATTATATAACAACTTTTAATATATTGTAATATTTATTTTGTTGATGTATATTAATTTTATTATGTAAATTTAATTGATAAAAAATTAAATAATTATTTATTATTTATGAAAAATTGTTATATTCTAATAGATATTAAATTTGATACATATATAATTAAAAATTCTTAGAAGTTTAATAGTTAAGGTCTTTCTTATATATCGTAAATTTTAAGATTTAACTTCTATCTCTATTATTTAAAAAAATAATAAATGCCCATAACTATATAATTTATGAGTAGTCTTATATTGTTACATACATTTTATGAATTAATTCATTGAAAATGCTAAGTTCTATAACTTTTTTATTTTATTGATTAGAGGTTAATCAGTTAATTAAATAAATTATTTATCAAATTCCTAAAATAATTATTTCACTTGGTCAATTAGTTAAAGGTCTCTAATTTAAGTGATAAATCAATTATTTACCAAATACCTACAACATATAAATATTTATATTTTTTTATTGTCTACTATATTGCAACATACTACACTTATTGTAAATAGTCTTTTTGTTATGTATAGTTACTACAAAAATAGTACATTTGACTATGATTTTATCCATAAAATTAATTTGTGGCAAAAATAATTCTTTGTTTCGGATAAATTTGTCTTACTTATATGATAAAACAAGTAATACTTTATCATAAAAAATATGTTTCTGCAATTTAATCTATGGCACAAGTAATGATTTGCCACAGGGAATGTGTTCTTATATTTTGGTTTGTGTGGCACAAGTAATATCCTTCTATCCATCTTCATCTTTTTATTTTTATTCAATTACATGATTAATAGACATGTTTCAAGAAAAGACTAAGGACAAAGTATAAATTTTGGTTGAGAAAAATAGTATGGCTCTACTCTTTATAAGTTCCATTTGTTCCTAGTTGCATGAGTGTTTGGTGACTTAAATTCTATATTTGAAATAATGTATTTTTCTATAGCAGGTGTGGTTTTGTCAAGTGAGTACAAGCTTTATCATTCATTCTTAATGAAAGAACTCGAGGATTTCAAAATTTACAAAAAAGTAGAGCTTAAAATCCAAGTAATTGTAGCATCTACCTTCTTCACTAGTCAATATATTATATACCACACTTATCAATTTGAGAGTTCGTATCTAACATTGCCACTCGGAAGTAGAGCATTAACAAAACAAAGATGGATATTGTTGGAAAAGGGGTGGAATCTGAATCTATAGGACCATCAGAGAGGCAGTTGCATTTTTGACAGGTTAATATATTATATAATGTACTATTCAATCTACTGGATTACAGAATAGAATGAATATAACTGATCTTATGATATTTAGTGTCATTGTTGATTGGAAATAGGCTGCTACCAAAATAGAGAAGGATATTGTAACATTTTCATCAACTGATATTGTGAGGACCAAAATACCATCTACAAAGTACTTCAGCAACGCATTTGAATGTAGCAACTTTGGCTAGCCAGCCATAGGCCATCATGGAAACCAAGGTAAAATTTAAAAAATTTAAAACGACTACAATTCAATTCATTTGTAGTTAAAGGTTTAATTTAAGCATAGTTCTTCCATACCTAAAATAAAAGTTGGGGTATAGATATCTTGAGTAAATAATAATTTTTGAAATATTCAATTTTTTTGTCATTAAATTTAAGGGTTGTGATAATTTAATTAGTAACTTATTTAACTAGTCAACTAAATTTATTACAAAAAAACCCATAATATCTTATTATGAACAAAATTTTCCATCTTTTACCATACATTATCTATTTATTCAAAATTTTGCTTCCTTTATTAACATTAGAGGAAAATTTTAATTTTTTTGTTATATTTGAATCAAATATTAATATAATTTAAAATATAAATATAATTTCTTAAAATTATATTAAATATTAAATGAAATATTTATTACTTTTATAAATATGGTTAGTTCTTATAATAATTTTAAGATTAGTGAAGTTGGTAAAGGAGTCTTACATTTTATTTTTCATACATGAACTCTCCCCCAAATTCCATTTCTTCTTAAAAAAATAAAGAAGATTAAATTATATTTATGGTAAAAAATAATTAATTATTATTTTTAAAAGTGATAATTATTATATTTTTAAAATTTTATAAATGGAGTCATTTATTTTTTTTATTTTTATAATATTTTTAATAGAAATTAGAAGTAATTATTTTTATCTCACTAAAAAGTATGTATCTTAATTCTTTAGTATATAATTTGAATTTTATTCAACACATAAAAAATTATCCAACATACTAATAAAAAAATTTAATTTAATTAATTTCTATAAACATCAAAATTCATGCCTATTTTATATTTTATTATATAATCATGAATAATTGTATAATTATCATATTATATTAATATGAATGATTTATTTTATCAAATATATATTTGATATATAAAAGTAATTGAAAATATATTAAAAGTATTAAATAGATAAAAATAAAATCATTACATGTATCTTCATAATTTATTAATCATAATGGAATGATGAATGAGACATCATTAAACCTTCTTTTAATTTTATTTATTTTCATATTTTTGAATTCACTAAATAAGTTTTTCTATAATCAAATATTTAATAAATATCACAATCATTTAAAAATGTAAATATAAAAATTTTAATCAAATATAATTTTAAAAAAAATAAATTTAATTAAATAGATTTTATATGAAGTCATATATTAAGATAAGAATACTTTTTAATAATTATTTTAAGTAAAATTTAATCTTAATTTATTTTATAAAATTTTATATTATCAATATCTGTCAATTAAGTTTCAGATATTATATTGGATATAATGAATCCATGCTCTCATTTTTACTTATTGTCCTATATTTTAATTATTTTTTAAGTTTATTTTTATAAAATTTTACACTAATCATATAATATATTTTTAATATTATTATTGAACAAGAAGTTAGGTCATTAAAAAATAAAAATGACTAAAAATTTTATTAAATATAGAAAAGTTGTAACAATTTTTAGTAATAAACTAAGTGATATTACAAAATTTTATTATATTATTTTAAAATGTTAAAATAAAAAATTTTATTGCATAAATTGACTTTTAGTTTTCAAATTTTAAATTGATTTATTGTTGTTATAAATAAAATAATTTTATACTATTATTTATAATGCATTTTACATAATTAAAAATTAGTAAATTATTTTTACTAAAAATAACAATTTATGATTATGTTTATTTTTTTAATAATATAAGACCTATTAATAATAGAATATATAAAATTATAATATTAATATTACTAAATAATCATATTTTTATAATATTTTATATCATAAGCTAATGAACATTTTATAGAATGTAAATTAAGAAAAGAAATGTGTAAACTGTTTAGTGAAAATAAAAAAAATATTATATCTAATTTTTTAATGTGTGTGATTAGTAAATATAAAAAGTAAGTGAGGTAAAAAAAATATTTTACTATCTTATTTAGATAATAAATAGTGTGGGCACTACAAAATAATACAAGTAACAAATATTTATGATTATTGTCAATTGAGGTATCAATACCCAAACTTTTAGTTTGGGTATTATAAAATTATCCTTAATTTAACCTTCAATGATTAGAGAATATGTGTGTGTAGGCCATAATTTGAAATTAATGGTACATTTTGGTTTTTGTAACTATAATTTTTTATGACAAGTTCATATTTTTCCACAATTTTATTTTTTATGTGTTTGCAATTTAAACCATATAAAAATGTGTGATTTTTAATTTTATTGCTTTGCTTTATGTTTACAATTTACTTAGCTTCAATTTTGGTTTAAAAGAGAATGTCGTATTGTTTAATATATTAAAAAAGGAGAAAAAAATCTTAATAGGTTATTATGTCCTTTTAAAATATTAAAATACTCTCATAATAAAAATGAAATTTTATGAAAAAAATATGGGATAAAAATTTCTGTAAGAAATAACTAGTAATTTAAATAAAATTAAATTAACAAATTTTGTGTGAAAATATTGAGAAAAATAATTACTGTGATGGCAGCATAAGAATAGAGATGGTGAATAGTTGGGAAAGGATAGAATTGAAGTGTTTAAAGATTAAGTATAGTTAGGGTTGAATAATAGAGTGTAGAGGAAATTTATGAAACTTCTATAACTTTGTCCTTGACCCATTACCCTTTTTTATCCCCACCCCCCTTTTTAGCCATCCTTCATTATTTCCCCTAACCAAAACTCCTAACAATGCCTATTTTCTTTCTCTTTTCTTCTACTTCTCCTCTTAGCTAGCAAAGAGTATTGATCCAAGTAAAATTTTATGCTATCTCTCCTAGATAAGGCAAAATTTAATTAATACTTCAATCTTTTGAAAGATTCCCTCTTCATTCTCCTTAAGTTTATGATGATTGAGGGTTTCAATTTAAGAAAAGGAAATTTGAAACCTTAACTTCAAATTTAATGACTTTGGATGTTTAGGATCAATCAAGACACAAACTTCTCCACCTAGCATCTCTCCTATACAAGGTAGGTAGTTTTCTACTAAAATCTTAACTTAAATCTACCATTTTAGTTTAGAATTGATATTGTAAGGTTTTTTATGAGTAAGTTTTGAAATAGTTTTATATTTTAATATTGAAGTTAAATTGATGGGCTTTGTTATTTGAGAGTTGTTAATACAAGTTTTAAAAGTTTAGTGATGGTATTGCATGATATATATATATATATATATATATATATATGTATGTGTATATATATATATGTATGTATGTATGTATGTATGTATAAGGTTTTGTCTCCATAGGGTTTTAGGGTTAAAAGAAGTGGATAATGGTAATATTGCAAAAATCGGCAACATGAAGTGATAATCAACTATTATACAATAGTATGTTTAAATTACATATTAAAGGCAAGGTCATTACATGTTTGATTTGTAACTGTTACATGACATTGGATGACATATTCATATTGTATGGAAATTTAAATAATTTATTAGTTTTATATAGAGGGTAAGACCTTGTTGAATACATGAATATTATTACTATTATGACAAAATGAATAAAGTGCTAGCTAAAGTACTTGTACTATTACAATAAATGATTCAATATTGAATGTTCTTAATGGTGTTAGGGAAGATGATATATATAGTATGAGTTGTTACACCAAATCCATGTGCTTTATTTATGAAAGAACAAGGTGGACTTTGGAAGAATAAGGTTAGATTTATAAGAGGATAAAATTGATTTGGGGTCACAAAGAAATTTATATACTTTATTTCATTTTAAGTTATGCTTTTTATCAAATATTGCATCATTGTGAATGAATTCTAAACTCTTAAATATGATGGTATTAATGCAAAAAATTAAACCCTTCGATTGATTATGATATCATGTAACATGTCGTATAACCTTGTTTGTAATTTATTATTATGTATGATCATAGTTGGCTTTTGATAGACAGTTTTTTCATCCAAATCTCTTCCTTCTTCCTTAATGGAGTTCTGAGAGTATAGTTATCTTTTGTGATTTAGAAACCTAGAGGTTTCCCTTAAAATATTTATTTGTAAACCTTTTATTCTAGCATAGTTAAAATTTTTCATTATCATCTACTCATTAAGTTTAGAAACTCACACACACACACACACACACACTTTTACTCTTTTCTTTAGGAACTTTTTTTTAGTTGTCTAGTTGTTATCAATAGGATAGAAGTGGGCTTATTTGAGATTTTTTATGTTAGGGATGGTTGGAGTTATTGTATACAACATCATACTTTCTCATTTCTTAATGGATTTTGTGAAAAGAAAAATTGCTTATTTTTATTTTCTTTAAAAAGTATGATTGCATAAATAAAATGTAGAATTAGATGCATGCATAAAAAAGTTGCTAGATAGTTAGATTTATTGTCTTTCTACACTAATCACATGCCCGAAAATAAATCATAACAAAGGTAGAATTAGAACATGTTTTAGGGAATATGGTTACATTTTATTTGAAAATATTAGTATAGAAGTTTCTAATTATTTAAGTGAATAACTTGAGAAATTGGGCCCCTAATAGTAAGCTAACAAGTAATTAAAAGGGGGCATAGTCGAACTTATTGTTGTTGTCTTCTCTTGAGCCCCAATCTTTAGGCTACTTTTAACCTCGAGTAGCTGAGGACGATTAAGGTGAGTACCCTTATGTTAATTTGTTATAATATTTCAATAAATGAGAAACTTTAATATAAATAATAAGTGTATTTGAAATGAATTGGTGAAAGTTATTCATTTTGGAAATAAATTATGCTTGTTCTTTGTATTTCTACTATTTAGGAAAGATGATCAAAAAAATGCTAGTGTATACATAAATTGTGTAAAGTGTTCTTACTTATGCATATTGTATCCACACTTAAGAAAATCTAATGGGGCAAAACCTTGGTTAAGGAAAAAGAATAAAGTGCATATTAACCTCCCTTACAATAATATCATTTAAGATCTCTCAATTAATGGAATTCAATATTATGAACTAGCTTCTCAAATTCTATAGTAGGAAGTGACTTGGTGAGTAAATCTACCAAATTATCACTCGAATGAATTTGTTGAATATCCACATCGCCATTATTTTGAAGATCATGAGTGAAAAAGAATTTTGATGAGATATATTTTGTTTAGTCACCTTTGACGTATCCTTTTTTCAATTGAGTTATACATGCTACATTATCTTCATACAAAATTGTTGGCAACTTCTTTTTGAATGACAAACCACATGCTACTTGAATGTATTGAATAACGGGCTTCAACCAAATACATTCTTAACTTGCCTCATGAATTGCTAAAATTTTTACATGATTGGAGGAAGATGTTGATACAGTTGGTTTCATAGAATGCCATGAAATAGTTGTACCACCCTAAATGAATAAATAACCTATTTGTGATTGAGCATTATATGCTACATTATCTTCATACAAAATTGTTAGCATATCCTTTTTTTAATTAAGCTATACATGTTACATTATCTTTATACAAAATTATTGGCAACTTCTTTTCAAATGACAAACCACATGTTACTTGAATGTATTGAATAACGAACTTTAACCAAACATGTTCTCGACTTACCTCATGAATTGCTAAAATTTCTACATGATTAGAGGAAGTTGTTGATATAATTGGTTTCAGAGAATGCCATAAAATAGTTGTATCACCCTAAGTGAATAAATAATTTATTTGTAATCAAGCATTATAAGGATAGGACAGATGCCCTACATTTGGATAACTAATTAGTTCAAATTTGGATACATTTGAATAGTATAAACCCATGTCCATTGTACCACGAAAATACTAAAGTATATGCTTAATTCTATTCAAATGCCTTTGTGGTAGGCAAGAACTATATCTTGCTAATAAGTTTATAGAGAATGATATATCAAGTCCTGTATAATTAGTAAAATACACTAGTACTCTAATAGCACTCAGATATGGTACTTCAGGATTAAATGGCTCTTCACCACTCTCGTAAGGTGAAAACAGGTCCTTATGCACTTCTAATGACCTTACAACTATTAAGGTTCTCAGTAGATGAGCTTTATCTATATAAAAATACTTTAGTACCTTTATTATATAAGCTATTTGATGCATAAGGATTCCATTTTTTAAATATTCAATATGCATACCAAGGTAAAGCTTTGTTTTCTCAAGGTCTTTAATTTGAAATTCTTTCTTTAAGCATCCTACTACTTTGGGAAGCTTTTTAGGAGTTTCAATAATACTTAAGTTATCAACACAAATAACAATTATAACAAATTTGGATCCAAATCTCTTTTTAAAAATGCATAGACAAATCAAATCATTTTTATAACCTTCTTTCAACAAATATACACTAAGGCACTTGTACCACATACACCTTGGCTATTTTAATCCATATAAGGATTTTTTTAACTTAATTGAGTAATGTTCATGAGAATCTAAGTTATATGCTTTAGGTAACTTAAATCCTTTAGGGATTTAATATAAATGTCATTATTGAGAGAGCCATATAAACAGGCTGTAATGAATGCAAGAGAAGTAAATCAATTTTTTCATGTATTGCCAGACTAGTTAGATATTGGAAAGTAGTTATGTTCACCATAAGAGAGTATGTCTCTTCATAATTAATGTCAAGTCTTTGTGAAAACCCTTATGCCACTAATCTCACTTTATATCTCATAATTTCATTTTTCTCATTTCATTTTTGCACATATATCAATTTATATCCTATCGATTTTACACCATTTAATGTATAGACTATAGGTTTAAAAATTTTACATTTTACAAGTGAATTCAATTTTTACTTAATGGCATCTTTCCATTTTATCCAATCATTTCTATGTTTGCATTCTTCAATGGATTATGGTTCCAAATCCTCATTGTCATTAATATAAAGTGCCATAGTATATGCAAAAACATTTTCAACTTCTATTATATTACAATTTCATTTTTTTCCAATCAAAATATAATTTATTGAGATCTCATCATTTTTAAGTATTTGAATTTCTTTTGGAATTGTAACATTAACCATGTTTAGGGATTCTTTTGGAGTTACAACTTTCTTAATGGATTCTTCTAGAGTTACAACTTTCTCAATTTGACTATCTTATTTTTTTACTTCTTTTCTTTTTTGATAATTTTTATCTTTGAAACCATTTAGTCTACCATGCTTTAAAGGTGCTTTAGACTCATCAATAACATTAAATTTTCTAATAGGGAAATCAATTCTAGTAAGAGCATTAGCAACTGCTATATATGACTTAATCACCTTTTTTAGGTCAATAAATGCATTTAGTAATTGATTTGCTAAATTTTGCAAATGAATAATATTTTAAACTCTTAATTCATATTGCTTTGTACAAGGATCAAGATAAGATAATGATAATTTGTTCCAATTAATCTCTTTATCTAACTGCTTGTTTTCTCTTAATGTTGGAAAAATTAATTCATCAAAGTGACAATCAACAAATCAAGTTGTAAATAAATCTCCCATTAAAGGCTATAGATATTTAATTATAGAAGGGGATTCATACCCAACATAAATTCCTAAATTCCTTTAAGGACGTATCTTATTGCATTGTGGTGGGGAAATTGGAACATATACCACACTTCTAAAAAATTCTTAAATGGGAAAAATTTAGTTCTTAACAAAAAGCTAATTGTAAAGGAGAAAACTTATGATAACTTGTTAGTCTAATGTGAATTAACATTGTTGCATGCAAAATAGCATGTCCCAAAGTAGAAATTAGAAGTTTTGATCTCATAAGTAATGGTCTTGTAATTAATTGAAGGATGTTGATAAATGATTTTGTAAGACCATTTTCTGTATGAATATATGTTATAAGATGTTCAATAGTTATGCCAATAAACATATAGTGTTCTTTAAAAGCTTAGGAAGTAAATTCATCATTATTGTCAAGATGAATTGTCTTAACTAGATAATCTAGAAAATATGCTCATAATTGAATCAATTAGGCAAGTAATCTTACAAATGCTAGATTACGAGTTGATAATAAGCACACATATGACCATCTTGTTGAAACACCAACTAAAATCATAAAATATCTAAATGGTCCACATGATGGGTGTATAAGTCCACATATATCATCTTGAATTTGTTCTAGAAATGCAATGGACTCATTTTCTATTTCAGTTGATGATGGCCAAATAATTAACTTTTCTCCAAAACATGCAACATATGAGAAATCTTTTGATTGAAGGACCTATTGGCTTTTCAATGAATGTCCACATGAATTTTCAATAATTTTTCACATCATTATTACTTTAGGATGCCCTAGTTGGTCATGCTAAATAACAAAATTATTATGATCAATTAACTTTTGATTTGCTATAGCATATACTTCAATTGTGGTAATGTTTGTGTAATACAAACCAAAAGAAAAGGTAGGTAATTTTTTTAATATGTATTTTTTTTTACCAAAGACAACATTTGTAATATACATATATTCAACATTCCCTTCATTTGTTACCTCAATATGGTATCCATTTTGACCAATATCTTTGAAACTTAATAAGTTTCTTTGAGACTTAACAGGATATAATGCATCTTTGATTTTAAAATTTATTCCTCTTAGTAATAATATATTAGCTTTTCGAAACTATCAATTAATCTTGTACTGCTAGAGATAGTACTAATATTGGCTTTTTGCATTTTCAAATATGAGAAATATTTATTATCCTTAAGTATGGTATGTGTTGTTACACTATCTACAAGACATATATCTTCATTATTGATCATAGATCCAACTAAAAAAGTACTCATATTCTTCTTTTACATAAAATACATAACATAAAAAGTTTAAAGTTAATATAAGGAGTACCACGAATATAACAAAACACTTAAAATTATATAATAACTTTTTTTATTCAAATTGCTTATTGAAATAGCATTAAAAGTAAAAACATAATTGTAACAAAAGAAATTAGAATAATTTATTTTTGCACATTCCCATCTCCAATCAATTAATTAATTCTTCCTTTAGGGTGAAAAAAAAAGTCAATAACATCTAAATGAGTTATATCTATCTGCCTTTATTAGAATCATCATCTTCATAAACAAAATTTGTCTCTATTTTTTCCCTTTATTTTTGAATGATTTTTGATAAAATTCAATAAAATGCTTCAATGTACGATAAGTTTATGACTAATAACCCTTCATGCTATAATGATAACATAAATTTTCTTCATTCTTTCTATTTTGGCCACTTTTATCCCTCACATGTTTCTCTTCACTACCTTTTTTATTAGAATATGTATTTTTGAAATGACCACCATGATAATAATGTCAATCACTTCCATGTCCATATCCACACCAACGACTACTGATGTGGCCTCAACTTTGTCTTGTATTGTGTTAGTTATATTTTATCACATTCACTTTAAGGAATGGAGCAAAACCTATTAGACATGATTCATGATTTTTCATTGAGAGTTTATTATTTTACTTCGGCACAAGAAGACATAAGATTAGTTTAAAGTATTTTCCAAAACCTTTTTCATGATATTACTATTACAAAAGCACATTTGAGGTGTGAAAAGTGGAGAATGTTTTTTCTAACATCTCCTCATCAGTAACTTTATCTCTGTATAATTTCAGTTAAGAACTGACTTTAAATATTATTGAGTTATACTCATTTATAGTTTTAAAATCTAGTAATCATAAGTGTATCCAATCATGATGAACTTTTAGAAGGATCACTATATTTAGTAATCATATCTTTCTTTTAAATTATTTTAAAGAACAAGTAGATCTTTTACCATAAGTTATTCAGCTTTTGAACCTTCATAAAGATGATGATGAAGAAAAATTAATAGTTTGACCTTTTGTTGATTGGATATTTGGTTCCTTTCTTTAATTATGTTCCCAAGACCTTTTGCATCTAAATGAAGTTCAACATCTAATATCCATGATAAATAATTCTTTCCCATAATGTCTAAAGCCACAATCAAAATTCACAAGATTTGACATAATGCTATCATAGACATATAAAAATGAATTAGAAAATTCCTAATACAATAGAGGTCAAATATTGAAGAGAATTATTAATCAACTTATTATTCATACAATTTTTAATTTGCAACCAACTTTTCATTTTATTATTAATCAAAATGATGGTAACCTATCAAGGAAAGTTCTCATCATAACTATAGTAAATAAAAATTATTAAATAGATAAAAAGTATACTTCAAACTATATCAGAAAGTGAATGAAATGAGAAAGAAAGGTAAATTATATATCTTTTTATAATTATTAAATTTATATGTATATTTATATATCTTTATTTATGTTTGCTTCTTAATAATTCTTTTCTTTTTCCAAACTTAGTTTCTTGAATGTTTATATTTTTATTTGTTTCACTCATTACTTAATCCAATTAATCTCTTTTAGATTATAATTTTATAAACACTTTTGGTTCTAAAAAAAATCATCAAATGATATATTTATACATTTTATTTGATAACAATTTTTTATTTTTCCATACTTTTGTATTTTCTTCCTTCAACTATAATTATTAAAACATTCCTTCTTGAAATAACTATAAATTGGTTGTTAAATGATGTGTGCATTTTAACTTGTAAAATCTCTCTTTTAGTTTATTTTTATTTTTTTTCATGTTCTTATGTTACATAAATAATTATTTTTTTCATGTTCATCTTCATATAAAGTCAAACCTTATCATGCAAGTAAATTTTCTTTCTATACTAACACAACATATATTATGACTTCATAAAGCAATTTTTCAATCATGAGAGAATATATTATTACTTCGTACAACAATTTTTCAATCACAAGATAATTTCATAATTAAGTGTTTACCACATATCAACCTTTGCATACCATATACATACACACACATTATATAAAAACCAACATGCACTTTAAAATAGATTTAGGAATTTCACTCATTTAGCATTTAGGAATAAATTCTCGGATGTGTAATATGTCATATATGCAAATTTATGTTATTTTCTTTTTCTCGGTATAATTCATTATTCATTTCTATTAGTACTTTTGCACATCATATTTAATATTTGTAACTACTATTTCTTCAAAAAAAGTAATAAAATATTAAATTATACATTTTTTTATTTTACCATGAAATAAAAAAATTAAAGCATAGATAAAATAAGAAATAAAAAATGAGATAAGAGAGGGGAATTACTATATTAGCACAAAGTAATAAGATTAAGTAAAATAATTTACATTTGAAAAAAATTATCTTAGCTAGTGAGATTATCGTGCTAATAATGTGCTATACAATTAATAAATACTTAAGAAACAACTCAAAGAAGATATGAAAGAGATAAAAAAAAAGAATTATAAGAAGGAAGAAAAATATTTGATTCAAATGTATATCTAATGATTTATGTAACCCATATATTATATGGTACATACATTAAATGTTATAATTTTATAATAATAATTCATAAATAAAATTGAAACTTAATAATTGACCATGATAGGAATATAATGTCTGACTTATGAACATTCACATTTAATAAACCTCATAATTATTTATAACATTTTTTACATTTTCAACACTTAACTATTTTCTCCTAAATTTCAAATAATTATTTATTTATACAGTTACTAATTCTTTATTTTTTTCAATATTAAGAGTGATAAATCATTTAACATGTATCTAAAAATGATAAATCATTTATTATTTATGCAATAATTTTAATAATATTTAGATTTAACTTTATCTAGAGTTTAAGGGTTTAAAGTTTAGTATTAATATTACATAACATATATTTATTACATTTTTATTATAATTACATATTATAGCCCATTTGATTCATAAAAGTAATGTAAGAAGTGCAACTTTTTAGAAAATAAAAAATTCTTGAATCATTTGGTTGCCTAATAGTTGCTATAATAGAGGAAGCAAAACTTAAAAGTTTTACTTCCTAAGAATTATAGGAAGTTACTTACTCACACTTCTCTTGATAAAAAAAAAATTCATATCTTTTTTAGATAAAAATACAAAACAATCCCTACTTAATTTAACAAACAACTACTTTAACTTTTTATCATCAATATTTAAAAATTATAATAAATATAATTTATTAATTATAAAATATAAATATAATTATTTCATTAATTACATAATAAATAGAATGATTATTATATAAAATTATATAAAATAAATATTAAATATAATATCATAAATACAAATTGTAAAAAAAATAATAGAAATTTAATTTAATTCTAAATATACTTATATTATTATAAATCTATTATATTATTTTACTTATTATTTTAGTATTCAATTATAAACAAAAAATTATATATTTCATTCATTCCAGTAATCACATACCCATTATAAGTAGCTCGAATCGGATGGATTCATAGAAACTGCAAACTATTTTTCAGAAAAAAGGCTCAAATCCTGAGGATGATTGCCTGTGAACTTCTTTTTTTAAAATAATTTTATGTATTTTAAAATAATTTTAAATTTAAAGTAATAATTATAAATTCTAAGATTACATATTTATTGCTTGCTAAATTTAAACCAACAATTCAAAAATTAAATAAATTATAATAAAAATTAATTATATTTGAATTGATTAATTTAAAAATAATTTATTATATTTAATTATAATAAAATATAAAGAATTGAGTTTGAAAATAAGTATCAAATCAATTAGTTAAAAGTTAGTGTAGCACATTAATTTAGTTTAAAAGTGAAAATTGTGAAATAATAAAAATGTAGACTTAGTTGATTGAATCACTTTATGTCTTCATTTAAATGGACTCCTTTTTTATGAGTCCTAGTATTCATTTTTTTATGGATTCCAATACTTCTATGTATTTTGTAAAACTAAATGATGAACTAGTTAAAAAATATAAAGTGATATAAAAATATGATAATATAAATATATATATATATATATATATATATATATATATATATACTTATTTTATGATATTATATATTTATTTATTTTTATCTATTATTTAAAATAAGAATATAATTACCTAAAATTTATTTAAATATATTTTATGATATTACTTATTTATTTACTTATTCAATTGCTTATTTTTAATTTATTTATATTAATTACTAAGTATAGATTAAATATTTGTTACATAATTAGACTAAAAGCTATAAATTAATTAAAATAAGAAAGATAAATTTAAAAAAATTGATAAGCTATAAAATATAAGTTATAAATTAGTCTTTAAAATTTATCAAAATAAAGTTTTTTCTTTAATAAATTAGTACATTAAGAATCTCTAACAGTTAATTTATAATTTATTGATCTCAGAAATAAATTATAAGCTAATTTTCATATTATAAAAAATTATTAAAATTTGAATTATAAATGTTTAAATCATAATTAAATGAATTTTATTTTTATATAGCTAATAATTAATTTGAATATTTTATTTTTCATATTATTTAATTAATATACATGTTTTACAAATTGATGCAACTTCAAGGATCATTTACTTATTGGCAGCATTATATATGATTGGAGCTAATTTTGTAATTACATATGTTTCTAGTTTTGAAATGGAAAATTTTAGACCAATTCTTGAAAAGATAATTACAAGTTTATGATAAAAATTAATCATTGGATTTCCCTATTCTTTGACATAAGTCACATGGAACGGCTTAGATTCCTTGAATCAAGAAGTGTGAGTTGTCCTAACAATAGTGTCAGGGCATTAGAATCTCATCCTTTAAATTTAAATTAGTGGTAAGGGATTCTTTTTATTTTTGATAGAAAGAGAATTTTTTTTACTGTCTAAACATGAAGGTGAGTGCCTGGTATTGGTATTGAATAGGATTAAAATGTTGAGCTTTTCCTTTTGATGGAGGAAGTTTAGTTTAAATTGAAATGAATATCAACTATGTTAATTTCCCTAACATTAAGAGCCAATTTTAAGATCCAAAAGGCATTTTACAAAATTAGTTAGGGATTATAAAGTAATAATGAAAACAAAACATTTTATAATAAAAAAATTGCACTTATAAAGCCTTGCTACATACATATAACTATTATATTTTTTTATTATTTATGGCAAAATTATAAATTGATAAGCATTGATTAAAAAATGCATTATAGTTATAATTTTTTTCAAAATATTTTTTAATGAATGCTAAAGTAAAATACTTATAGAACCATGCTAGAAGGCTGTTTGGAAACTTTAAGCTTGATTGCATATCAGTTGTTTTGTTTAGAAAGCTTGTTATGATAAGTTACTAATGAATAGATTCATCTTTCAATAAGGACTAGTTTCCAAATTTTGCAGGCATTATGGGCAGTAGAAGGGAACTATCTTGTATATTTTGTGAAACTACAAGTAAGCTTGGTTAATTTAGAAAAATCCTTTACTATCAAATTACTTAATTCATTTTAGTGTTTTGGACCATGTGGAATGGTTTAATTTCAATCCTTTTAAATTTATGTTGTTTGGTAGTCCCTTCCTAAAGGGTGGGTGAAATTAAATTCCAATGGTGTAACTAAATCTACTTGTGGTTTAGTAGGTTGTGGTGGGTTGTTAAGGGATAGCTTTTATAACTGGAAAGTAGGTTTTGCAAGACCTTTATAGAAATGTTCATCATTTCATGCAAAAGATTGGGGCATCATTAATGGCCTTCAAATAGCTTGAAAGATAGGGGTATAGGAGGATTTGTTTAGGATATGACTTTATAATAAGTTTAGCTAATATAGGGAAGAGGAGAATTAGTCTTCTTCAAACTATTCAGAAGCTGTTAGATCAAGATTGGGACGCGTAGATCACTCATACCTGTAGGAAAGGTAATGCTTATATAGATTAATTGACTAATCATATCATTATGCAGGGTCCAAGGATTCATGAATTTTTACAAGTCCTATCTCAAATGTTTGATTTGTTTCTTGTTAATGTTTTTAAAGTCTCTAAGACTCGCCAAATTCATTTATTATAATTTGTTTTCTCTTTTTTGGGCAATAGCCCTTTTGTTTTACTAAAAAAATAAAAAATTATATTTTAGTTGTAATTTTTTCTAATAAAATTAAAATTACTTATATTTTTTAATGTTAAAAGTTATCCATATGTACTTCCAATTTTAACATTAAAAATATTTTTAAAAAATTTATAACTATAATGACTTTTTCTATAATTAATGTTGATCAATTTATAATTTTCCATAAATGAATGAGAAATTATAATAGTTTTGTGTCTACAATAAGGCTTAGTGGTTTCGATTTTTTTATTATTGTTATTAAATGCTTTGTTTTCTTATCACTTTATGGTCCTTAACTTAATTAATTTTATGAAATGCCTTTCGGAGCTTAAAATTGATTGTTAATGTCAAGACATTTAGTACAAATTTGAAACTAATGGAGGAAAAGTGAAATGGCACATTTTATAGAGTTATCAAAATAGGTTGAATCTAATAAATTAGTTTAAAATTAGTATAATTTTACTTGATTTCAGATTGAAATTGTTATGAAAATAACAATGACTTAATCTGATAAGAAATTAAGATTGGTTAATTTAACCTAATCAAGGAAGCTATTGGATTAGTTTGTTAGCCTTCTAATATTAATAAATAAATAATTTATTATTTATATGTTTATATATATATATATTAAAATTTTAATTATAATCTTGACATATTAAAAATATAATTTAATATATATAATTTTTAATATTAAAATTAATGAATTTATATATTTAATATTGTTAACATATATTACATAAATTTATCAAAATAAATAATTATATTAAAATAAAAAATAATATAAATTATGTGAGAAATTAAATTTATCATCATAAAACTTAAAAATTAATAAAAAATGATTACACAAAATAATTATTATAACTAAACATACATAAAATAATTACTATGACTAAATAAATATATCAATTAGTGTAATAAATTATTATTGTACAATAAAATCATTATGTATCATATATATTTTAGGGATTTTCTATATTAAAAATTATTATACTTTAATTTATTTTCTTATTATTTTAGTTATATCCAATAATAATAATTTTTAAATTGTAATAATAATAAAATATAATTATATTAATTATTAGAATTATAATAGTAATAATAATTTATTTTAATTAACTAATACTATGAAATTAATAATAATAATAAATAATAATAATAATAATAATAATAATAAAGTATAACAAGTTGTAAAACTTGCTTGAGATTGTTGGTAAAAGTTAGCTTAGAATTAAGTTTGAGATTGGTACTGTAGTAATCCGACCTAACCCAACTTGATGAAAAAGTAATTCAATCTAGGATTGGATCAATGTACACTTTTTACTCATTGAGTTAGTTTGACAAGATTAAGTTAAAACATTTTAACAGCTTTAACATTCTATCAAAAATTATATATAGGTAAATAAGCAAATATCCCAAATGATGTCACTTGATTAGTTTTCCAATGGGTCATAATTGATTTGTCCTCATGCATAGATCTCTAAAACCACATATTTATAAAAAAGGGGAAGATTTTAATGCACTTGTTTTTTTGGTGCACTAATGACTCCAAAGATATAGATTTATTGATTTGTGTAAACCAAGTAAAATTTAATAATTTAAAACCATTGATGCATTAGAAAGTGGTGCATCTTAATCTTTACCATTATGAAAGACACCATGAAACAAACTTTTGATTGATTATATGATTCTAACTTTATTACTATTTCTTATTAGAACTTTATTTTGATTGATGTTTTTAATGTTGCAATATATGTTATAATAAATCATTTCCCAATTGATTCATATGTACGAAATTGTGAATTAATCATTTCTCTCTTTTTTCTCACTATCAATTTACAAGGAACTATAATCATTTATTTTTTAACAAATTAAAAAAATATAATATTATGTAATAATTTATTTTTAAGTTCACTCCTTTTATTTATGGATTAGATGCTAATATATCAAGAGAGCTCTAGTAACATCAAGTTAAGCTCATGTCACTTCTTCTTTGATCTCATCCCAAAAAGCTTGTGTAATCTTTAGTTACCTTTAACCCCCTTCACCTTAATGTTTTACTAATCTTTTACTTGTCTTTTACTTCAAGAAAGTACTCTATTTCAATGCAAGCCCTACTTTAATGGTGATTGTACAAAATCTTAGTTCAATAAATTAATGTTTAATTTGTAGAATTTTGCATTTAAAAACTTATTTTTTTCCTTTTTTTTATCTTTTTTCCCTTTCTATGAACTTGCATGATATAAAATCATTCCTTCACCCCAAAATGTTAGTATACAGAGATATTGGATTTTTAAATTCCAATGTTTCCTTGTGTGAGGACAAAGAAGGACAAACTTTTTTCATGCATGATGATTACTAGAATAGAAGATGCAAAACAATGATATTGCATGAACACCTTGGTATACTTCAATTTCAGGGCATTATGTGGTTTCAATGTTTAATAGGATATTTGGTAGATAATCAAAGTTTCATAGTCAAATGGTTGTATGAGATCCTTGATGCAAGCTAGAAACTGAAAGAAGATTTCCATTTAGTTAGTAAGCAAGATAATTTTTATATCATCTGATTTTTCAATAATGAAGATAGAGAATATGTGAAACAAAATAGTCCTTGGGCAATGTGAGGCATTCTACTTGCCTTTGAACATTAGGAACCTAATACAATCCCTAATGACTTGCATGTAAATGAAATCTTAATGTCAGTTCAATTATAGGGTTTTCCTTTAGAATACATGAATCTTTTTTTTGCCAAAATATCTAAGAGCTATTATAAGCCTTATTGAATGGATAGATTGGTCTGATAATTTCCTTAGAAACCTTAGATTTATAAGATTTAGAATGAAAATCAAGCTTGATGAAACACTCTTCATAGGTTTCATGCTCACCCGAGATAATAGGAATTAAACTTGGATCCAATACAAATATGAGAGCCTTTTTTACTACTATTTTTCATGCGGTCATATTGGTCACAAATAGCATGAATATTCTTAGTCTTATGGACAAATTATAGATGCTATAAATAAATAACATAAGAAAGTTCAGGATGAATTCAACTTAGGAGTTAGGATAGGCTTTATACAACCCTTACTTTACTTTGGAAGCAAAAACATTTACAAGCTCATCCAAATAGAAGAACACTAATAATAGAATTAGTGTATATGGGTGATGAACTAGTTCATTTCCTTTTTAAGTAGAGAAAAACTGATCTCATAGACAGGGATCTTATCTTCCAAGTAGATCCTTTTAATTTTAACATTTCATTGTACTCATCTGAAGACACCCTCACACTGATCCCTAAACTAATAACGAGCAAGAAGAAATCCAATGGGAGTATAATATAACATTAGATGATGCAAATTAATAAGAAGTCTAAAAACTTCTTGAACAACCTTAGTTTCTTAATGTCATAGCTCATTTCAAAGAGGACTTGCAACTTGGATAGCATTAAGTATTAAGAAATATAATCCCTTTGGGGGAGGAAAAGTCTTTCATCATTAATGTAATGTTAATTCAAGTTTAAGAGAATGATAATCAAGAAGAACACCAGTTTCAAGATGATTCTAATGCTATGAATTTTGATATTTTTCTCAATAACAAAGGCTTTAGAATTTCAAGTAGGCCATTTGGTTAAGAAACTATGCCTCATTTAGTCATTCCTTTAACTATTACTAACCCAAATGGGACCTTTCAATTTTTCAAACTTACAAATAGTAATAATTTAGTTATATTTCTTGTAAATAGTACTATCCAAATGTGGATACTTAGTATTATAACATGAATATGTTTTGCAATGAAAGCATTTTCAATGAGATAATTCAAAAATTTTTTCAATCCTCTCATTCGTAATTTAAAATTGCCTCTTTATGCAACCTCTTTAGTATGTTGAGCCATATATTTCAAGATCCAAGTAACATTTTTTGTCACCTCAATAACATATAGCAACTGGAAACGTAAAGAAGAGATGTCTTCTATGTTACCCCTCAAATGAATAACAACGAAACTTAGATAATTGAATCTAATTTACAAAGCTTCTTTCTTCAAAATCTTTCCTTATAAAATGAAGTAGATAACAAGGCTTGAAACAGACAATTCTAGGGTTTGGACTCTCAAGGTCTTGCAAGAATTATCAATTAGAACTATAGCATGATGTAGCTTATTTTTAACCTATCAATGTCTCTATTGGCTATTGAACTTCTATAGGCACTACACGATCAAGGTTTAGCTCATCATATCCTCAAATTTGGTAAGGTGACATAAATAGAAAACTAAAATAAAAAGCAAGATGAAAACATTATAAGTAGAAAGAAGTCAAAGGTGACGATTGTTAAGCTAGACACTAATACTCAAGTTCATGAAAGGAATAATTTATCATTTTTCATTACTTAATTTAACTTCTTAATGAATAGTTCAATCCATAAGTAACTTAATCCTTCATTACATGATTAAAAAGACATCACTCAAGCTTGCTAATATTGTGATAAGGTTTCAGAAGGCTATCCTTAAACAGCTTTTACTAGAACAATAAATCTACTAGTTTGGAATTGTTGAGGTTTGACTTGTCTTTCAATAATTCAAAGACTAAGATAGTTAGTTATGGGTCACAACTTACAGTTCATCTTATTTTCTAAAACATTACAAGTTATAGAAACAAATAAGTCTCACCTTTTATTTCTAAGTTTCCTTAATTTGATTGGTGTCAATGTTATTAGTCATAAAGGTGGATTAATATGTTAATGTGTATGTGTCGTAGGAGTCAATCATAAGATGATTGCGATAATGTATAATATATCATATTTTATTTTAAGTAATGCAATTATTATATTTTATTTTATTTTAATATTTGTACAATTTATAACTTAATATAATAATTGTTCTAGAAATAGTTTTACTATTTTGAAAATATCTTTAGTCGAGTATTATTATGAAAAGGATAGTAATAGTACTTTAAAACTAACATGTATGATGATTAATGACTGTGAGTCATGGATATGTGATATCATATTAATACATGGGTACATTATTAGTGAACATGTATGCTGGACTAATCTGCTATGAGAATACTATATGAATTATCATGTGTCATTAGATATTCTCATATGACCATAGTACATATAGTCTTTTGATTTGAAATCACTATAGTTCCCTATATGAGGAATTACATACTTTGACGCTATCTTGTGTTACCTTTAACTGGGATGTCACGTAGGGCATTGATTGGGTGTTTTATGAATTACACAAAGGGATGTAAATTATGTAGATGAGATTTTATTCCTCCTATATAGAAGAAGTGGTATCCTTAAGTCCCTTCATTGAGTGAGATTAAGAAATGTATGATTGTCCTTAAATGAATCAATATGTGATATTGATCATTTGTTTAAATTAGTCTACTCGATATTAAGAAATATAAATTGAACACTGAGAAAGATGACACATTCCATACTTTTAACTCGATTTAGATATCGTTACAAAAGGGATTATATTACAAAGGGTTATTTACATATTAGGTGAATGTCAAATTATATACATTCTTATTGCTTAGGTGACAATAATGTATTGTTAGGTGTTACTCACTATCTATAATCCAGAAATAAGTCATTGCTAACATAGTAAAAAACCTTTATGGTCACACAGAAGGAGTAAAAATAAGACAATAATTAATTAGACTTTAATTAGATTAAAATTCTATTAATTAGGTCTATTATTTAGTGTATATATATTATCAAGGTAATAATATATTATTCACATAATATATAGTATATATTGTGATATTATCTGATATTAAAGTAATATTATATAATTATGTCATTTGATATTAGATAATTATATTATGTGATAATGTTATTATCTAATAATATTTAGTTATTAATATTAAGGTAATATTAGATCACTACCTAATAAGTCCTATCTTTCCTCATTCTCATCATAATAAGGATAAGGTATTTGTAGTTGAGTGAAATTAAATAGAGGAGGCAATTTTCTATGAAGTAGAATTGCCACTAGAATAACCAAAACATACTAAAATCTTAGTCTCTTGTGAGAGAAACATCTCTTAATAAATTCATGGAGGTTGAGAAGTTGTCATTCACTTTTGCATGGATACCATAAAAGCACCATCACTTGAGTATGTTTATGATTCATGATTCATGATCTGTACTCCAAGAGATAATCTTTGTATACATAATTCTTGATTTATATCCTTATACATTGTCCTAGGTAGGTTTCATAAATTTTGTTAAAATTTCGTTGTGCTTAAGTATATGTGAAACCTAACATAATGATGACATGGGATGATGGCTTCCAACCTCAAGTGTTATCAACATCTCCTAATTGGATACACTTGAGAGTGGAATCCAAAAATTTTAAGCTTTTTTTGCTTATAAGAGTATATCCTTCACACCTTTTAGAAAGGCAAGCCTTTCAGAATTTCATTAAGGATATTACCACTTTAGTAAACCCACAAACCCATTGGCTTTTAATGGGAGACTTCAACCAAGTCGTACTTCCTTCAAATAAGCTTAGTTCAAGTTTGTCTCTTCTAAGAGGAGACAATTTTCTTAATCCTATAACTAAATATAATAAGATAGATATAAAAATAAAAGGGCAGTGGTTTACATGAACTAATAATAGGGTTAGGGACAATCATGTTTAAGATGAACTGGATAAAAGTTTTACAATGAAGAATAGTATCATATGTTCTTATATTCCTAGGTTTTTAGCCTTTTTATTTTAGCATTTGATTACGCTCCCATTCTACTATACAGCTAGAAAAGATAATTACAAAAAACATGTTTTTCAATTTCAAACTTATTGGACCTCCCACCATGAATGTAACTAAATAGTTAAAAATGCATAACAAGCCAAGGTTAAAGGATCACTAGCCTTTAAAATCAAAAATCAACTATCTAACATAAGAAAACTAATTTAAGAATAGGACAAAAGTACTTATAGCTAACTTTATCATAAAATTCAAGAACTTGAAATGACACTAATTGAATTGCAAAAAAAAAAATTTGTGATATAGGACAATAAATTCTTAGAAAAAAAATTAAGAATGCATTTGGAATTTTGTTAGAATGCCATCAAACTGCTTTAGCTTAAAAGGTTCATCATATATGGCTTCTAAATAAGGATGGAGGAATAAAACATTTTCATCAAATAATCAAAAGGAGAAAAGGTAAAACCAAGATCTACCAAATTGCTAGTAGTGCATGCCAACCAACACACGACTTAAATATTGTAAAATAGATGGTAGCACTCTATTCAATCCTCAAAATTAAACTCATGAAACCTACATTGATCTCTAGGATTTGCCCATTCCTAAGCTATCTAACTCTTATCTAAAGGAACTACATAAGCTTTTTACTTATAATAAAATTGATCTAGCCATGAAAAGCCTTCCATATGATACTATCCTAGGTCTAAATAACTTCACAGCTAGATTCTTTCGTTCATTTTGGCATATTGTTGAGGGTGATATCACTAGCATGATGATGTTTTTCTTTAAAATAGGTTTCCTACTCAAGGCTTTTAACATAACACTTATTGTTTTAATTTCTAAAAGTAATTCTTAACATTCCTTTATGAACTACAGGTTAATTAGTTTATGCAATGTCATCTACAAAATCATTGTTAAGGTTTTAGTGAATAGGCTTAAATTTATCCTATATGAGATTATCATACTATCCCAAAGTGCATTTGTTAAAGGAAGGCTTATCACTAATAACATAATGATAGCCTTTAAAATAATAGATTTTATAAATAAGACCATAAGTAAGAGAAACTATAGGGTTACTTTTAAAGAGATTCAAAAAAGCTTATGATAGTATTTCTTGGAATTTCATTAAAGAAGTCCTAGTTGCAATGGAATTCCTTCCTTCATAGATTAACATAATCATGGAATGCATTTCTACTCCTACATATAGAGCTATCATTAATGGTGAGCTTAAGACAAGGTGACCCTTTGTTTCCTTAGATTTTCATCATTTATGCTAACATTTTGTCACTAGCTTTTAAGAAAGAAAACATTGATAATTCAATCCAAGGCATTAAGATATCTAATGATGGCCTTAATATTAACCATCTAGCATATATTAATGACTTTATGGTCTTTTTTAAAGCTAATCCTCATTATTATCATAAATTAAAATAGATTCTACATTAGTTTGCCAAAACTCTATTCTTTTGATTAATGGTAGCAAATTAATCATCAAGTTTAACAAGAATACCCCTCGTTGTTTCAAATGCATTTTGAACAACATTCTAAAAGTCAAACAATGTCAGAATGTTGGAAAGTATTTAGGCAATTATATTGATAATGTCAACGATAGAAGGGTAATAAAACAAGAAACTCTTGTTAAGCTTTAAAACAAGTTCCAATGTTAGAGAGCTAAAAACTTATCCTAAGTGGGGTGCTTGATTCTATGTAAACATGTCCTCTTTTCAATCTTGATTTTTCAAATGTTAACAAATAGATTATCTACTAAATGTCATAAAAGAATGGATTCTATCATAAACCAACTCTATTAGCATAGATGAGAGGATAAACAAAAAAATTCACCTAATGACCTGGAATAGCATTACCAAAATTAAATCCCAGAAAGGTTTAGACTTAGATGAAGTGTTGAATTTAACATCACTATTACATGCAAATAACTTTGGAGGGTCATTCATATGCTCTAATCATTAATAGAAAAAGTTTTCATTGGCAAGTATGGTAAAAGATCCATTAAAGGCATCTTTAACTAGAAACAATGAATGTTATGGAGATGGAAAGGCATCCTTAAAGGCTATAATCTTTTGCTAGATAATCTAAAGTGGTAGGTAGGTAATAAGGAACAAATGAATGTTAAAAGCTAGTTCTGGTATCCATTGGCTAGACTTACAACTTATAGCATCTCTTTAGTAAAGGGTTTAATTATGAAAGAAGGTCTAAAATAAGACTTAGAGAAATGGCTTCCAATTACTCTCAACATGTTATCAATTTAATTGTGAATGAACCCTTGTCAATATCAAAGCCCTCAAATTGGCTAGCTTATACTGAGGTTCCTAATAGATGCTACTCAGTTAAACGAGGTTACTCCAAACTAACCCAATCATATATTACATTTCTAAAGTTGATTTTTCATAGGATGAAATTTGGCAGCTCAAAGTTCCCTTTAGAATATCTATATTCATATGGAGACTATGTAATCACATTCTGCTAACAACAGCCACCTTAACACAACATCACTACAGGTCTCCTTAAATTGCTCATTTTGTGCTCTCCATTAAGAATTAACTAATTATCTTTTTCTTCGATGCAAGTTTACTAAAATGCTATGGTTTGGATCTAACTTATTGGTTTGGCCCTAATTCTTAAAGCCATAAGACATAGTTCATTGGCTTAAATCCTACTTGTTCAGAAAGATCAAGCACAAGCAAGTTCATTTTAAGCTAATAATTCTAATTGCTACCCTTCTTTACACTACTTGGTGAATAAGGAATATAGTGGTGTTTTAAAAGAATGATCTCACTTTTCTAGATGCCTTAAACTTATACTATAGACTTATGCAGTAAAACAAAATTATGTAAGACTATTACCATAAGCTTAAAGCCATACCTATTTCAAAGTATACAAGATCTTTTGCAAATGCTACAAGTAGGATTGGTTCCTTTTTATTATAGGTCCATAAGAAAAAATGGAAGAAGACCTGCCTTATAGTATGTATAGCCAAAATGTGGTTAGAGCAACATGATATGTTCATTGCTAAATTTTTCACGTTTGTTGTTGTATCTAAGCCAAAATGCCTACTTCTGGGATTTAAGGACATGTTAAAACATCGCTACTTTTAGAATGATTCCTTCATTTAGATCTTGTTTCCTTCCAATCTTTGTACAAATATCTCTAAGGATAAATCGAAAGCTAAAATTAATTGGACCATGCTTATAATTTACATCCATAAGCTCTTGGAAAATTTCCTTGTGGTCCAGATGCTTGTTAGGGGGAAGGACAATGGGAATCCTACGTTGCACTCTACCTTAAAGTTGGTTTTATTTTTAGGAACTAATAGTTTGTTACCTTGCTTATTTTTTGGAAGGTGGTACTTTAGATGTTAATCTTCCCTCTCTTCTTATTATTATCAATATAACATAAAAAAATAATTTATTTTTTAGAAAACTAATACCAAATAAAATTACAATGGTGTATTTTTAAGAATAAAATTTAATTTGATAACTCATATATAAAATCTAAATATTATTAAAATAATATTTAAATAAATCATTATATATATATATGTCCTTACATATTATTTTGCTTATGTTGATAGATCAATGTATAAACTCATAAATGGCTTACAACTTAATTCAAATAAATTAAGCTCACATGAGGAACAAGCGAACATGAGCTAAAATATAGAGTTCACGTTGCCAATGAGTTGAATTAAAGCTACTAAAAGTTCAACTCATTTTATGAACTAACTCAATAGATAGATATATAAATAGAAAATAAATATATAGTATAAACACACTCACATTTACACACATTATATTTTTTAAACAAAATATTTCATTGAAATGTATTATAAAATCGTATGTATTTTTATAAATATATTACTTTATTTTTTTTATAAATATAATAAATACATCACTTTTCCTTTATCAACTATAAAATAAAATTTAGGATAATTGGGAGGAAGATCAATAAATTTAGGAGAAACAATAAAAAATAGGAAAAATCAAATTCAAGTCATATTTTATACTCAGTTGTGTTGTAATTTAACATTATAATTTGAGATAAATTGCCATTTAAACAAAAGTAATATTTCCTATAATATATAAGTAATAATGTTATAGTAATATATCTAATATGACATTCATATTTTTTATTTATTTTATGCCATAATTTTACAAAACATTGTCTTCAAATGCTTTTCAAGTTATTAAATATTTAATAAAATGCCTTATTGTTATAAATAATTTGAGCTTAATGAGTTGAGTCAAGCTATTTACAAAATTCAAATTAAACTCGAGTTAAAAAAATTGGCTCTGATCGGATTTGAATCAAATTAAGAACTGGATAAATATAAAACAAGTTAAATCTAAATTTATGTCTGCTTAATTCAGTACAATTCATTGCAAATCCGTTAAAGAAAAATAAAGAAGTTAAGAATATATTTTCTAAGATAAAAAGTTATAAGTATAATTGCACAAAAATAAAAAAAAGAATATAATTCATTCTTATAGTTTCTTTTGCGGTTTAGATTGCAGTGCAATTACAAATGTATTATATCAAGAGAGTTTACATTATTTTTCCATTTTCTTTTTATAATAGTGGATGCTTTATAAAAACAGATAGATAAACTCTGAATTAAGAATCACCCAACGGCGATCTCAAAACTGCCTATGTCTGTTCAGCGTACAAATATTCATTTGGTTGAGATGTCATCGTGGACCCGCCGCCATGTGTCGGAGAGTTTCCCAGCATGCGTCCCCTGTACATGTACAAGAAACTCCTTATTCTCCCGCATATTGGTACCATTTTTCAAATAATTTAAATTTATTCTATTAAATTCATTTTCTATCCGCTTCTTCTTATATATTTGTGCAATTTAGAATTCTAAGTTGTGATTACTTATGAAGAAAAAGTAAACAAAAAAATAAATTTAAGAAATCGAAAGTGACTTGCACCTTTTTCCTACATAAACTAAGGTTATTATAGTATTTCTGACCATTTTGTAAAATCTTTTAATACTATTCTAACGGAAAATGATTCTTTTGTGTCGTGGAGGCAGGCTAAAGCACGCATCCCACGCACGTTCTCTCGCAAGAAGTAGGAACGAAATCGGACGTAACCTTTTTTATTGTGACAGAGGTACGTACGGAGTGCGTCTATTTCAATGGACAAGGCTATTTGTAAAAATCACGACAATGATAAATTTATCTTAAGCTGTGAAATTTATAAATAAAATTATAAAATTTTATGAAAAAGATTATGAATTTTATATAAATAATATTATTTTATATAATTTATATCATATGAAAAAAGGTTATATATAATTATTTTTTATAAAATTTATAATTTTTATAAAAATTTACAATTTTATTCATAAAATTTATAATTAAAATAAATTTATCCTAATTTTCATTAGAGTATAGTAAAGTTGACCTATTTTAAAATAGGAACGTATCCTACAGCCCCTTCATGTAACTGTAGGTAACAAATTATAATTGTTGTGAGATAAAAATTAAATAGACTATTTAAAAGTGCTAATATTTAATATAACATAATATAGTCATCTAATACGTATACAAAATATTTTATACAAATTAGGAATGAACTTTCGAGAGTTCAAACTATAAAGGTGAAAATGGTTTTCTTGCAACAAATATTTATTCAAGAAGTGCGGTTTTCCATTAAATTAATATTTAATCCTTTATATAATATAACTTAATAGTTTTATTTTTACAAATTGAATCATGAGTTGCACCATTGCATCAAGCTATTCTTTTGTGTATTACTAAATAATGATATTATAATCAAGTTCTAATATAAATATTTGGTGCAATTGGATTGTTCACGCTTCGAAAAATCATTCAAGAGATAAAGTTGACCCTTACGTCTATAAACCATCACTTATTCCTTTTCACGGCTAATATAGAATAATTTAACAATCCGTTCAATATAAATAATAAACGAATTGAAGTATGATGATCTCAAATTTGAATGGATTCATATGTTAGTTTTTATAAAAATTTATATTAAAATTTTAAAAATAGTATTTAAAAATATTAATAATAAAATTATAATTATAAATAATTATATATAAGAAAAAGATAAGATTCATGTTTTAATAAAATAATAATAAAATTTTAATAAAGCACTTTAATCAATGATTAAAAATATTTTTAATGAAATAAGATGTGTAATTAAAATTAATAAATAAATTTATAATATTATGTTTTTAATTAAAGTTATAAAATGGATCAAATGGATTGATCTAACATAACTGATTTAAGATAAAATGTGTTTATTATTTGAATTGAACTTATTATTTGCCTCTAATCATAGTTAGGTTTTTTAACCGATGCGTTTCTATTGGCTCTTTAGTTTTGAAATGTCTCATATTTTGAAATTATTTTCTAAAAAGTCATACTTTCTCCTATTTTATAATTTTTAAGTGACTTTGCGGTCTTGGACAGCGAAGCCAGTGCATTAATTTTGATTAATTTGAACAGATCAACTTGAACAAATTAAAATTAAAAGATAGTTTCAAAAGATGAAGATTGCCATGGGAGGCACCAAAATACCCATTGGAAGTTACTTTAAATTTTTTTTATTTGGATAAAAAAAATTATATTATTAATTTAATTATAATAAAATAATAAAAAAATATTTAAATAATTTTAATGAAGAGAATTAATTGGAAATATAAGAATCAACTCAACTCGTTCTTTCTCATCCCTACAATACACTTATTAATAAAAATAATTGTTGATGATGGCAAATTAATGGTGCTTGTTAAGGTGCCTTTAGGAGTTTAGTATCCGTGGTAATATGATAAAAAACAGATCACTGAATGAGATTATAAAAATCTTAGTAATAACTTAGTAATCTTATCCAGTGGCTTGTATTTTTCCACACCATCCCAGATACCAAACCTCTAGGAGCACCTTAAAATTCACCCAAATTAATATGTTTTATTATTTTATTATTATTAAATTAGTAGCGGATTTTTTGTCTAAATAAAAGAGTAAAAATTGTTAACCTCGAATATGGAGGTTAGTAATGCCTTATATATAAATCAATTATATTCCTATATGTTGAACAAATTTTCATTTAAGCTATATTATATCACATTTTAAAAATAATTTTTATATAAATTTAATTATTTAGTTAAAATATGACCATTATTAATACATGATAAAATTTTATAAATAATCATAATCTTAATTAAAATATGAGAATTAACATTTAATAAAACTTTACTTTCATTTACATTTTCTTGTCACTTTCTATTTTTACTTTATTTTTATCAATATTTTAATAAGATATTTTTATAATAATTTCACATTTAAAATTATTTTTTTGTATATCTAATTTCTTATAAAAATGCTTTTTCTTATAATTATGATAAAAAAATTATGGATTTACGATAATAATGAATGTAGTTCAATTATTTAAATGTAATTACATTACTCATGCTACTATTGTTGTAAAAGGAATAATCCAAAATTGAAAACAGGATATTCCTAACTAAGTAGTTAGTTAGTTAAATTGATTATTAGTACTAAAAAAAAGGTAATAGTGTTGATTAAGCATTCAAAAGATGGAGTATTTAGAAGTGTAAAGTGCTATATGATTATTTAGAGAGATTAATGAGTGAATGATTAGAGTGCAAAGTGAATGATTAATGTAAAAAATCATAGTGTAACTAAATGGCAAAAATTCAATAAAAGATTAGTGTAATGTTAAATCTTTCTATTCTTCTTCTTTAACTCTCTTTATTCATCTTTGGTGTTCTTTATTCTTAACAAATTAGTATTAAGAGCGAGGTTGGATCATAGTGAATTTAAGGAGGTCTTTTTTATAATTTTTTTCTTATCTTAAATGTAAAAAACTTTAACAAATGGAGTATTCAGATGATGGCTTTCTTTGGTTATTAAAAAGCCTTGGACATTGTTATAAATGGATTTGTAAAAATTCATGATGAAACTTCTGACGCCCAAAAAAGGCTTATTTTAAGAGTAAGAAGAAAGATTACAAAGCCCTTTGCTTTCTTTATTAAAATATGGATGGCATGATCTTTGAAAAGATCGTTGGTGCTAAAATTTTTAAGAATGTGTGGGAAATCTTGGAGAAATGCTACAAAGGGATGATAAGTTAAGAAAGTGCAACTTTAGACTTTGAAAAGGCAATTCGATCTTTTGTAGATGAGTAACCAAGAGAGCATTGGTGATTATCTTATAAAAGTTCTAACTTTGACAAACCATATGAAGACTAATAGAAAGACAATCGAAGATTATGCCATTATGGAGAAAACTCTTAAAACGTTGACATCAATATTTAACCATATTATGGTGGAAATTGTGAAATTGAAGAATTTGACTAAATGACAATGGATAATTAGTAGAGTTCTCTAGAAGCTCACAAGTAAAGGATTAATAGGAGGAATTTTGAAAAATCAATAAAGTTGGCATTTTAAGCTTATGTTTTGAATAAACAAAAAAAAAGTCTGAAGGTTCAAGAAAAAGAAGAAACCCTTTGAGACATGGAAGAGCAAGAGGCCAAGGCAATTATAATGGATGAGGCTTTAAGAGATAAGATGATCATGATGGTGAAATAGAAAAAGCAAGTCATGAAAGGCAATTAATAGGATATGAATCATATAATGGATAGGATCTATGACTTAACCTAATTATTAATAAAGGATCCCTACCTTTAGACTAAACACTACACTATAGTAATCCCTTTTAGAGTGCAAAAAGGGTTTCTCTAAAATAGAGAATATACAGTGCATTTCCATAAAGAAAGTGAATCCCTATTACCAATTCTATTTATTTTATGTTATTTTAGGTGCAATTAGTTGATTGAAGGTGTAATTGGACAATTAAAGGTATATAAATAGGTATTTGTGGAGATAATATGGAAAAGGTACTTAAAATTTTCTTCCACCTTATTTTCTAGAAAAGGAATTCAATATTGCTCTTGAAAATTATGTTATGTTTTACAATTGGGAGTTCAATATTTAAGTATTTATATTATAATGTTTCAATAATGGTATCAAAGCCGACCAATTGTATATCATAGTTCATTTAATTGTTCTACAATTAAGGGTATGATTGTTTCATTATAACACTAAGCATGAAATTAGTTTTTTCATTCCTTGTCAAACAAGTTATGTCATTTTGGTGTACAACTATGGATATATTGCAAAAATCATAGATTTTAGCGTTAAACCGTATTGAAAGTTTACATGTTTTGAGTTTATGGAAGATGGGCATGACCTATTTATGCTTGTTGTTATAGTTATAAAAATGTTTTTTTTTCTCTTTATTTAGTTGTAGAAATTATGCATATATATTCAATGTTTTGGATTACAAATCCATATATGTTTAAAGTTTGTTACTAGTTATATAGGAAATATGGCTTTATCATATATATGATGACTAATGAGAAATTGATTAGTTGCTTTATGGTGCATGAAAAATTGCATCTTGCATTCATAGTAAATAAATCTCTATAGCATGCATTGTATACATATCATATAACTTTGAGTCATTTTTTTTCCTTTCTAAAAATATGGTTGCTACTTATGCATTTTTGAAAGATGCATTAGTGTTTTCTATATATTTGTATTTATGCATTCAAAACATATGCTTTCTCTGCCTTATGTGAGTATGGCTCTTCATTGAATTTCTAAGCAAATAAAAGAAAGTTTTCTACTAATTAATATATGTTATTGTGAATGTATATGTGATTACTATGTTTGGCTAGAAAAATTTTAGATAATGTTACTATCAATACAGTTGCATTGGTAACGAAGTTGCTAGAAAAATAGTATTAATTGAGTTAAAGATATATGTGTGTTATTGCAATGTTTGTTTCCTAGTAAATTATCTATTGCAATGTGTGTGTTGAACTAATAAATTTTGGCATGTTAAGTCAGTTGGGTACAAGAATACAAACTTTTTTTCTAAACTCACTTCACATCTATGCAGATTGATAAACTTTTAAAAGAAGTGTAAGTTAAGCACCTAAACTTAAAATCTTTGTCTATACATTTTTAGTTATTAGCTTTATTGTATATTATCTAGGAACATGAGGTGCAACAATATGGTAGTGAATTTTCCCTAAAAATTCTTTCCAAAACCTTTGCTTGTTATCAAAATTCATACGATTTTAAAATCCAAATTTTTTTAACATGTTTTCATCAAGTGGCGTTAATGCTAGTTTAGAAATTTAGAACTATTTTTGGAAAAGAAATGCATTAAAATTGCAATCAATATCCTAAATTTTTTCAAATTTCTTTGCAAAATTGAATTCAAATTTTTAACTCAATTTTTGTTGAAATTTTGAATGAGTTAGTTAAAGATTGAAACAAGAGTGATTCTAGAGAAAATCAATGAGAAAAACACACTAAAAATGTGTGAAATAAGGTCAAGTTGCAATTAGGTTAAAAGTAGGTTCAGATTGATCCCTAAGTAGACTTCTAAGTGAGAAAGACAAGTAGTGTTTTATGCATGCAGCCTAAGCACACAAAACGTGTGTATGGTCCACGTATTGCACTAACGGTAGTTTCTAGTGGTGGTGAATACACCTTTATGCTTCACTTTCCAAGCATAATTTTTTAAGTATTTTTTATATTTTTTTAGAATTAAAAATTTTTTAATTAATTTTTGTTCATTTTATTTAGTAATTATTTGAAATTATTTTGAGCTAAAAATTTTCCTAAGTGACTCCAATTATTTAAGTTACTTTTTAAAATTTTGTAGCATTTTTTGGACATCATTTAGATGATGTAACAATTTTTTAAATATTATTACATTACATAGGAATTAATATCTACTCATATTATACCATGAAATTTTGATTAATTGTATACCCACCTTTTGTGGGACTAACTACATTAAAATTTTGAAAAGAAAATCATTTTGAAATTTTTAAGGAAGAAGCTATATTAGTATGATTAAGTAGCATTTGGTGTTATATTATTAATATAACTTGTTGATAATAATATGAGTGTAAGGTTAAATGATATATTTCGAGAATTTTCAAACACCTTTTTGGTATTAAGTTCTAGGAATATAATATTTGACTCTTATATTATGTTATAAGATCTTAAATATCATTTAGTATTATATCTTATAATATAATATTAAACATGGTTGCATAGTTTATTTTGTAATGAAAATCATTAGCATGATTAAAGTATTTATATGTGTTAAGTGGTTGATATGTTTTGCTCAATCTCTAAGTCTATGCAACAAAAAAAATCCTATAAAAATGTTAGATAGGACAAACTACAATGATTAGGATGAATTTGCAAAATGGTATTTGTTAATCACGAATTCAGATATGGAATCTTAGAAATATAACTCACTATATTATGAATTTAAGTGTATGGGCAAAAGACGAACATGAAAAATAGGTACACTTGAATCGAGTCAATTTGATGGTCATTAAGTACATTATGGACCAAACTATCAAATGAAGTATTTCTAAGTTTATGAATGTTTTAATCTCTCTCTTTTTTGTTTTGTAATGAGAAAATCCATGAAATTAAATAAAGCAAGGAAAAGTTAATATCTCTTATTGCTTTAGAAAACAACCTATAATGAGACCAATAGAGTGTGGAAGCATATTCTAGAATTTATCAAGTATTATAAGTTTAAAAGCATAAAGGTTAGTATGGAAGATAATTTGTTTGACCTAGCTTGCATTGGAGTTATTTCCTCCAAGATTTGACATTTTGAAGTTCTAGTATAATACTAAAAAATATCAATAAACAATCAATGGGCTAATATCCATTATCAAATAGAGAAAGATATGAAAAAGAAGAAGGTTCAGATAGTTAACTTTGTTTCTCATAGTTTGACTTCAAAATAAAATAGTGTTTCAGGAATAACCATTAGAGATTCTCACATGATAAGGACAAAGGAAGGCTGATCATTTCAACCCTAAGAGAGATGATTATTGACATTTATGATTTATTTTATATAAAATTGCAATGTTTTGCATCTTTCATTAAGAAACTCATCGTCTAGTAGTTCATGATTTGACAATTTCATTTTGATACGTTTTCTCTAGGTATATAATTTGATAGGTTATATTGGTGTTTTGCAAAATCTTTTTTGAAACTTAACCTTAAAGCCATCTTTAGGCATTAGATTAACCATGAATTTAAAAGACATTATTGAATAGTGATTGCTATAAGATGTTGTAGAAGGTGGGAGTCAAAAAGAAAGTGTAATGACTTTATCAGAAGCATAAATTAACAAATCCATTTTTTTATCCAATATAAAATCATTATTCCTATAGCCTATATCCTCATCAACAACCTACCATATTATAAGTACCTTTTATAGATCCTAAAAACACACATAAAGGCATAAACAAAGAAAATGGACAAATAAAGTAAGAAGAGAAGTCTTATATAGAAATTCTCATAATACTCAAATACATTAGCTTTAATCCCTCAAAAAGGCTCAAAGATGTTCTAAAGTTCATTAAGTATGTGAAAAACAAGACTTTTTACCTTATTCCTAAGTCTAATTATAGATTGCTTATTCCTTATTTGTACTTTAAAACCACTCTCCAATATTCTATTATTATACTTGCACCTCTTAATTATAGATTCCTTTTAATACACACCCAAAACATTTTGGAGAGTGCATCCAGAAATGCATGGAAAAACAAACAAGGATGTTCGCTGTAAAAAGTGTTATCGATACCATTGCAATAAGTTTACATTTGCTCCCACTAATGAATAGAGGTTAAATGACATTAAAGATCCAAAGTATGATCAATAGGTGCCTTCTCCCCTTCTCTCAGCAGCAACAAGTGCACTCCTAGCATATTCTAATTAAGGTTATAGCCATAATGGTGAATGAATGAGGGAACTTATTATGCTTCATGGTGTACACCAATGATGATCATATAACCACTATTAATAAAATAAGTATAAGGACTAATCTCCTACTCTATTTTTCCTAGGAGACACCCTATTAGGCTTAAGCACCAATAAGGGTCTTCATAAATTCTATCAAAAAAATTATTGAACAGAGGTAAAAAATCTATGTAATCATAGGCTCCCTATACCATTTCACTCTCACCTTCATTAGCGGCAGTAGAATCATGTACATAATAAGAACTAAAAAATGAATGACTTATAATGATAACAAAAAAAAGTAAGTTGATTATAAAAGAACTTTTAATTAAAAAGTAATTTGTTTGGTTCACAACAAGGAAAGTTAGGTTCAAAAATACGATGATAATTATATTACTTTGCAAGTACTTCAATTAATAATCTCAACGTATAAAAAATTAGTGAGATTAATTATTTCTCCCTATTATAAAGCAATTAGTATGGTTGAGAAGATAAAAAGGAAGCATAATTATCATCGCATTAATATAAAAAGATGAAAAGGTAAAAATATCATTTATTATGGTGCATTTTATAAGGAAAGAAAATAAAATAGAGCATATCATCAATCATCATGAGGAAGCAAGAGAGACACTATAATGTGATCTAGTCCACTATCCATTCTTGCCACGTGTATGACATTTTTATCCTAAAGCATCTAAGTGTACCTAGAAAAACCTACAGTTTCTACAATTTCTAAGCTAGTGAAAGAAAGTTGTGTCATAATATCCTAAGCTCTTGGTTCACCTAAATAGGTTTTAATAATGATAAGGATATAGAACTCTTACCATTGCAAGATCTTGCTAACAAAGGTCCAAAAATTCAAATGTAATATGCCACAAGCATTTTAAATCCTAATTTGAGTAAGATGTGGCTCAATAGAAAGGTCATCAAGGCCACTATGGTAACATCTTAGGAAGAAACCTACACTTACCTAGTTTTGCTCATTCTCCTAATTCAAATTTAAGGAAAAATGCATGTTCTTAGGGAGATTAGTTAGGCATTAAAAGTTTCAAGATGCAAGTCTTCCCCTATCATAGTGTGCCACATGTTATCTTCTATCCTATACTACTCAGATGATTTACATGTCTCTACACTAGCTTTGTATACTAAGATCTTTTGTTGGTTCTAATTTGGAGAAATGTTTGCATAATCTCCTTTCTCAGGAATATGTAGAGGATGCTCTAAAGTGGACCGGTCCAAGAAATCTTATGAACAATAGGTAAACGGAGGAAATAAATATGTTATAATCTCTATATCTAAAGGTTTTACCCTATTATCTTAATGAAAAAGCTAGCAAGGATTGATATTATTCCATAGATCCTTTAGATAAAACATCTAGCCAATGCTTGGTTTCTTATGGATTAACAAGAAGAATTTCTCTAGGCATTTTTACAAAAGAAGGACCATTATAAAAGCCCTACATGATTGAATATCCTATGAAGAACTAGAATTTCCAAAAGTAGTAGAATCAATGTCAAAGTAATTCATCATGTTTTAAAACTAGTAAAAGAAAATCTCCAGTAGTTAAAAATATATATTTGAGAAATTAGTCATGTATTCATAAATAAGATTAAAATATTTATAAGTTGTCAAATAACCCTCCATCAATCGCCATAATAATTCAAAATTGTTAGGGTCATTAAAAATGTCATAATAACTTATTAGAAATTTAGAATGCAAATTATAAAAAGAGACAAAATCCGTGATAAGGGGTGTTTCATTGTCATAATAATTGCTCCAAACACTAAAGGATCCTTGTTAGAAAATAAATACAAAAAAAGGGAAAGGAATGAAAGAGATATCATAAATTTAATCCTCTATGTCCTCTGCAGCCATTACTCATGCATGAAATGCCTCACTGATATCATGATTGTGGCAAAAACACATATTAATCTCTTCAAGGTCCCAAAGTAGTCATATTCCTTTAATCAAGTCCAAGGCATCAATAACCTTTACCTCAAATAGAGATAGCAATTTCATAAGCCTATTACTAACATATGCATCTCTAGAAAGATTAAAACCTTCAAATCCTATCTCTATATAAAGTTAATGGCTGGGCTAATGAAGTCCCAATGTGACATTCCTTAGGCATTCCAAATCTTAATCTTTTTATTCAATACGCCATTACCTTCAAAGCAAAATGAAAGATGAACCAGAGTAAGGTTTACCTATCCTAACATACAATCTACAAATTCTCTTTTGAATGCTCTAAGAGAAATAGCTTGGATGTGTAAATCTAGATCATATTTATAGATGTTATGATGTAGAGGATAAGCTTTCCTGTTTTAAATTTTATTATTAGCTGATTAGTATCCAGAGGTTCCTCATGGATCCATATGGAGGAATACTAGCTATATCAAGTAACAACATGCTCTATATCTTTAGGGTGCAAAATCCTATGCTCTCAATCTTCACTTAAAATTGCTAAAGAGGTCCTTAACTTATCCAACAAAGGATAATCCCATGCAAGATAAATGGTAGGTTGAATTAGTTGAGCCTCATTCAAGCTAGAGATATGGATAATAACCCTAGTATTGTGGCAGTGATGAAAAGGATGAACATCTTGAAATAAGAAGCTAGGCTCCAATATGTTGACCCACTTTAGTTATAAGGTTCTTTGTAATCCAGTTTAATAGATTGTCAATTAATACAATAAAATAGCCTTTTCTTATAGAAGCCCCAAACTATGTTCATTTCTAAAACACTAACCTCCCCAATAACCCTTGATAAAGTAGCTTAGTGATGGCAATTCATAATTATAAGAATGAAGAAGAGAACCTAATCTAATAAAGCTAATATGAAAGAATACACTAGAAAAAGAGAAATTTATAAGCCAAGATTTATAAAGTAAAAGAACAACATAATGATGTAACCACATGTACTTCTATCAATGCAATGAGATAAAATATGTAGATTTTTTAAAGGTATAGTTTAGTAAAGCATAAGTTTAATAACTATAGTGCTAAGAAACTTTGATGCAAGAAAGAGAAAAGATAGAATAAGCAGTATCGAAATGTGATTAAAAGGAAAAGTTATTTGAGACCCTTTTTTAAACACTAAAAAGTACAAGCACAATATATGTATAACATGATCATTTCATTGACATCTTAAAATTATCAATACAATGGGTACATTAAAAGAACTCTAAGATCCTCTTGTTAGATTATTTTTATACAATCAGTACTTAACCATCTTAACCTTTGCCTTGGCTATTAAATGTTTAGCCTCTTCAATGTGTAAGTTAAGATAGCTTATAGTTTGAGACACCCTCTTGGCTTTGGACTATTCATTTGGATCCACATCTATTCCATGACACACAATAGATATAATTTAAGGAAAAACCAAGCAAGGTCCTTAATTTCCAGTTCGAAATTTACTCTTCTTGTGATAACTCCCCACTTCTCAAGAAATGAATTTAGTGAAGCATATGTTATAGCTACTCCTTAGTTCCTACCACCAAAGTTAAGAAGAATCAACTAAAGGTGTTGATGCAAGACTTGCTTTAGCACTTCTAACATATCATTAGAAACTGAAATTGAGGTTGTACTATCATTGCTAATAGGTTTTCCTTATCCTTTAAGTGAATACCAAAAATATGACTGATAAGAGTCTTTAGGCTTGAATCAAATTAGGGCAAGGTAAGGGAAAAGGATCTCATATATAGTTACCTAAAATTAACCTAAGGCTATCTTTAATTTAAGGATAGCCATAGGAGTTTTCCATAGTAATTGAAATATATATCTCTTTTTTTATATTTAAAGAATAAATAATTTTAAAAAAAGAGAAGAAAAAAAGGTAAAAGATCATAAAAAAATATATAAGCAAATAAAAATTACTTTTTAAAGAAAGGCTTTTCCTTTATAATGAGGCACTAGTATTTAAAGCTCCTTATTGAATTTTTCTTCCTTTTACATAAAAAATAAAGGTAAATAAAATTAGAAAGAATTATAAATGGCAAACAAACTAATATTTACCTTCATAAGAGTTACTTCCTTCTTAACATGATCTTTCTTTTACCTCTTCCCACTGGGCCTTCTCTTTTACAAAAAAAGAAAAAAGGTTCAAGATTAGGGCATGGCCATTCCTTCTATTAGTCCACCCTCATTATCACAACTAGTTTTTTCTCAACCTTTATCTGCAACTATTAAAGTCTCTTAAGTCTCGTGCATATCTAATGAAATTCCTTCACTTTGCTTTATAATAATAGAATGGGACATCTTAATTTGAATTTAGACCTTGAAATTAATTAGTCAAGTCTATCAAAAAAGAAATTATAGCAATTCAACACTTGTATTTTGCCTATCAATTGTAGTGGTGAAGGAAAGCTTTAGTCTAGTCACAAAGTCATTCTGCACTTTATTCCTGAAAGGTCTAATTCTATACTAAGCATATCTACATATCCTAAGTTTCCCCTATTGCAACTCCTCTAATGAAATATATGTGTTAAAAGTTATATTGATATTCTTTATTGAGGTTGAATGAAAAATTTACGATAAGGTTGCATTAACTTTCACCTCCTGAGCCTATAAGGAAGTCATGCCTTTGATCCTTACCTTGAATGCATTTCTTTAATCTTATTAGCCTAAGATTAAGAATAGTTAAATCAATTTTCATTGAAGATAGTGATGTATCGCCCCCTGAATATGCAAAACCTAAAAAAAATATGTATCATAATCTAATAAAAAATAATATTAAAGCAAATGGCTCCAAAACATAAATAATTACCTAAAATAGGAGAAGTGCCTTGGTTTGAAAAAATCAATGGAGCATAAGGAGAACTAATAGGGTTGTTTATAAAAGCAAGAATCTAACCCCTTTTCATCATCACTTCTGTAAAGTTCTTCTACCATTTCTTCCTCAAAAAAGTCTTCCATTGCATCCCTCTAAGACAATAAAAAATAGGAGAGCCAAACAATTAGAAAGGAGACATTCTAGGAAGTCAATCTCTAGTAAAAGATGCAATAAGAAAACAATGCCTATACTTTAAGATTGGAATTTACTCTACAACTGTCAAAATCAATCATCTTTAATATCTTCTTAGGATTATGTTCATCACCTTCAGTAGAAGCAATCACCCATATAACATGACTAAACTACCCTTTTGAAGTCTTACTTTGAGGCATTGATGTTTCCTCCACAATTACCTTCCTTATTGATGATTTTCCAAATTTCTTAGACTTGGACTTCTTTGATTAAACTTTTTAGACTTATGCATATAAGTGCTAGCTTCTTTTCCTTCTTAACTTTCGACTGAGGGGCTTGGCTATACAATATGTTTATTTTTAATATCAATTCTAAAGGATTGCTATAAATGCTTACTGGACTAAAATAAATGATAATATTTTGTTTTAGTTAGCTGAGGAAGAATTATGAGGCATAAGAAAAAAATATGGAATACAAATGTACCATATAGGCATATTTTGCATATTGTATATGGCTTTACAAGCAGTTTTTTTTTCATAAATTTTACTTTTAGTAACCCCTCTATTGCAAGTAAAATATTTTTTAATTAGACCACAAATTACAAGTGTTTGAAAAGCCTTTATTGCTATATCATTATATTCCATCCATATACTAATTCTATTCATTTAATATCTTTTTCTTTAATATCATCAAGATAAGAGATGTCATTTCTAGTTTATTGATTTCTATTTCTACAAGCCTCTCTTTGAGTCGGTACCCAAATTGTTATGCCTTTTATGCAATTAAAACTTACTTGAAAAGTAAGGGGCATAGGGAAGGAGGTCAATTAAGTAAGTTATTATAAAAAGAAAGGATTGGAACCATTCAAAAGTAGCCCACCACCTTATTTCCTTTAAGGAAAAAAGCTTGAATACATCTAGAATATTTAGGCAATTTTAAGTTATCATGACAGCTTATTAACTAATAATTATAGCAAAATAACATCCCATAAGCTGGATAAAAGATATCAATAAAGAGAAACCCTATGAGCATAATAGGAGTGATGATCATGAATTAATGATCAAAATTACCTTCTATCTAGAACTTATCATAAAAAATGCAATTGACACATTTTTTAGTCCTTTATATATAAAGCCCTATCTTGGCATATTGTGAAATACCTAATCAATGAGGCTTAAATTGGAATTTAGATACATCATCAAAAATCTTAAAGAGTGGTTCTCTTCTACAAGACTTACCGCACCTTTAAGCATGGGGTAAATCTATACAATAAAGACGAGCTTGTCTTTCAAATATAGTCTTGAAAATGATCATACAAAAATAGTTGAAGGAATGAAGCATTCACAAAGCTATTCATGTCATACCTTCCATCAAAGCATATAATTTACCCTTGAAGCTAATTAAGGTAAAGGTATACACCTCTAAGAAAAGCAAAGGCAAGAGCTAGCTTCTTCCGAGATGCAATATAGGTTATAATAAGGAAGATGTTGGGATATAGTGACTTAGCCAAAGGACACAAAAAAATTAAGTAGCTAAGTTAATAAGCTATAAATGTAAGAAGGAATAAGTTTACATCTTTATTAATAGGAGCACCCTTAGCACCTATAGAGAATGTCCTTCCATTTTCACTCCAGGTCTTCTAAAAATATACCTTAACCACTTCATAAAAATGGACTTATCTTTTTGAGATTTTTTTTTACTATAGGAAAAAAGATAACCTTCAAGTAAAACATGATCACAAACTCATCGATCCCTTAAGAGAGGCACAACATGTTAGTTTCCTAAAAAATATGAAATTGGTATTAAGTAATAACATCTTTCAAGGTGGAAGTAAACTTTTTTCCATTTTATCATAAAAACATAGGCTTCAATTACCCACCTTTTGCTAAGGCATCATAAGTCATTTTTGTCTTTCTTCACATGAAGGCTAAAAATAGCCACCTCTGTAATACCATCATTATTTAGCAATCTCCTATAATCATCATTTTTTAAGACCTCTCACATCTAAGCATTAAAACCTTCAACATAAGAAGACATAGAAAGAAATATTATTATATTGATGGAAACATCGTAGTTAGCTAATTTAGGATGTAACATATTACTGGCATAGTCCACAATGCTAGAAACATCAACCTTTAGGTAACAGTACTTTATATTATTGTATTTGATGATTTTCTCATTTAATTGTGCTACATCTTAAGTCCTTTTAAAATGGTTTCTTGACTATGATCGCATGTCTCCACTGCCTACTTTCCTTTGCTAGAAGGAGAGAAATAAAGGATAGATTCATCATAAATAAAAAAAGACACCAAGCTTTTATGATCACAATGTCAATTATGGAAGAAGCTTGGCTTTTTTCTAATCTTCTAAATACCATGACCAAAGAAGTAAGAAAAGAGCAAAAGAAAACTTTAAAGCAGAAAGTTAGGAAAGCGAATAATTTCAAAAGGCTTTAAGTAATAGAAAGAGTAAAGCAAAATGAAAGAGAGATAAATCAATTTTTATAAAAGCTTAGTCTATACAACAATTAAAATATTATAATTATCCATCAAGAAATGATATCAAACACTCTGATTTATGGCGCTTCAAGTTAACCTAAATCAAGCAATTTAGATTATAAATCTTTCAAAAAAATATATCAATGTGATTAAGAGTGATTGACAAGCAAGTTCAAGCGGATATAGGCCAAACCCAAAATCGATTGTAACTAGGTTAGGCTGGATTAGGCTCATTCACTGTCAATCAAGGAAGTATAACATCTAAGTAGGTTGAGTGCATATTAGTAATCATTGGTCAGGCGGTCAATTCAAGTATTAGACTCTTTGGAAGCCTAATGAAATTTTTAGGAAAATGAAAGAAAAGAATCTAATTTTTGGAAATTAATTCATTTTCAAGCCAAAATAACTAATTGGTCCATTGGATGCCTAATGCCTTTTGTAAGATTAGTGGGGGGAAAATACAAAACAAGGTTCAAGAGCTTCATTCATGTATGCAATGCAATGGATGGTACAGATAGAATTAAAAACTCTAGCACTAACATTAAACCTATTTCATAAGAAGAGCAATAATTTAAATATTTACATCAGATAATGGAAATCGATTCATTAGACTAATTAACCAACATGTCGACCTAATCTTTTTTTCCCAGTATAGATCAACCTAATAGAAAATTGAATTGACATATAAAACAAATTAGGTGGAAGTAGATTTTCATAGATTTGAAATAGCAACAGCATAGTTTTTAACTTTTGATATTGTATGCAATGTATTCATGTTGCATCTATTTGTACATCATGCAACATAACCATACATTACATTCAAACAACCTATACATTTGTTGAACCATTATATTAATGTAATTCATAAGAAATGAAATCAAAAGGGCTAAAATAAGGCTAACAACATCATCTATTTCTACATGCTATGGATTAAGGCTATACATTTTTAATTTCATTCCCATGGCCTAAAAAATGATACGAAAGGAAACTTTTTACCTTTCTTTTTTGTACCCTTGATACTTAAAAAAAATTAAAGAATTCTATGTCTTTAATGTTAGTATCAATATGCTTTCTTCATGCACAAAAAAGTAAAAAGTTTGGCAAACAACAACTTTCATCCAACAATTTGCTAATTACCAAAATGTAACTATAATGTAATAAGATAAAATATATAATATAAAACAAAAAGTGAGCCAAAAGTCAACATAAACAATAGAATTAAAAACTTTCAAATATAATAATTTTATGTAGGAAAATTAATAACTTAAATTAATGCTTAGGATCATAGATTTTGTTGGAAAGGACCTAATTAGTAGCAACCACAATCTACTGCCCTTGGGCCAAATTGCTCCTAACTTATTGCTATGTAATTTTTGTATGAAGAAATATGCAAACTAATAAAAGAACACTATTAAATGAAAATATAAATGAAATTAACATAGATAACAAGAATATGTTAGTACCTAAAATAATTTGTTCATAATCCCTAATTAACTCCAAGTATTCCAAATCAAAGTTAAAAATGGCTAGTTTTAACTAATTTTATACATAAATCAGTCCTTCAACTATTTTTAGAGAAATAAAGGATCAATATGTTAGTGTATATGCCCTAAAACTAATCATATTGATGATTATAAATTTGAATCATGTTATTTTAATGGTAATTCTAATTATCATATTTATATATATTGTCTATGTAATATATTTAATTATGATAATAACTTTAGAATAATTGTATTCTTAAATATCCCTAGTCATATATCATTGTGGATTGGGTTGCTTTGATATGTTAAGATTAGCATGTATGGTGACTTATATGAGATATTATGTCTACACATGAGTACAAGTTAGAGAACTTGTATACTAGACTGACCCACTCTAAGAACATTACATGAATCATTATATGAGTGTCATGAGTGATTCTTAGTAATCATTACTAATATAGTCCTTTAACCTGAGATCGCCAAAGTTCCCTATATGTAAGTTTCATATTTTGATACTATTTTATATCACTCATGATTGAGTGAATGCAAAGATAGTTATTGGATATGTCATATATCATGCGAAGGAATTTGTGTGATCAAAATGGAATTTGTCCCTCCTATATAACAGGATTGACATCTGTGGCTCCCTTAATTAAGTAAGAATGAGAAAATACATGGTCATACTTAAGTGAATTGACATGGGATGTCAATTACATTTGCTTCAGTCAGCTTACTTAAGAATCAAGAAACTTTTGGATTTGGCTATACAGGAATGACACGATCCATGTCTTATGCTCAATCTAGATGTCTAGGATAAAATGATATAGATAATGTCACATATAAAGGTTCAGTCGAATCACCGACTTACTCATTACTTAGATAATAATGATGTATTGCTAGACATCACTCATTATTTATGATCATTAATGTGATTTATGATCATTATCAATATAATGAGAGCCTATAGGGTTGCACACTTAGAGCTTACTAGATTTGGAATTGATGAACTAAATTGTTTGGGCCTAATATTTGGCAATTCTATGTTATAATTATAAGGCTCGATAATAAGCCTATAATTATACATAGAACAAAGCCCAATTAGTTAGGGTTTTCTATGCAATTTAAATAGACTTGTTGGGTAATAATATATGATTATTCACACATCCTAAAATATAGAAAAACCCTAACACCCCTCCTTAACCATAACCCTTGAAAAGGCGTAGCTAGCACTACGAGACTAAAGAGAAGAATTCTAATCAGTGTTCATGTAGACGTTCATTGGTGATCTGCTAGTTTGTATGAATACCTCGAAGTCTTCAACCCAAAAGAAGTCGAAGAGGTGATTAACGAATAAGTCCCTGAGTCATCCGAAAGGTATTAATCGAATCCTTATTCTAATATAATGTTTTTATGGATCCTTTGGCTGGAATCGATTATTTTCCACTGCGTCTATTTTGCTGGAAATCGCGTATCATACATGCACAGCGAAAAAAAAATTTGCACGATTTCCACCAAGGATCCATGCGAATTTAGGACGCCAAAGATTAGGGATTAGGGTTTATACCTTTCAACAAAAATCTTCTGTCTGCTACACAGCAAATCCGATCTGCTTCTGTCCATTTTCCAATCCAATCTGCTCTCCAAATCACGAACCGGAATAGAAACTAGAAGATCAGATCACCAGTACAGCGTTTAATATGGCTGCACCTCTATGGTATCCACACGAACCCGTGAATCACCGATGAATGTCCACACAAACACCAGTTGGAATTTATCTCCTTTCACCTCGTAGTGCTAGCTACGCCTCTTTAGGGGTTTTAGTCAAGAAAAGGTGCTAGAATTTTTCTATGCCTTTTGGGTGCGTGAATAATGATAATAATCCTATTATTACCCAACAAGCCTATTTAAATAGGTGCATAGAAAAACCTAACCTATTTGGGCTTTATTCCATGTATAATTATAGGCTTACTATTAGGCCTTATAGTTATAACATGAATTCCCAAATATTAGGCCCAAACAATTTGGTCAATTAATTCCAAATTCACTAGGCTCTAAGTGTGCGACCCTACAGGCTCTCATTACATTGGCAATGATCATTGATCATATTAATGATCATAAACAATGATTGGTGTCTAGCAACACATCATTGTTACCCAAGCAATGAGAAATTCGGTGATTTGACTAATCCTTTACATGTGATCATCACCTATGTCCTTTTGTCCTATACATCTAAATTGAGCACGAGACATGGACCGTGTCATTCCCATATAGCCCAATCTTAACGTTTCTTGATTCCTAAGTAAGCTGACTGAAACAAATGTAATCGACATCCCATGTCAATTCATCTGAGCATGGCTATGCATTTTCTCAGCTTTACTTAATCAAGGGGCCCATAGATGTTCCTCCTGTTATATAGGGGGGACAAATCCCATCTTGATCACACAAATCCCTCTGCATGATATGTGACATATCCAATATCTACCCTTGCATTCACTCAACTATTAGTGACATAGAATAGTATCAAAATATGAAACTCACATGTAGAAAACCTTGGTGATCTCAAGTCAAAGGATCATATTAATAATGATCACTAAGAACCACTCATGACACTCATATAACGATTCATGTAGTGTTCTTAATATGGGTTGGTCCAGTATACAAGTTCTCTAACTTGTACTCATGTGTAAACTTAATATCCCATATAAGTCTTCACACATGCTAGTCTTAACATATCAAAGCAACCTAATTCATAATGATATATGACTAGGGACATTTAAGAATACAATTATTCTAAAGTTATTATCATAATTGAATATATTACGCGGATAATATATAAATATAATAATTAGAATTGTCATTAAAATAACATGATTCAAAATTATAATCATCAATATGATTGATTTTAGGGCATATACACTAACATATTTAGCTTCTGATGCTAACACAATATACATCTAATACTCATCCACTAATGTTACAAGCTGACGTAGGTGCTACTATTAAAATTAGGATAGCAAGTACATCCTTGGCAAGTAATGAAAAAATTGAAAATCTTAAAGAATCTTCCACCACTTTAACATATTAAAACTATTATTAGCATCAACACAAGGTTTTGCCAAATATCTCTTAACCTCATTTTTTGTTTCAATTGAATCTTTTTGCTTTAAGTGTGACTTAAATGTAACAGTTCTTACTTTATAAGTTGACTTCTCTTTTTAGGGTTTGTTGTCTATTACATTTAATGACTTATTCACTTCCTAGCTTACTTCCTTTAGTCCATACATTTGAAAATACCAGTCATACGGCCTATGCAAATCCTTTTTCACTTTAAATAGAAACTTAGAAGCAATTAAAGGATCATAAATATTATCAAATGACCATTTCAAATATGCCATTTTACACCTAGGGTTAAAGGTTATCGATATACAATAATGGAATAAGTTTCTCCATATTCCCTTAATATTTATCGAACTTGTTTTTCATCTCCATAGCTATAGCATTCAATAAGAAATCAAAACTAGTAGACCATTTTTAGAGCTTATTTTGGATCAAAGCAAGCTGATAAAAGGCTCTATTTGATGTTATATAGAAGTTGTCAAATAATTCAATAATGCAATCAAGGAAAATCTTCAAAAATTTGATAAAAATTTTGAAATTGGTCCAGTTAGCATAAGAAGGAGAACTAATAATTTTCTCATCAAAGTAGTCAACGTAACTTAGTTCATCATCCTTAAGCCTTTCAAATGTCATTTGAAATTTCTTGGCAACTTCTAGCATCAAGTATGTTAAATTCCATTTAGTTGGAACATCAAGATATACAAAGCCAGATAATGGAATTTTACATTGTTCAATGCAATATTTGAATTTAGCAAGCCTTAATGGTGAAGACCTAACCCATCTTATAACATTACAAATGGTAGAAATGATGTGTGCATCTTTTTTAATCCATCATTAACAATTAAATTTACTATATGTGCATAGCACCTAACATGTATATACTACCCATCTAAGACCATCCCACTAGTACTTTTAAATTTCTTTTAAGTATGAAATGGCTATATTATTAAAGTTAACATTATCTACAATGATTGTAAAGACACCATTAATTCCCCCTATACAAGCATAACCCTATTTGTTTCCTTAATAATTCCCTTTTATGATTAGTAACTTAACAAAATTTGAGAATTATTTTTTGAAGTATCCATTAATTATCTATGAAATATGCAATTAAGACTATGTAGTTTAAATTTTGAAGGGTTGACCAACAATTAATTGTTACACAAATCCTAGCACAATTTAGTTTCAAAAAATCCCTTAATTTTAATTTTTCATCTAAATAAAGTTGGCAGTAATCCTAAACAACAGTGTGTTAGGATGGAAGGTGAAATTAAAGCTGCAACTTAGAACAAAAAAGGTTAAAACCCTACCCCTTTACTAACTTAAAATGTCGTTTATTAATAATCACTAATGTGGCTAAAGCCTTCCTACATATACAAATATCACATTTCTATTATGCAAATACCATATCAAACCCACCCCCTTTTTTGGTTAAAAATTAATTACAGATTACCTAGGATTAAATACTATAGCATATGAAAATTTAGGACATATCCTAAGGTGGGCATTCATGTTAAAGTTGTCATAACTTTAGGAGTTACAAAAGTAATGCTTACTGCAATAATTACATGCAACTATGGGAATTGTTCTCTTAGTGCTTGGCATAATGGTGAAATAATCACATGCCATGATAGTTTTTCTAGTGTCATTTGCATTTGGTTGCCTCCTTACTTTTAGCTCTATCTTCACTAGGCTAGGTGAGGTAATCTTCTCCTTTCTTTTGCATTTGGACTTGGCCTTGGTTATTTTTGTGGAGGGTTTTGCCTTATTGCATTGCATTGATGTAACAACTAGGTTTTCAGATGTAAGATTAATTACACAGTTTGCTAGGCATTTATCATGGTCTTTTGATAAATCCTTTTAAATTTAAGTATTTCATGATGAAAGTATTTCAATTATGGTTTAGGAAACTAGCTTAATGGTGAATTTTCTTTAACTTTAGATTCTTATTTTTATAACACTATGTATAACGTAGTTTGGACAAAAGTTCTATTTTCGATTTTAATAATGTACTAGTTTCCATAGAAACTAGTTTTTGCATTGAAAATGTAAGTTTAACTATAAAAATCATTAGGATAAAGAACTCTATTTTAATTGAAAAGTATGATAAAGCTATAATAATTGGCTTAGATGTAAATATTCTAATATAGCTATAACAGTCAATATTACTAAGTTTTGGCTAGTAAGATGACATGTTCTTGAATAATTGGTAGTCTAAAGTTTGGGATTGGAAGCAACTAAGTCTTACACATGAATAGGTAAAGTATATATTAAAGAAGATTGGAAGTAAGAGAAGACAATGTTTTCGTTCAAGTGAAAACCATTTAATTAGTTTTAGTTTTAATTTTGGTAAAATGTTAATTCCAATTATATGCCATAAGGAAGAATAAAAGAAATTTGTTAAAGAAGTATTAGTTAATTATATAATACAATTTAGTGAAGGCAGTAAAAGTTATCAAGTGATTAAGTTTCAAAAAATAAAAAGAAAAGAAAAGAAACTTCTGAATAAAGGGATATACATTTATAAGGGATTTATGCATCTTAGAAACCTATAACTAGCAACTACAATCATTTGGACAAAATAATATGAATAAAAGCAATTTCACCTCCATCATTATAAGGCATCTAACAAGTGTTAAATAATGAAATTATATACTTTTAATCCATACTTTCATAAGAGTGCTACATACAGGCATTAATTTAAGATAATCAAGTGTGAGAGAATGGATAATCTAAATACATAGGATTCATTTGGTATAGTTTAGTGTAAGTCTGTAAGATCAGAAATGTCAAAAAAATAATATGTCACAGTACTAGAGTTCCAAATTACTAGACTAAAAAATTTATTAAATATATGAAAAACAAGGCTAAGACGTCTCACTTGGCAAGATACTAACAAAAAAAGACCATCAACATAAAGACTATTATTAAAGTAAATTGACTATCTCTTATAACAAATTTGGATTTTGTACAAAGTATTTGAGAATACATTTTCCCCAATATCAAATTTAGAGCAATATTTTAGATTAAAAAATTTAAAGAAAAGAATTCATTACAATCTCATGATTTTCCCTAATATTATACTAATAATATTAATTAGATCAACAAAATTACAATACAATTAAAAAATATTGAATAAGAACATTAACAATTTAGAACCAGAATGTAAATATAGGAATATACCTTTATCCTTTCATAATTACTAGCAACTTAAAGATGTCATGGCTTCAAACTTACAATTTTTATACAATTTTAGCAAGGTTCTATGTATTAAATGTTATGTATACACCTGATATCAAAGTTTAAAGAACAAAGTCAATGTATAAATGAAAAAAAAATAATGAACAAGATAAGAACATAAAAATTATTAAGCTTTAGTGAGTTACCTTTTTCATTTTTCCTATACTTTAAATTTTATATAATCAGTAACTTATATGACTAGCATATTAGGGTTCATAAACTCTATCACTTATGGAAGGTTATTATACCATCAACATCAAGAAATATATAAGATACTCGGATTTAAACCCTAAAATATGAAATAAAATTCTTAAGAATAGCTAGGGTTTTTGATATTTTCGAACCTAATCCATTTAATACATAAAGAAAGTTATTTCATTAGACAAATAATGGAGGATTTACCTCACTTTTCTTTTTAGTTTTATGGTTAAATTAGCAAGACTACAATACAGTTAGTAACCATTGATGTTGACAAAAGCACAAGGCACAACTATCAACCGTATAACATTGTTCTCCTAAAATTGAAACATAGATAATTAGAAGGAGCTCAAGTTAAAGGACAATCAAGTGTGAAGGTTTCAAAACCCTAAATTGCCTTTAAAAAGTGAATGAACCCTAACAAAGGTAGAACTTTTTTACCAAAAATGGAACCCTATCACCAAAATAAAGATGAAATAGATAAAATAAAAGGTGAGAATAAGGGGAATGTCAAAATGGTGTGATGGCATGATGTCATTTGGGTTATAGCAAAAAAGAAAGAGAAAGAGATCAAGAGAGAGTAAACACTGTGAGTATTGGGGTTTAAAAGAAACACAACCTTAATTTTTTTTTCTTATATAAGTAGGGGTGAACAACATCATTTTGTATATGAACAAGGTTAAAAAAAACTAAAATAAATTAGGTCAATCATGTACGAGCCTTCACAAGTAAGGATCCATCCACCCACTCCTCCCCCCACCTACAGCTATGTCAGCTCATCTGCCATTCCAACCATGCCCAACACTTAAACCTGACCAAACCTAGTAGTAAAAAATTAATTGGATTCGAGAAAGTTTAGGTGGTGGGCTTAAATTTGCTCACGCCTAAACACAATGATGGATCACTTTATGGGATACATCCTAAAACAAACTTATTCAAAAAGGCACAATCACTTACAAATACCATTATGTCCTCTATAAAAACTTCTAAGGCTTCACAATGAGAATCCACTTTTCACGATGCTCTCTTTTCTCATCAAAATAGCTCATAAGTAGGGGGCTCAATATTGATATCTAAGGCTACCAAGCCCCATATTAAAAAATTATTTGAAAATAAAAAATTTCAAGATGCCCATTGGGCTACCAAAAGGAGCCCAAGCTTCCATAGAATAGATAATCTCAATAGAGGCCTATGAAATATAAAAGGTTAAAAGACCTTATTATTTAAGAATTTCAAAAGACCAATTAGGCTGCTTAAAAGTGCTTAAACTTTCATGGAAAACATGATCTTAAAAGTAGAGGTATCAAAATGAGTTAGGTTTAACTGGTTAGCTAGGGATTGATATAACTTTACCTAGCCTAGGACTAGGATTGGGATTGAGATTAGGGGTGCAAATGGATTGGGTCGAGCTAAACTTTGCCTTAAATAAGCCGAGCCTATATTGTAAAATATTAGCTTGAACCTGACCTATTAGCCTATATAATGCTTTATTTCAGGCCCGAACCTAGCCTGTTTTAAAAGCTTGACATGGCCTATTAGCCTATTTAAAACAAATATAAGCTTTTAAATAGGACAACAACTTAAAACTTAAAAGGCCTATTATAAAAAGGTCTTAAATAAGTCAATAACTTATATAAACTTATATTAATATATTCTTAACATGCTCCTTATAATACTAAAATTAATACAAAATTTTATATAAGAACTAATTAATAAAGAAATAAATTCATATACTCATAACATAAAATTATTAATTTAAATATTTAATATTTAATTAAAAATAAAATAACATTAAGTTGTCATAACATCAAAGGTTAACAATAAAAATAAATTAAGTTCATTATAAATTATACAAAAAATATTCAAAATATTTAATCTATATAATGAACTTGAAAAAAAAAGCTTATATATTATTACTTTTATAGTAAATAAATTTAAATAAAAAATGTTAAATAGGCCGGCCCAATAGGCCTGTAGGTTAGGTTTAAAATAAAAAAAATTAGCCTATTTAATTAAAAAGGCTTTTATATTAGTCTTAGCCTGACTCATTTAGCTAAATAGGCCAACCCGAGTTAGGCCTTAATTAAGCCGGGCCATAGGCCCCCAATAGGCCGCCCGACTCATTTGCACCCCTAACTGAGACTAATATAAAAAACAATAATAGTAGCCTAACTTGGTAATGGATTAATACTGGTTAGCCCAACTTATTAAAGGATTAGGACTGGTGGTATTAACCCATCAGATTATTAGGTTAACTCATTAGTTTAATAATATTAGTAAATAATAAATGATTAATTATTATTATATGTTTAATTTTTAATTTTTTATATATATTACAATAATAATTTTAGTATATTAAAATTATACTTTGATATTAAAATTTTAAAAATATTGTTTTAAAAAATTAATAAAGTTATAAATAATTTTATTTAATAAAAATATGAAATACTTAGGGTTTTATATAATAATTAATAATTTTATATAAAAAATGATAAAATAATTTTATATAACAATAATAAATAGTTTTATATTATTTGAATTCTATACATCTGACATTAAGATCTTTCATTTAAAATTGAAAAATGTTAAATATATTGACAAATTGTTCTAAAATAAATCCTAATACTCATTTTCCTTATTTTTTTTCTCTTCCTTTTTATATTATTTTCCCTCACTTTTAATTTTAATACACTACAACCAAACTTGCCATAACTTGGTGATATAGCACTACCTTTTGAAATTATTAATGGGTAATACATTTTGCAACCTTTTGCCAATCACCAACTACAATGTCTTTAGGGAGTTATGATTTTCAAAATTTTTAAAATATATTATGTAATTATATAAAATACTTTTTTAAAAAATACCATCAGGCTTAATATTAATCCCTTTATTCAATTGAATAATGTGAATAAATTTATTATTTTCAAAGAAAAATTATTAATTATGATTAACTAGTTCAATGACAGTTGTGTGTGTAATAAAAATAGAAGAAACTCTAGTAAACTAAATAAAATAATCTCAAGATAACCAATTTTGAGTATAATTAATTTTCAAAACAATTATTTAGAAAAGACCTTGATTAAAAGTTTAATTAACTATCTAAAAATAAAAATCTGAGAATTGTATCCATATTAATCCACTGCAGTATAAAATGAAGGAAAAATTTAAGTAAGGTTTTTAATTCAAATTACAAAATATATTGATTACTTTATTTAAAAAATAATTGTAATGTAAATGACTATTATAATTATTAAATTTTATTTATTAGTAAAAATATTATTTATTAATGACAATAAATTAAATAATTAATACATTTATATGAACAACTTATGTATAAAAATTTTATTTAAATTTTATCTTAAAATAGACTTAATGGTTAAAATTAGGCCAACAGATAAGGACATAGGCCACATGGCCGAGTTTGAGATAAAAGTGATGGATTTATTAATCATATTCATATAAGGCCAAATTGCCAAGTTGATTCTGCTGATTTGAAATATGTAATTTGAATTTCTATCTTTTTTTTGTCGGCTCAGAGTCTTGGATTGTCTACCATTGTGCAATGGCTCTTTACTTATTACACAACAGCTTTCTTTCTACAAATAAATAAATTTTTATTAATATTTTATATATTTATACTACTATAAATACTCATCTTAAATTCTTATTTTTCAATTAACACAATTCGCACAACAAATAATCCTTTTTTCTCTCTTCAATCTCATTACCATATTTTTTATTTCTCTATAAATATTAAAGATTGAAGGTGGAAGTGGTGCATAAAATTCTAAAGCATTGAAATTTTCACTTCAAAAGAAAATATTTGTGACACTCTTCAACCTTTTATAATCTTTACTTATATTTTTATTTCTTGTTAAGTTTTATATATTTTAATTTTTATAGTATTTTAGTTAATTATTATTTTTGTTAAATTTAATATTAGTAATTTTATTTTTATATTATTAATAAATTTTAATTATGGATTTGAATGACCCTAATAATATGCAAAATTATTTAGATAATCAAAATTTTTTAAAAAATGTAACTGCTAATTTTTTAAATAATAATTTTATAAATACTCCTTCAAGTATATCCGAATTTACATCATTTAACATTCATCTTCATAATGTGCTTGTAGTTATAAGAATATAAATACTTCTGCATCCTCATCTAATACAATAAAAAGATTAAAAAATTATAAAATATGAAATCATTTTGATCTAAAAAAATAGATTGTATAATTAAAGCATTTTGTAAATATTATCTAAAAAATTATAACTATGATAATTATAGTAGTATTAGTACAATGAGACGTCATTATTCTTCTAAGTATATGGATATTATAAATATTTCAAGTAAAAATTCTAACATGCCTAATCAAGATAGTTATGAGTATGAATTATGTAAATGAATTTGTCATACTGAAATGCATTTTAGCGTAACTAATTCTCCAAAATTAAATGCCCTTCTTTAATACTTTAATCTTCAATGGCATGGTATAAGCACGAATACTAGAGTAAATAAATTGAATAAAATTTTTAAAAAGTAGAAAATGGGCTTAGCTAACTTTCTTTCAAAATTCAAAGGCATAGTTACACTTACGTTCAATATTTAGACATCACCATCTCAAATGTGCTATGTTAGTATAATTGCCCATTATATTGATGATAATTTTATTTTATATAAAAGAATTATTTATTTTAAATCAATTTTACCACTATATGATGCATCTACTATTACTTTTTGTATGAAAAATACTTGAAATGATTACATGCTACTAAATAAAATATTTTCAATTACCTTTGATAATACATCTACTAATACTAGTGCTATTAAAATTTTAATTCCAACTTTAAATCCTATTCTTGAAGCTTAATTTTTTTATATTAGATATACATATCATATTTTAAATTTAGTTATTTAAGATTCATTAAAATTTACTTATATATTTGTACAAAATCTTAGAAATATAGTTTTATATATCAAATCATTACCAGTTAAAAAGTATGATTGGAAATAATTATGTATTCAAATGTCTAAGAAACCTAAGATGCCTCTACAAGATGTTTGTACATAATGAAATTCTACTTTTAAAATGTTAAAATTTTGTTTACAGTATAAAAATGTTATGGATGCTTTTTACTCAACTGAAATTCAAATTAATCATCACCTTGAAAATGTTGAATAGGAAAGAGCACAAATTTACTTATAATTTTTACAAACATTTTATAGAGCAGCTAATTTTTTATTTAATTTTTATTATCTGACATCTCACTCAATACTTAGTATTTTGCTTAATTGTAGTTTTATATTTTTAAAATTTAGAAGTATTCATGGGTTTGAAATTATTATTAATGAATGTTTGCAAAATGGAATAAATACTTTAGAAATATTTCTTGTTTATATGTGATAGCTACAATTATGGATCCTAGAATTAAAAAATAAGAAAAAGTAAAAAAAATTGCTATAAAAGTACCATAAAAATATGTAATGTGAATTTAACTTAAAGTTTTACATGAATGATATAAATAATTTACTATTAGAAATGTTTCAAGTATATAGTAGTAAATTTAATTCTTCGCATTCATACATTGGTTCTTCATCTTCTTTAAAAATAAGTATTCCATTTCATAATAATTAGGTCACACGATATACTAACCCTTCTGATGTCTTTAGTAGTATCAGAAAGTACATTTTCTCCTGGTAAGTAAATTTTAAATGATAAGCGTTTATTTATAAATGATCAAGACTTAGAGATGACTGTTTGTTTAAACGATTGATTTGATACAAAAGAAAGACAATAAAATAATTTACAATAAGATGGATCATTATCAAGTGAAGGAAATAATTAGAAATAGTGACATATTGTAAATTTAGTTAGCAAAATATTTGTAATAATTTTATTTAATAGGAAAAAAAATTTGGATTAGATCCCGTAGTTTTTACTCTTCTTAATGAGGGTTTTCAACATTAAAAATTATTATATTTTAATTTATTTATTTATTATTTTTAGTTCCATTAAACAACAACAACAATAATAATAATTTTTAAGTAATAATAATAAAATATAATTATATTTTATATTAATAAGAGTAATTATAATAATAATAATGTATATTATATAATAATAATCATATGAAGGAATTTTAATCTTAAATTTAAAGTTTCTCATTACTAGTTAATTAGCTAAATTTTTCATTTATAATTTTGGTTACAAGTTTTATTAATTATTATATCTCAAATTTGAACTTAACTTATTTAAATTAAGCATTTTTATAAGTAATTTTTTATAAGTGGTAAAATTATTTCTAGTCAATATTTTCATTTACATATTAAAAGTGATAAGATTTTAATTCAAAATTTTAATATATTGAAAAGTTACCAATATATCCTAAGAAATTAGGAACAAAACCATATTAATATTTAAAATATTTCTTATTTTCTTTTTTAAAAGAGTTCATATTTAATCTCTTTAAAATTAAAAAATATGTATAATTTTTATTTCAATTATTTTAATAAATTTATCTTAATTTTATCTTTTTAATAAAATTTTAAGTGATAATAATAAAATATAATAATATTTAACAATATATTTTAATTAACTAATGATGTAAAATTAATAATAAATAAATAAATAATATAATAATAATAAAATGTACTAAGTTATTAAAACCCACCTAAATTTACCTATTAAATATCAACTTAGGACTGGGATGGGTACTATAATAACTCGATCTAAACATGACCTGATAAAAAAATAGCTTAATTTGAAATTAGCCCAATGTATAATTTTTTCCTATTGGATTAACCTAATAGGATTGGATTAGATTGTTTTAATAGGTCTACTTAAAAGAAGGTTATAAAACATGAAAGGTCAAAAGACATCATGTTACCAAACATAGGACAGAACTTGTAGTAACTACTTCCCTCCTTTATTGCATCTAACCCAAGAAAAGGGTATCTATTTTGCCCTCGTCTCCATTTCTACAATGGGGACTAGAACAAATAGGATTGCCTAAAAGTTAAAAAGTTAGCTAGCAACCATCTGATTAAAAGGCAAAGATCGCTTTCATTGTGATTGAGAATACTTGGAGCTTATGGCTTATAAGCATTGGAATAAAAGCATCGCTACTGTTTACAAGAGAGGTGGGCATGTCAAGCCTGACCCTCCTTACCTATGCACCCTTTAGATTAAGATGAATAAAAAGGTTATCGTAGACCACTGACAAAACCTAACCCTAACTTAATACCTTTACTTTCACCACTACTACCACAAAAATGCTCACTACTTTTTAGCTCATTGTGCTTTTTGTACCTTATTATACCTCTTATCCCTTATATTCATTATCAATTTGATCTTTTGTACAAAAATATTATTCCTATAGTTTGTATCCTTATCAATACCTTACCACACTATAAATATCCTTACATAAATTCCAAAAACACACATAGAGGCACAAACATAGAGAATGGACAGATAGAGTAAGAAAAGAAATCCCATACAAAAATTCTCATAATACTCAAATCTATTAGCTTTGATCCCTTAAGAAAGCCTAAAGAGTTTCCAAGGTCCACTAAGTACGGGAAAATGAATCTCTTTATTATATTCTTAAGTCTAATTATAAAGTACTTACTCCCATACATACTCTAAAATCACTCTTTGATACTTCATTATTGTATTTATATCTCTTAATTTTAAAATCCTCCCAACACATATCCAACACACACACACACTCATGCAAGGAAGGGAGGAATTCTGCTCAAGGATGTATTAGCAGATGTCCAAGTGCTCACCGTGCTGATGCTCCAATTGAAATGAAAGTCGATGATCTCTACAAGTGAGAAAGAAGTCTTTTGAATAAAATGTTTTTATATTTTAATAATTTTATTCTTGTATGTCTTTGAAAAAAATTACACATTTTTATAAAGTTAAACATGATTTTTTAATAAAAAATTGCAAGTATATAAGTTTAATGTCAGTAAAAAGTTGGAAGTTCATTATTTAAAATTAGAAAAAAATTAAAATTTTTTAGAATTTTATAAAAAACTGTAATTTTTATAAAATTATAAATTTAAAAAAATTATAAAATTATGTATTATTATACTTCGAAATATCATTCCAAATATTTATTTATTTATTTTAAACAAAATCCTCTCTTTTCTCTCTTTTTACTCTGCAGCTAGTTTAAAGAGACCAAGAGTTGTCCGGTCAACTGAGGGAGGACAGAAACGAAAATTGAAGAAAGTTAGTAAATAAATAAATAATCGATTTGTGTTTGTTATTTACTCCATCAGAATATTTGGTGTAGCTGTAGCTATTGAAGCGAATCTATCACCATAACCTCACCAAAGCCTAATACTCCTAATAATCCCCTCTCCTTCACTAGTTATGAATCGGTACCCTTCTACGCTTATGTCCTCTAAAAGGAAAACGTGATGATTTAATACAAGTCATAAATGTGAAAGGATAAGTATGAAGTAATAAATATGAGTATATTCTTTAAAAAACTACTGTCTTGCAATATTTTCCATATAAGCCTTGTGCTCCAAGCATTTTTATTTTTAGCCCAAATTTCAGGATTAGTTTAAACAAAGTCTCAGGCTATACAAACAACTATTTCTTAAGGAAAGAAAAAATAGAACATTTTTATTTCCTCGTAGCTAAGTGATGAACACTTATAATACAAAGGTAGTTGACTGTCTGTTTGTCCATTCTAAAACAACTTCCTACCCCTATTGTTTATTCTCTTGTACCCACTTGATTTTTGTTCATATTTTAAGATATAAAAAAATCCAGAAACTCTTACAGGCTATAATGTCTTTGTCAATCTCTGCCATTTCAATCCGCGTTTTCTTAGCCTTCATCACTCAACATACCCTGTCCTCTTCAATACTTTCTGTTTTCTCTTTCCTTGCAAATTCTGAGTCTTCAAGATTCCATTCTAGGACTTTGTCACCATGGGACATGACCAGACCAGAAAGCTCTTGGATGAATATGAAGTTTCAGAGATCCTAGGAAGGGGAGGATTCTCAGTTGTCAGAAAAGGCACGAAGAAATCAAGCAATGGAAAAACCCAGGTGGCCATCAAAACCCTGAGAAGGATAGGTCCTTCTAGTCCTTCTGGGCTGCCAAGAAGCCGGGCAAGTGGCGAGAGAAGTACTGCTTCTATGGGGTTCCCAACTTGGAGACAAGTTTCAATATCAGATGCCTTGCTCACAAATGAAATTTTAGTCATGAGGAAAATAGTTGAGAATGTTTCACCCCATCCAAATGTAATTGACCTCTATGATGTTTATGAGGACTCAAATGGGGTTCATCTTGTTCTGGAGCTTTGTTCAGGTGGCGAATTGTTTGACCGGATTGTGGCTCAAGACAGGTACAATGAGGTTGATGCAGCCGCCGTGGTTCGGCAGATTGCAGGAGGATTGGAGGCCATTCATAGAGCTAATATAGTTCACAGGGACTTGAAGCCTGAGAACTGCTTGTTCCTGGACAGCAGGAAGAATGCTCCTCTGAAGATCATGGACTTTGGATTGAGTTCTGTGGAAGAATTCACTGACCCAGTTGTTGGTTTGTTTGGATCCATTGACTATGTTTCACCAGAGGCTCTTTCTCGAGGAAAGATAACTTCTGAGAGTGACATGTGGTCTCTGGGAGTAATATTATATATCTTACTGTCTGGGTAAGTTGCCAGCTTTCATATCTGTGCATGACACATATCGTATCAGTTCCAATAAATGTCCTTGAGAAATTCTTACATGCGTATTATATGTTGTACACAGATATTCACAGATAGATATGTGGATGTGAACTCAAATGCCATGCTTTACTAATTCACGTTTCCGTCCATGACCGACTCTATGTAATAGTTAATATGCAAATATGTATGCAAGAGTTTCTCCTTGGGTTCTGCTGCAGAAAACATAGATGGCAAGTCCTGAATTATCAACATAAAACAGAAGCAAAACATAGCTTAAATTCTCTCCCTAACCATTCCAAAATATTTCAAACACAACCTTCCATCTAAACCCATGTTAACAAATTTAGTGGCGAGCACCCTTAGTGGTGCAGACAGTGTTGTCTCAGAATTTTCCTCCGTTTGAATCCAGAACATTGCTTGTATGATAACTGACTTGCCACTCCTGCTATCACAAAATAATAATAATAATAATAAATAAATAAATAAAACAAATTTAGTTCCACAGAATTTGTCTGCAGTAGATATTATTTTAAATGGATCAATTTCAGGATTTTAACCTCGTATGATATTGTAGGTATCCACCTTTCATTGCCCAGACTAATCGCCAAAAGCAACAAATGATAATGGCTGTAAGTAAACCTATTTTTCACCCATCTTATGTTCTTCAAAATTACTGCTAGTAGAGACACCCTTAATTTACATACTCTAATTAGCATACTATCCTGCTTTTGCATACCAAATAATATACATTTCAACAGGGGGATTTCAGTTTTTATGAGAAGACTTGGAAGGGTATTACCTCATCAGCAAAGCAATTGATTTCAAGTCTACTGGCCGTGGATCCTCATAGGAGACCTAGTGCTCAAGAGGTATGGAATAATCTTCCCTCAGAATGTTTATGGAAAAGGGCGGTCAATGCATATTTCTGAAAATAAGAGGTTTGAGTGTGATTACACTAAATTTAAGGGGAGTGAATGTTATTTGCCCTAATTTATTTCCACATTTAAGAGAGGAGTTATGACCTCTATGCATTTTGTATACCATGTATTGGAACAGCTTCTTAATCATCCATGGGTCAAAGGTGACATAGCCAAAGATGATCAAATGGACCCTGAGATTGTCTCAAGATTGCAGAGTTTTAATGCTCGACGCAAACTCCGCGCTGCTGGTTTTGCCAGTGTATGGAGCAGTACGATATTCTTGAGAATGAAAAAATTGAGATCATTACTTGGGTTCCATGACCTTACACAAGAGGAAATCGAAAACCTCAGGATAAACTTCAAGAAGATGTAAGTATTGAGAACTGATTGTAATGACAATATGTTTCTGTACCACCAAAGTGATTGTCTTGGTGGTACCAGTCAGTATTTCATGGTTTTCCCTATTCCATCTTTTCTTAAAAAAAAAAACAATATGCTTTTATGAAAGCCATGAAAATCCATTACCAGGTGGTGTTTTCTGATTTTGTCGGAGAAAATGGTTTGATTTTGCTGAGTGCAGATGTGCAAATGGAGACAACGCCACTCTTCCTGAATTTGAGGAGGTGCTAAAAGCAATGAATATGTCGTCACTTGTACCACTAGCATCACGCATATTTGACCTCTTTGATAACAACCGTGATGGCACGGTGGACATGAGAGAGATACTCTGTGGGTTCTCCAGCCTTAAGAACTCAAAAGGCGATGATGCTCTCCGTCTGTGCTTCCAGGTGAACTCTTTTTGTATCTTTGCTGCTCCATTTACACACAAATACACCTGACACGTCTTTTAAATGATAAGAATGAGTATATATACTGAAATTTGAGAATCTCTTTGCTAGTTGAAGATTTGGAGACAATAATGTTACAACTCATTTTGATCATTTTTTGGGTGGGAGTAAAGACACATGTTATAATTGAAGTATTTAAAAATTTCTCATCTTAGAAATGAATTAGAGTATCCAGTAGATATCGATGCCATATATGTGTTTGATGCAAATACACTGGCCACTTTGAGGCATCAATGCTTTCAAAATACAAAGGTTTTAATAAAAAGGGGCAAGTTAACTAATAGGCAATAGCAGTCATTGACTAAATGTGAAAACATGCGAAAACAAGATATTGTATCATCTTCTTAGCATACAAATCCGGTGTTAGCTTAGCAGTCCATACTTTTTTATTTTGTTTCTCAGTATACACAAGACAAAACTTTTACTACTGCTTTAATTGAACCTAAGGTCCTGTACACAAGAAGTATGAACTTAAAATGCCACGCTAATCAGTTATTTCCTTGGACAACAGATGTATGACGCAGATCGATCTGGGTGCATAACCAAGGAAGAAGTGGCATCCATGCTCAGAGTAAAGAACCTCACTTCCAATATATTAGCTGAGAAATTCTAATACACACTTGGAGTAGGGATTTGTACTTACTCTAGGTGTATACTCCAGAATGATAGAGAAAGACACGAAGGTATGGGGTTCACACCCATGTGGGTCCCATACAAGGGGATCACGCACTCTCGTATCTTTCTCTGTCATGCTGAGGTAGAAATTTCTATTTATTCCAGGTGTATATTAGAATTGAAATTAACTGTATCTTTTTACTTGAATCTTTTAACGCATCACTTTTTCTCACATTGAACAGGCTTTGCCAGAGGACTGCCTTCCAGCCGATATCACTGAACCTGGTAAACTAGATGAGATATTTGACCTGATGGATGCCAACAGTGATGGAAAAGTTACCTTTGAGGAATTCAAAGCTGCTATGCAAAGAGATAGCTCCCTCCAAGACGTAGTGCTCTCTTCCCTTCGTCCGTCATAATTTAGATTCGTACCATGTTCTTCTTCTTTCCATCCTTTGTCTCAGTGCTCCGACTGGTAGCAGAGGAAGAATGGAGTACTAAACGGGCAATCTGAATTTTGCTATGACAATTAGGAACTCCTGCATTCTCGTGTTAAACTAAACCAAGCTACTTGAAATGCGAAAGTATCTGCAAAATAGCTAACTACAGTTCATCTTAAATACTGTACTTATCAACGTACAGCCAACACAAAACAACTGTGTTCTAGCTTCAAGATATTTCATACCAATAAACACAGGAGAATGAAGATTTGATCCTCTACCATATGAACATGTTTTGAACTTGAACCTCCCTAGTCTTGCATACAAAATAAGTATGACACAGTACTCGTTTTATTCTTGTTTACTTTGTTTTATTACAGATATATACTATGTTCTTACACCAAGAATAAAATTAGAATTTAAGACGACTTGAAAATCTTTTTCTTTGTCTTCTCATTTGTCATTTAGTCAAAGCATAATATAATTCAAGATGGACCTGATTTCATTACCTCCCTCCACCCCCAACCCAACTTCAGCATGATTTCTCAGGACTTTTATAGTTTGCCTTCAGAAGAGTAAAATGTGGATATTTGTACCAACTAGTTTCAGTTTTTCTTAGGTAACAACTACTTAGTGATCAAGCTGTACTTAGATATTATATTTATCTACATCTAGATACAAAAACAAGAGTCGATGTTTCTTCATACCTACTTTTTTGAGAACACACTCAAAAATAACAATCACGCTATATATAAATCTGAAAGCTGATTTTGAGCTCCGAATGACATAACATGCCATATCATCATGATGAAATATTCGTGTATAGTAAAGTATCCAATAATTAACTCTATCAACCATCAAATAATTAAAAAATTAAAACTTAAAAATTTTATTACAGACGATGCAGTAGCTAATGGAACAGCCAACACTGCTGTGCAATTGCGGGGGCGGCTTAAACTCCTCCTCTGTTGCAGAAAATGGAATCAGTCTCTGCCAATATTTCTTATTCAAACTTGTTACACAATCTTCTTCAAATTTCAAGAGCACAACCATGCCAAAATTTGCAGCTTATATTTAATTTTGACCATTCAGTACAGATCCAATCATGGTAAGAAAAAAATTGCCTCATGTAATTAAAGATTCTTCTCTTCCCCACGTCAGGACAACCCCAATCTCTTCTCTACGATTTCAATTTTTCTTCATCGCTCGAACATTTCATCAAACGCCTCATAGGCTTAATCTTACAGAATTTTTAGCAAAATTCAAAACCTCCAAATAGGCAAAAATCAAAATCAAATCCAAATACATCCCACAAAGGATCAAGAAAAAGTTATTGGCTTGAAAAAGAGATAGTCCCTGTTGCCATGCTAAGAAGGAAAATAGAAATTCCCACACAAGTTTATGTCAAGCGTAGGGACAGTGGGCGTTGAGCAGCGTTTTCATCATTTTTCATTTTTGAAAAAAAAAAAGGGAAAACTGTATTTTATCTCATCATTTTCCATCTTTGAAAAAAAAAAGAAAAATTAAATTTTATCCCCTCGAAATGAAATCGTTAGATTTTATTTCTTAAATTATGAAAATCTAATTTTTACCTCTTTCAATTATATTAAATTTTAATTTTAATTTCATCATTACCAAATTAATAAAATTTATTAAAAAAATTACTGCTATTATATTTCATTTGCTAACAATTAAAAATTATTATTATATTCATTAATTTTAAAAAAAAATTTCATTTACCGGAAGTTATAAACTTATGTCGTATAAACCATCAGCAAAAATGATAGCGTCAATTTATAACCGTTACTAAATGTTACAGTTGTTAATTTGATAATGATGAAATAAAATTCAAATTTTATACAATCGTATGAGATAAAATTGAAGTTTTTATAATTTAAAGGGGAAAAATTTAATTATTCTATAATTAAAGAGAGTAAAATATAATTTTTCTCAAAAAAAAGAAGTAAAAACTTTGATGACGTGGTTAAAATCTCACGTCAGAGTGCTTATCCAATAATTGAATATGTCGGGTATATTTTTATTTTTAAAAGCTGATTTAAAAAAATATTTTCAATGTTTTTACAATTATTTTTAAATTTCAAAAAATAAAAAATGATTGAAGCAATAAATAAGATAATATATCTATTTAATTATAAATTTGACATTTAAAATAAAAGAATAAATAAAAATTATTTAAAAAATATTTTTAATAATAATAAAAATAATTATTCATTTAATGTGTAAGAAATTCTTATTTAATTAGTGGGCATACGTCTTATATGTCTACTATCAATAGATATTTGGATAAATGTAATAAGGAGTTATTAAAAAAAATTATATTTATCTCAATTCTTTTATATTTATTTAAATTTTGACAAATTATATATTTATTGAGTAATTAAAAAATTTTCCTTAACATATATATATACACAAAAATATGAGTTCAAATTTTAAATATAATAAAAAATAAAACTCTTAAAATAATATTAAAAATCATTATATCATTAAAATTTGACTTCTAAAAATTATTTCTAATTTCTAATTTTTAAGTTATGCATTTGAAATTATAATTTTTAAAGATAAATTTCAAAAATAGTTACCAAAATTATGCTTTTAAAAGTGTAAAAATAAAATATTTTTAAAAGCCAACAACTTATTTCCGGGAGCAACGGGCTATTCCAAAAATAAGTTTGCTATACATTTAGCATACTTATATTGTTTCCATCAGGAGCAGACTTTCATTACCTGATAAAGAAGGAAGGCGAGTTACCTCCTGAGTTATCTAATTGTACACTATTTGGTAAGTTAACTTGGCAAGAAGAAGAGATATAGAAATTTTTAACTATAACCGAAAGCAAATTAATTAGGTGGATTGGGTAATAATAAAGAAAAATTATATTTAAGTCTTAAAAGATGATAATTATTGAAATACCTCATTAAAAAAAAGAGATTATTTATAATATAATCTTGCCAATGAAAATTAAAGTTAAAATTAATAAATTTTATTGATTAGCCAATATGATTTTTTTTTATTCTATTGGTATAGTATTTTTAAATTCAAAATTATAGTAGAAGAATAGTAGGATAATTATTAATTTGTATTGAGTTAATTGATCATTTCAATAAATTAACATTTTTAATATTATAATAATCGCAATATTATTGTTTTTGCATTATGTTATTTTTAAAGCGAATGTATATACAACACATATTATTTTTTAAAAAAATTCCTTTAACTAATCAATATTGCATTACAAAAATATTTTAAATATGTTAAAAGCTTAATATATAATGTATGTATTAATTGAGTTAATTAAATATATATCCCAATTAAAAATTTTTGAAAACCAAAAGTAAACTTAACTAAAGAACAAAATTTAAGTAAATTTCCTTATGTTTGCAGTAAGGTTGTTTATTCAGATTATAATATATATTTTAATTACTTTATTAATTATTAGTAATTTTAATTTAATAATTATTAATATTGTAATTATAATAAAGTAATTAATATACATGATTAGATATATTTCATAATAAATATATAAAAATTCAAATTTTATTAAGAGTTTATGACTCATGTGTTTTTTTTTTCATTTTCTCTACATAATTATTTCTATTTTGCACTTTTATTATTTACAATTGAGACACCATTGAGTATTATAGATATAAAAATATATTTTATAATAAACATATTTTTAAAAGGTAAAAAATTTATTTAATTAAATTAATTTATTATATAATTTATTTTAAAAAATAATAAATTTTATAATTTGTAATTGTAAAACCTTAACAAAATTCAAATTTATGTATACTTAATTTGAAATATAGCATGTGAAAGTTGATATTAAGAAAATATTGAAAATATATAAAAATAAAATTAATTTTTAATATTTTTATTAAAAATATAATAATTAATTAATTAACTTATCATTTCTATATTAATACTTTAACTTATTTAAAGTATTATATAAAAATAAAATATATCATATTATATTTATACTATTTAACAATATTAATACTTGAGTTACAAATAGTAAAAGTAAAGATATAAAAATAAAAATATATAACGGGTAAATTAAAAAAATAAAAATAACGTGTGAATTATAAAGTGATAAAAGTGAGAAATAAAACATGTAATTAATTAATTTAATTGAATAAAAAATTTAAATTATTTAAAATATTATTGAACAAAAATATTTTATATTATATTTATACTACATAATAATATTAGTGTTTGAGTTATAAATTATAAGAGTAAACCAAAAAAAAAATGCAATAGAGTTGATAAAAAGAATTGTAATTATGCATGAGTTATACAGTCTTCATGAAAATTTACTTGATGTATTCTTGAAATTTGGTTTCAAAAAATATTAAAAAATTTAAATAAATTAATTTAGTTTAATTTTAGAATATATTTATTAAAAATAAAATATGCAAGTAATTAATTTAATTAATACTGTCCATATTAAACTTTTAATTTGTTTAAATTATTTTTTTAAAATAGCATATAACTTTATACAATTAATATTTGAGTAATAAACAACATGAATGAAAATAAAAAATAAAAAATATATAATAGAATAAATAAAAAATAATGTATAAACTGAAAATTAATAAGAGTTAAAATAAAAATACATAATTAAGTAATTCAATTAAATTAAATAACTCTAAATTATTTAAAATATTTCATATTTAAAAATTTGTATACATTTATATTACAAAGTAATATTGATGTCCAAACTCTAACTAAAAAAGGAGAAAATGTAATATAATAGGTAAAAATAATTGAAATAGTGTATAAATTATAAACCCTTTGCAAAATTGCAATTAATGCATGTTTAATTATAGTACTTAAAATTTGATATAAAAATTTTAAATTGTTAAACTATTTAAATTTATCTTTTCAAATATTTTATTAAAAAATTGATATTTAATTGATTAATTCAAATAATAGTTTATATATTAACGTTTTAAGATATTTAAAATCTTTTTTATAATAAAAAGACATTATGTTATATGTGTATAATTTAATGATATTAGCATTTGACTTACAAAAAATATGAGTAGACATGAAGAAATAAAAATTGAAAACATATATAATAGTAAAAATAAAAAGAAAAGAAACAATACATGTAATAAGATTTAAAAATAAAATATATAATTCTATTAAATCAAATATTTTAACTTATATAAAATATTTTTAAGATAAGAAGAAAATATTTTGTTATATGTATAGTATTTAATGATATTGAAATTTGAATTATAAATAATAGGAGTGAATAAAAAATATGTAATAAAATAAATATAATAATGTGTGAGTTATAAAATTTTGACAAAATCTTAATTAATATGCATTTATCCTTTTTTTCATAATTATTTTAAAATTATGAAAAAGAAAAGGATAAATTAAAAAAGTGAAATATGAGGGAGAAGAGAAAAAAAATGGAGAAAAATAATAATTGAAACGGTTTTATAACCTCGGATGGAAAAGAAAGATACTTTAAATACCAGAAATCTCCTAAGAAAATAGAGTATTGTTTCTCTTCATTTTTTTCCATTTTTAATTGTTCGTTCACTGTTTCGGACAAGTCTCAAGCATTCCCAAATTTTTTTCCGCCAATTTTTTTCCTCTATTTTTTATTTTTTGCTTTCATCCCTTTCCAACAACTAAAAAGGAGTTTTGTATTCTTCAACGAACATATAATGTTAGTCTTTTTCGTTTAAATGTTACTTCAGTATTTTTTTTTATTACTATTAAATATTTTATACAATTTTTTTATTTTTTATTTATTTTTATACTATTATATTATTATATGCACATTATTTATATTTTATTTATTTTATTATACATTTTTATATTCATTGATATTATTTACAGCACAAGTTTTAATATTATTGAATAATATAAATATAATATAATATATTTTATTTTTATTATAAAAATATTTTAAATAAGTTAAAATTTTAATTTAATTAACTAAATATTTCATTTTTATCTCTTATATTACTTTAAAAGTCACACATTATTTTTCTTTTTTTTTATTTTCATATTATATGTTTTTATTTGTAACTTAAACACTAACAGCATCACTACAAAGTATATGACATATTTTTTTATCATAAAAATATTTAAATAAGTAAAAATATTTAATTAATTAAATTATTTAACTTTATATTTTATTTTTAATACTTATATTACTTTTCAACTCATTCATTTTCTATATTTTTTTAATTTGTTCTATTATATATTATTCCCTTTTTCATTTTTTAAATTCATCATCATCATCATCATCATCATATCTTGATGTAGTATAGATATAACATGTTAATATTATATATAATTTTATTATAAATTTTTTTGAATGTATAAATTAGATTACAATTTTAATATGCAACTTGCAAGTTATTTATTTTTTATTTACTTTATTGTATATTTTTTATATTTACTTCTAATATTAAATTATAATCCACGTGCCAATATCATTAAGTAATATATATACACACACATATATATATATAATATGATAAATTTTATTTTTATTATAAAAATATTTTTAATAAGTCAAACATTTAATTTAATGGAATTACTTAACAATATGTTCTATTTTTAACTCTTATATAACTACTTTATAGTTCATGTAATTCTTCTTTTTATTTAACCAATTCTAATTAAATATTTTTCTTCTTTTTCTTTTTCCATATTAACTCCTACTATTTACAATTTAAATTTAAATATAATTGAGAAGTATGGATATGATATTATATATTTTTCATTATAAAAATATATGAAACAACTAACAAAATTTAATTTATTCATTTAACTGTATCTCCTATTTTGAAATTCACCTACTATTTATCTTTTTTTATATATTTGGTTGTATGTTTTTCTTCTTTTTTTTACGTTTATGCCTTTTATTTACCACTCATATGTTAATACTATTAAAAAGTATATGCCCAACATGATATATTTTATTTTTATTATAAAACTAAATAAAGAAGTCAAAAGATTTAATTTTCTAAAATTATTTAACCATATATTTTATTTTTAACTCTTATATTATTTTATAATTGTTATATTACTTTACAATTCAGTCATTATTTGTCTCTTTTTTAATTGCTTCATTATATTTTTTTCTTTTTTCAATTTCATTTTTATTTTCATAATTTAAAAATACTAATATCCTAAAGTAGTATGGGTATAACATATTAATGTTATATTCAATATTATCACAAAATATTTTGAATATATAATTTAAAATTTTAATATACAATTTACATGTTATTTCTTTTTCCCTATTTTATTACATATATTTTCATGCTTACTTCTGTTAATATTATTTATAGCTCACATCAATATCATTAAGTAATATATAAATATATATATAATATGATATATTTCATTTTTTTATAAAAATATTTTTAATAAGCTAAAGATTTAATTTAATGAATTTACTTAATTATATATTTTATTTTTAACACTTATATAATTACTTTATAACTCACACAATTCCTCTTCTTTTTATTTACCTTCATTATATAATTTTCTTCTTCTTCTTCTTCTTCTTCTTCTTCTTCTTCTTCTTCTTCTTTCATATTTGCTCATATTTACAATTTAAATATAAATATAAATGAGACCTATATATAATGGGATATGATATATTTTATTTTTATTATAAAAATATATTAAATAAGTTACAATTTTTAATTTAATTGATTTATTTAACTATATCTATATCATATTTTTAAGTTTTATATCATTTTAAAATTCTCCTAGTGTTTATCTTTCTAATATGTTTTATTATATGTTTTTATTTATTTTTTTCATGTTTGCTTTTATTGTTTACCATTTATACACTAATATCGTTAAGAAGTTTATGTACAACATTATTTGCCTTATTTTTATTATAAAAATATTATAACTAAGTTGAATATTTAATTTAATTGAATTAATTAATTAAATATTTTACTTTTAAATCTTACATTACTTTATAACTCACTCATTGTTTCTTCTTATTTTATTTTCTTTATTTTGTGTTTTTCTTTTCCTTTCTTTTTCATGTCTATTATTATTATGTATAATTTAAACACTAAAATTACAAAGTTGTATAGATATAACATTTTATTATAAAAATATTTTAAATAAATTTAATATTTAATATTTAAATTATTAATTCAAATATTTAATTATATATTATATTATTTGATAAAATATTTAAAAATTAAATTCAAAATTATTTATTTATATTTTGTAAATATTTTTCATGATATCAATTTTATAGTACTGTATTTTAAATAAGTTTAAATTACTTTGTTACCTGCTATAATTTTACTTAATTTCTAATTAAATTCTTAATATTTAAAAGTTCTAAATTGGGCCATTATATTTATTTTAATTTTTAATTGGATGTTTCTTACGATTTTTTCAATCAAATTCTGTTAACAATTGCAACACTCTTTTCTATGGGTTAATGATTGTCAATGTAGAACTTTGGCACAATTTACATTTATATTTAAGTGGCAAAACTTAAAGAAAATTAGGATATTTTATAAAATTATTTTTTAAAAGGGAAATAATAGATGGTTTCTCTCGGTGGTAGATCAATATCTATGTGGATCAATAGGTAATAAAATCTCCTAGTAAAATGACAAAATGCATTCAATTAGAAATGAAGAATAAGTATAAATGTTCAATTCAAAAAATTTAAGCTAAAATCCTATTTTGAAAATGAGTAAAATTAAGAGAAACAAAATAATTTAATCTTTAAATTAAATATACATTAACTAAGATTTTGTTAATATTTTAAAACTCACATACTATTTAATTTATTTTTATCAACCTTAATACATAATTTTTTCAAGTCCACTCTTGACTTAAATGTTAATATCACTAAAAAAATGTACATATAATATGATATATTTATTTTAAATTTGTTAATACTTTAATATGTAAGAGTAGGTAATACATGTGGAAAATAAAAAATATATTCAAATTGGTATACAAATATCATTAAGTTTATCATACTCATGCCCAGTTTGTTTGAAGGAATAAATAAATCATGGTTCTTTAGCTTACTTAGCTCTGACTTCCAAAATTCATGCATAATAGATAAATGATACAATTACAAATAAATTGAAGTAGCACATTATCTCAACCTATAAACAATAATAAAAATTTCCATTTTTGAATTTGTGAGCCCAAATATGATTATTCTTCTTGTAGTTTGTCATATGTAGATAGCATGAAATTAAAAATTTTACAATTTGAATTTGAACTCCAAAATCCATAACAGCTTGATATTCATGAAAAAAAATTACAAAGTAAACTAATAACTTATAGCAATATCAAACAAACTTACATAACCAAAAAATCAATCAATATACATATGACTATAATTATATCTTGAAAATTAAAGATATAATTAATTACTATATTTTGAATTATCATCCACAGTATAATCATATGTTATAACTACAAAGAAAGAATTCAAATTAAATATCGGAGAAAATTGTTCGAAACATAGAAAAAATGCAATCACGCAAACTATATGATAACCAAATCTCAAATCCTTTCCAAACCCTTTGGACGTATAGATTAAATTATAACAATTAGAAGCTTTCATTTAGATTTTAAAATGAATGAAAGAGTAAATGCAACAAAAAGGCAACGAAAGAGCCTGGTAGTAGTACTAATATTGTTGTCTATATACAACACAAGCACAATATTAAGAAAGAGAGAAGAAAGAAAAAATTAATATTAAAGTTTTTACAAATATTAAAAAAATAAATATATAAATTAACTACCCAGAAGTTTAGAAATGTGAAACCTTCATTTGCTTCAATTGTATTTTTGTTTAAGTTTGAGATATCACTGAATATGATCCCTTTTCTCTTCTTATTATCTCACTAAATATTATATTATGATTGGAAAATAGAAAACACAAATTATATGATGCTTATCTTTTCAACTATTTTCATATAATTTTATGTTTTTCCAAAAAATAAATTATATGAATAAAATACCAAATTAATGAAAATTTTTATTCTAAATAGATAAGTTCTTACATTAATGGAAAAACTTAATAGAAAATGTGACACAAAATGGCAAAATGTGCCAAATAATATAATTTGTTACAGAAATTTAATGTAAATAATTCCGATTACAATAACCTTGAATTCGGTGACAGTTTAAAGAGGCACAACTGGAAAGGAGGAGAAAAAATAATGTTTTCTATTGTTAAACAGTATCAGTTGCAATGAGAAATAGTTAGATGTTTCCTATTGTTAAACAGTATCAGTTGCAATGAGAAATAGTTAGCACATAGTACTTTTTTATAGAAGAAATGAATTTTATAGTTCTACATTATAAAAGAAAGCAAGCAACCCATGAGAGGCAAAAGACAATAAACCCACCTCTTAGAATGATAGAAACCAGAACAAAGTAGCCACACCTCCCAAAATGATAGAAACCAAAACAAAGCAGCCACAACTGTACTACTCTGGTGTCACTGCATCGTCGTTGGGTGATTGATGATTTGGTGTATCTCATTAACTTAGGAAAGGTAATAAATTAAAAAACAAATCAGGAAAACATTAAATCAAGTAACAAATTAGAGAGAAATTAGAAAGAATAAATCAGAAAACAAATTAGGAAAACATTAAATTAGGTAACAAATCAGAGAGAAATTAGAAAGATTATTCAATAAAGAAATTGTATATTTGTATATTAGGAGAGTGGCGTGCAACACTTCATAGGACAAAGCAGTTGCTTCATCCTTTGGCGAGTGCTATGCAAGCTTGCAACAAATGTAGGGTGGCTAGTATTAGGTTAAAAGGGAAAAGCCACAAGTAATATATAATTAGGTGATTAGACTTTAACATCACTAAATAGTATATGTATACCATAATATATTTTATTTTTATTGTAAAATATTTTAAATAAATTAAGATTATAGAAATTATTAATTATATATATTTTTTATGTTCACTCATATTATTTGCAAATTAAACATTAACATCACTTAATACTATATATATACCATGATATATTTTATTTTTATTGTAAAATATTTTAAATAAGTTAAGGTTATAGAAAGTATTAATTGGATTAATTATTTACATATCCTGTTTTTAATAGAAAATATTTAAAAATAAAAATTAGTTTTACTTATTTAAAATTTTTCACTATTTTTATGTCAAATTTCGAATACTATATTTCAAATTTAATACACATCAATGAAATTTTATCTTTACTTTACATTCCACATACTATTTCTCTTCTTAAAGTGATTTGTGCATAATTTTTTTAATTAATAGAATAATATTTGATAGTTTTTACTCAAGTTATTTATTAAAATATATCATTTAAATAGTAATAAATACAATTAACAAAATATTAATTATTTATTAAAATTATCTTTTATAGTTTATATTGGCTTCACTAGATGTGTAAATATTTTTGTTATAAAAATATTTTAAATAAGTTAAAAATTTAATATAAATGGTATAAATTGAATGAGTCAGTTAGATCCTTTATTTTTAATAATAATATCTAAAAATTAAAATTAATTTTTTAAATTTTTTAATATTTTTTATTTATATATTTATCTCTACATTTGTTGCAAAAGTTTCTTTATATATGATTTGCAAGTATTTTATCATAAAAATATTTTTAATAAGTTAAAAACATTTTATTATCTTATTTTAATCAAAGAAATAGGTGAATTCATTAATATAAAAGTGGTAACAAATTATAAAATAAATTAATAAAAATTATTTATTGAAATTTTTTATATAATTTATTACTTTTGATGTAAATTTAAAAAATATATATCGAAATTCAATGATATAAAGATATTTGAAAAATGGCACTGATTTAATTAGTCAAATAATGTTATGTATGTATAAATTAATTTAATTTATTATAAATTGAAAATTATTTATATTATTAGTGATCAAGAAGATGTTATATTATTAAAAAATTAAACAATTTGACAAAAAGTAAAAAAATTAAAAATCTTCTTATAATATAATAATAATATATAAATAAGTAGTGGTATAAAATTTATTTATCAATTTTGTAGCTTAAATAAAGTTATAAAAATAAATAAAAGATTTTTAAATATAGAATGAACTAATAATTATGACACATTTTAAACAATACTTATGAATTATGTAATGTATATGTACTTAGAAAACAAATACATGCAATCTTTTTTTTTTTAATTTCAAGAAGGATAAAAAGTGAATGTAACTTAGGTCCAGCTATGCTACTTTTATTCATTAATCTAAAATTTGAGTAATATTAATAGTTCAATATTTATTTCATAGTAAAAAATATTAGACTGCATTTAAAGAACTTAATTCATATTGAGTTAAAAAAATGATGTTATTAATTATGTATCAAAATTATATTTTAAAATAAAAATTATATATTTTATTATAAATATTATTATTATTAAATACTTATTTTCTATCCCATTTTTACATTATTTTCATGTATCAAATATAATTATAAAAAACAATTATTCTGTTATTTTTTTTATTTCATCATATCAAACATAACATAAATATTCTTTCTTTTAATCATTATTTGTACTATTATATGGTTATATAAATTATGTACAATAACATTTAATACAATAAAAAAAGACATAAATTATATTTTTATATTTTATTTTATAAATAGATTATTATATTTTTTAAAATTTTATTATTTTTTAATTAAATATTAGCCCATGTATAGCACGGGCTTAATTTATTAATTTCTTCTATCTAGGATGGGAATCTTAGGCACGTTTACTTGAAAAGAAAACAAGGGAATAGAAAAATTTAAAATTTAAAATTTAATTTTGCTTGGCTTAAGAAAAAGATAGAGAAGAGAAAACAAATTTATGTTATTTTTATATATTAAAGTTTCAAAATTTTCCTTTCTTCTCATTCTCTTTTCTAACTAAAATTCAAATTTTTTCCTCATTTCTTTCATTTTCTACTATCCCAAACAAAGCAATAAGATATTCTTCAACAAAAAACATTTTTTTATTTATTTGTACAAAATAGAGAAGTAATATATCACTTAAATAGATTAACTAAAATAAAATTATAATATTTGGCAAAAAAATAAGGAAATATTACTTCGATTATATCTACATTTAGCGTAATTATATTCGAGATTCTTCATCTTTTAAAAATACACATATTTATTTAATGTACCTCAACTGTTATAAAATATAATAATTTTAAACTTTTAAATCATAATCTCTTCTTTAATGCTCTACTTTGTGATAAAGACCATTTTCCTACTTTTCTAGATGCAAATGTACACTTTCTTTTAAGAATAAAGACACGCTCTCTCTATTTTATATATAATTGTGAGGTAATATTTTTACTTTGACATTAGAGAGTTAAAAAATTGACATTATTGTATTTTATAATAATAAAAATACTTAATGAAAGTATATAGTTTTTAAAAATAAAATGTATTGAGTGTAATTGCATAAATTACCAAAAATAATTATTTTTTTTCTTTATGAAGGGATGTGCTGCCTGCATGCCTGCATGTTTCCTAATCTTCCCCAAAGATAATTGTCTAATTATTATAATAAATGCTGGGGATTCTAATTGACTGAAATCAAATATGATTGTCTCTGATTTTGTATTTGTCATTGAATAAATTCACATTTTAGGCCTAGTATTTTCTCAAGCAATTGGCCAAATCTTGGGTGTCAGGGTTGGTACCAAAGCCCTCAGGGGTTTTTGTTCCGCTGCCGGCTGCCGGGTTTGTTTTCTGGCGGCAGTGTTGAGGGAGTGAAACTAGCATCTGCTTTGAGAGGGCCGTCCTTCCGACGAACGAATCCAGTTCAACACCGTAGGCGGTGCCTACTCTCTTCTCGTCACCAGCAGCGGCAACCCACTGGGAAGTTTCAGACCAGATCGAACCACGCGGACCCGCGTCAAAAACCTCCTCGATTCGCGGAGTTTCAACGCGATTTAGAAGAAACTGAGTCCGGATCCCTATTCGAAGGAGAAAAAGGGTCAGATACAGTGTTCTTTGTGACCAACAGGCCACCATTGACCGGCGAGTGAAGCGAGGTACCTCTGTTCTCACCCGCACGCGAATCACGCCCAACGTACCGTTCTGTCCAGAATCTTTTACGCAGTCAATCCTATTGCCAGTCGATATCCAGACAGCGAACGAAGGTGGTGCTGTTCTTCTTTCATATTTCAATAACAAATTTTTAATCTCTTGGAGATAATAAAAGAAATTAAAATTCAATTTATTTAAGATTAAATTTCTGTTCTCTTCAATCAACGGGATCAAAATGTCATCAAATGATGCAAGTACTTTGAGCAATGATCCTTCTTTTGAGCCCATATTTATTTGCCATGGGAAACACAATGGAAAGAACTACCTATGATGGGCATATTCAGTTGAGCAATGGTTTATGCTTAATGGGGTCAAGAATCATTTAACTATGTCACGCGAGGGTCTTCCAGAAGTTGAGAAGAAGGAATGGAAAAGGAAAAAATTGATGCCCAGCTCTGTATCCTGACATGGCAATCAATCACTCGTGATATATTGGCCTGTTCTCAAACCTACAAGAGGGGCCACCTCTTCTGGAAGAAAGTGAAATTGTTGTACGGCAATTATTTCAATTGCCTCTGTAGTGTAGCGGCCAATCAGCAAAATTTAAAACAGATAAATCATGAAATGCCTTGAATATGCATGCAAGGCTCAGACGGTGGTAACAGAACTAACGCAGGTACTTTCCATATCAAGCATTAAAGAATTTGAAGCTAAACTTTATCAGTTTTGCATGGTTTTCATTCTTCTTGGCATCCATTCGGACTATGAATCTGTGCGTCATCGGATCCTCGGTAGTCCAGAATTACCGACTTCTGATGATCAGATTACTCAATTGCTCCGTGTCCGTCGGCGTTCCCGAGATCTTGCGGATACATCGGCCTTAGTTTCTTAGTCTGGTGATTCTGAACTGGGAAGAGGACAGAGCAGAGAGGTCAGAGAAATGGTGGCTGCAACGATTAACGTCTTTAATCTAACTAGAGCAAGAGACAAGAGCACATTAAACATCAATGTTACTATCTGCAAGGCTTCTCCACAAGGAAAAATACAATTATACTCGAAGAGTAAGGCTTATTCCAGCAGAAAGAGACTGGAATCCAGTAGGCTACACATGTGGGCTTTACTCCACTTTATTCTCTCTCTCTTAGCCCTTGTTTGGAACGGCAGAAATGAGAGGAGAAAGAAGTGGGGGAGAAGAAGTTGGGGGTGAAATAATACACTTCACCTGTTTGGATGCACGGAGAGAAGTGGAAAAAGAAAGAAGTTTGATACAAAAAGTTGAGTGGGGCCCATGTTCAAACTTCTCCCAAAAAATGGGGAGAAGGGGAGAGAAGTGTAAATTTTTTTTTACCAATTCCAGACAATACCCTCGCATTCCTCTTCTCCTACATTGTTCTATTGCTACACCGTCCTCCTTTCCCTGTGGGCGTTGGACAAGTTGCTGAAGGGGAATGCCGTGGATCTGCTGCTGTTACTGTTCCTCTTCACCATGCCAACCCACCATTTTTGCTGCAATGTTTCCCATCGGCTGCCGCTAGCCGTTCGCCTTTCGCTACTCGTCACCGGCACCAATCGTCCATGGGTTTCTGTTTGTTGCCCTGCGCTGCTTGCTTTTGCTAGAGCAGAGGCCAGGAATTGGGAATAGAGACGAACAGAGAGAGTCAGAAACAGCATCCACTTTTTGCCTTTCCCATTTATTCATTTTGCATTGTTTCAGCAAATTTTTCTTTATCATATTTCTTTCCTTTATATTTAAATATTTATAATTTTTTTACATAAAATATCACCTATTAATAATATTATATTTATCCATTTTCAATCCACTTATAATACTGGCATAATCACTAAACTTAAATATATTAAATAGTAAATTTTGATGGAATAAATTATAACTTTGAACTAAAGAATAATTTTTAAAAATTAAATTAAAATAAATATACTAAATTATTTTTGCAAAAATAAATAATGCAACAATTAATAAGGAATCAAGAAAATAATATTTTTTGATAATGCATGAGCATTTAATATTACTTCTAAAACATTTTGTCTTCCATGATTTAAGTACAGACAGAATAGATTATGCCACTTATCACTTAAATTAAAAAATAAATAATTATGAATTTAAAGATTATATTTTTAATTATCTTGCACTTTAAAAAAATTAAATTTTTTATCCAATATTTATTGAATAACATTTATTGTGAACACTAAAATATAATAAAAAATTATATAATTATAAAAAATTAAATACTACTACATTTTATTTTTAATTTATTTCAAATGAAAAATATTTTTATATTGGTATTAGATGAGTAAATAATAATTATAGGAATTTAGTATTAAAAGAATAAAATTAAAATATAAAATTATATAATTTTTTAAATAATTATATTATTTTTATATAATTATATAATTTTTAATTACATTTTAATTTTAATTATAAATTAAAAATATTTAATTAATGAATTTATTTTTAATTTGATATTTATTTTAGAAATTGAAATTGTATTTTTTAAGAATATAATTTTTTAAAATACACACTTACCTTCATATTTTACATATAAGGGTACAAAAGTCATTTTACAGAAATACAACTTCTTTCTCTTCTAACTTTTCCCTTTCCAAACAAAAAAAATCACTTCTCTCCTAATTTCTTTCTCTCCTAACTTCTCTCTTTCCAAACAATACAAAAGAAATACTTCTTTCCTCCCACTTCTCTCTCCCCCAACTTCTTTCTCTCATAACTTCTTTCTCCTCCCACTTTTCCCCATCCAAACAAAGGCTTAGAGTAAAGTACAGAACTTTACTTCAAGAATATATTAGAATTTTCCCTCCACAAGCAGAAATAATTCTGCTAATGTCACTCAGTATAAGGATGGAGAAAAAGAAAAAAAAAAGTCAACATGGAAGAAAATCAACATGGTCGTAGACTCTTATTATCAAGAATTCTTCAATTCAAGGCCTTTAAATAAAATCCTCCTCAGCTCTCGCCCAAATCCGCAACGCTTCAATCTGCTTCCTGAATACTGCTACAGGTCGCATTAGCGGTGACTAAGACCCTATTTTTAGGAAGATAATTTTCATAAAAACATTTTTTATATAAATTAAAGAATATTTTTAATTAAAAAAATCCTCTAAAATTATAAAGGTAAAATAATAATTTTTTTAATTTATAATATCATTGAAATCTGGTTTCTATTAGAGTTTAATGACGTCGTACGATTCATATAACCGATCTCATTTAATGGGATAAAACTTTGTTATTATTGTTTTTAATAAATATATTATTATAAAAGAGATTTTCCGCACCAAAACAAAATTCTTTACCCTTTATTTTGGATTCATGAAAGAACGTGGGAAGAAAATATATGGTGAGGAAAAAAGGATGAAAATCAATTTCAACAAAATATTTTTCCATCAAATAAGTGTTAAAAAAAAGTAAAAAATTTTAAAATTTCAAAATTATCCTTTGTGCGGTCTATCAAACAACTTTCTTAGACTTACAATATTGCAATAATAGCAATTTGATTGTTTAACAAAATTATTTTTTTATTTTTTTTATTTTTAGTCAAATTAAATAAAAATTAATATTTTTATTATTTTATTTTCATTTATTTCCTTCTATATTTCTAAACAACAAATAAAAAATACATTTTCATGCATTTTCTTTTTGTACCTTTTTTATCTCTATTTATTTATTTTCCATATTCATTCTCGTTGTATCCAAAGGATAAGGATTCTCTAAAGTGCCTTTTGCACTTTAGAAAAAAAAAACAAGACATTACAGTTATTGATATCAAAATCAATTGATCATATTTTTTTTATTTAAAATATTATAAGCTGTTGATTTTGAAATCAATGGCTATGATCCCTCTAAAGTGTAAAAAGTACTTTAGAGGATCCTTATCCGTATCGAAACATAGGTTAGTCATGATATATCTCTCATCTCTTCAGGGGATGTCACTTTAGCGTATATATCCAATATATCAATTTAATTTTAAAGTAGAATTTGTATCAATTTAGTCCTTAAAATTTTAAATTCAAATAAAATTTTAGTTTCTTATAGAAATCAAATAAATATAAATTTTAACCTTCACAAAAATTAAAATTTTATTTGGATAATTTTATTTAGATTTAAAACTTTAGAAATCAAATCAATATAAATCTTATCTTAGAAACTAAATTGATACAAATTGAATATTTTGACAATTAAAATAGGATTTTAATCTTTTACATAATATTCATTAACTAAAATGTATACTTCCATTTTCATAGTCAAGATAAATATGATTATAAAATATTCAAATGTGAAAAAATATTTTATTATTTTAATTAATATTTAATATAAATAATTTTAAAAAAAGTAACTCTATTGATTTTAAAAAGAAATTTACTTTCATTTGTTTTATTATAAATATAAAATATTCTTAGATATTAATTTTTAACCACTAATATAAATAATATGTAACTCCTTCATTTATTTATTATATATATATATATATATATATATATATATATATATATATATATACAACTTCATTTACATATATATCCAAATAATATTTTTCTATAAAAAATATTTTCTAATGAAATAAACAAAACTTTAATTGTTTTAGCACATATAGATTGCATTTCTTTCGGTGAAAAATATTTTTTATTAAATTTAATTATAAAATATAACAATGAAAGAAATTATTTTATTTATTTAATATTAAATATGAAGAATTTATAAAAAGTAATTTGCTCTATTTTAAAAAGGATTTTATTTTCTTCCAATATTATGACTCTATATTTCATTTTTTTCAACTACAAATATAAATAGCATATCAATCATTTATCAATATATATATATATATATATATATATATATATATATATATATATATATATATATAAATGATATTTTTCTATAAAAAATATTTTTCAACAAAACAAACAAATAAACTCTTAATGTTAACTCTTTTACTATATAAGATCCGGGTATGTCCTTGATTTACCATCCCTACTCCAATCATCAAGGACATATTTAGATCTGATTCAAAGACTCAAAATAAATTTATTTGTATTAACTAATAAAAATATAATTTTAAATTTTTTAAATAAAAAATTATTTTTTCTTATCAATAATTAATACACCTAACAATTATAAATTATATTTATTTTCTCATTTACATCTATTTTTATTTTGACTTATGCTTATATATATATATATATATATATATATATATATATATATATATATATATATATATATATATATATATATATATATATATATATATATTAGACATATTAGTTTAAGGGTAAATATATATTATGTCATTATTGATTTTATCAAATAAAGATCATAGTATATTAAATCATAAATAATTATTTGTCTACTTATATTTTTATGATAGACTCTAACATTATACAAATTAATATTATAAAATATTATTTTAAAATATCTTTATAATTTGATATAAATTTAAATATTTTAAAATTATTCATCTTAAATAAATTGTCATAATATCTTTATATATGTGGTAATATTGATTTTATATAATAATATGTTAATTATATAATATATTATTCAAACATTAAAAGAGATTTAAGATCCATTAAATATTTATAAAATATAAATCCATATATTGTATAAATTAATTTATAATATGTATAAAAAAGATTTAAAATTTATTAAATATTTAATTGTAAATTTAAATTTAAATTATTAAATAGTAAATTTAATTTCGATAAAATTTATTAAATAAATATTTATTGATTCGGATAAAATTAATATGATATGAGTATATTTGTCATTGCTAGATTGGAGTAGAGCATGAGTTATGCGCATAGATACTATTTTCAGCCCACAACTTTGGTGGCATACTTTGTATCCATTTCGTCAACTTCTTGGTCATAAAGCTTTTCCAAGTTACAAAGAGCTTTTATGTAATTTGCAATCTTTAAATTGTCGGCACAAATATTTCTGTGAATTTGAATTACAATTTACCTTCATAATAATGCATACAGTATTTTATTTATGCCCATGCGCAATGATGATTAATTTCGGTGATTTTACGCACTAATACAGCTGATTAGTTCAAATAATTTTGAGGATTTACATAAAATTTCTGCAACTCCCTTTGATTATTAGTATAAATCCTTCTTAAAGTTACTCGTTTTGTTTGATAAGTAATCTTTTATGTTCATCATTTCAAAAACTAGTCAATAATTGAGCTAATTTTCCCTTCTCTATTGTTGATTTATATACGAAATCTGAATCCAGTCACTTTAGTACTTTGTCATTTCTATTGATTATTATTCAAGACTAGATGCACTTAGTTAAAGGTACGGGCAGTTTTTTTTTTTTTTTACTCGATGTTATAATTTGATATAAACAAATGTTTATACAGATTCGATACATTAATTCATTTTAGAATTTATATTAAATTTTAAAAGTATTATTTTAAAAAATAATTAATAATAAAATTATAAATAAGTATATATAATAAAAATATAAAAATTTTATTTTAATAAAATAATATTTAATTAATAATTAAAATATTTTTTATAAAAATAATAAATAATTAAATTTAATAAATAATTTTATAATATAAATTTTATTTATTAAAATTATTAAATGAATTAGATAAATTAACCCATTTTAACATATTTAATAAATAGATTGATTTGATGGATATAAATTGTCATCCTTGATTAATCATAGTAAAAGTAGTTTAGAATTATTTTTTATATTTAATTCATATCGGTAAGTGGTTAAAACTGAATCTGATTGTCATCCAAGGCAAGGGGCACTTAGTTAATACAATGATAATGTTGCGAAATTCATTTTAACTAGTTTTTCTTCTTATATGTTTTTACATGCCATCTTACATCCATCAATTTGCCCACATACTTCCGAAGGAACAAGGGTTTGCTTAAAGTAAAAATACCCTTCGGCTCCTTACTATAATCCTCTTTCGATCTCGGGAATGTTACATGACTACTTAATATATCATTAATTGCCTGCCATTCTCTGTTTTGAATAATCAAGCCTTTCTTGTCTACCAACAAAGCCTTTTATACCTTGTTTCTTTTTATGTTGTGTTGGCTTTCCTCATCAGCCTTCTCCCAAACTCGACAAAATGTTTGCTGAAACTAACAAGTGGACCTGCTTGTGGTATTCTCATCTTAAAAAAGGATACAAATTTTATTCTCCGACTTTGAATCCATGATTATGTCTAAGCAAGTGTCACTTCCTAGGATGCTTTTCCTTCTTTCTTCACCACATTCAACGAGTCAACCACCATTTCAAAATTTCTACCAATTCTTCCTTTGCATTTCGGGGGTCCCGTATTTTTTTGTCATTGTCTAAATAAAACCCCTTTTTCACTTATCATTATTGTCCTTGCAACACAGACTAAAGAGTATTGGTTGGACTTCCACTTGACTCGCATCTTGCTTAAGCGACTTCACCCACCACAAATCCTTATGCTATTTCTTATAGCCACTCCATTGCCTTTTGTGAAGGTAGTTATTGCTTTTGTGGCTCATATTTCATTTATAATTTCTTGAGTTATGGTTGTTTATTATCAGCTTTGGATCCACTTTATTCAGGAGGCTCTTCTCATTTAAGTAGGTGCTAGGCTGTTATTGATAAAATGACTATTCTAGATTCTAAAGGGACATGAGATCTTATTTCATTTGTGTCGGCAAATTTGTTGTGGGATGTGAGTGAATTTATGTAATAAGAGTTAATCTAACAATGAGGTTGATCGGTTGAAGGCCCGTCTTATAATTAGAGGTTACACTCAAAATTTTAGTTTGATTTTACAAATGACTTCTCATGATGATTCTCTTGATATTTGTTATTTATCACTAAAATCCTCATCAATTAGACATTTCTTGGCGATGATTTTTATTTTCACGAGATTGAGGTAATGCAATCTATAAATGAAATTTTTAAATAATAGTTAGAATTCTTGTAGTAAAGAAAGTTAATGAATTATAAACATGTAAATTATCTGATAAAATTTAATGTTAAATTCTAATTGGGGGAGGTGTATTCAAATCCTATAAGATTTTGTATTTTAATTTTAAATTTTGATCGGGGGGAGGTGTATCCAAATCCTATAAAATTAATTTAAATTTTCACTCTTTCAAACATGTAGATTCTACAATAGGTTTTTATATCATGGAGTGAAACTTTATGCATACCTTCTTTTTGTCATTATTAATCAATAATAGTTAATTAAAAGAGTCCAAAATATTAGGTATCTAAATTGTTAGAGGATAAAAGGCTAGTCTTAGTCATGTAGAATTCCAAACTCTTATTACAATTGCAACATTGCTAAATTGAGCTTTTGGTAGTGTTACTAAATGCTTTTGATCATCCTTAGCCAATATTAGGTTTTCTAGTGTTGTAGTGTAGGTTTGTGAATAGTGTGCAACATAGCCTTTGAAGGCACCAAAATAACAAGAAGGCAAATGTAAGGTTTCTAAAGTTTGAAGTTTGAAGCACAACTAATCACAGTAAGGGTTTTTCTACCTTTCATCTTGAAAATTACTTTTATAAAGCCTTGACCTCCAATTTATACGTGACAATAGCAATCCATGAGCTACTAAATAGCATAATGATGCTTCTTGATCTTTAAACTTTAGTTAATTTCGTACAACATGTATAACTATTTTATATGAGAATTCCATCATGATTTTCATAATTATAAGGATGTATGATTTATGATTTTTTGTCATGTGCCTAGTCTAGTGGTGGGCCTTGACTTAAATTTTTGGAAGAGTGAAACTAGAAACATAATATATGGAAAAATAATGTACAGTTTTCAACTTATAATGTATCATAGGATGTCTTAAATACACTTTTATAATTAGTCATAACCATAGACCATTTAAATGAAATAAATTAAACTATAATATTAAATTATTTCCATTTAAGGGTGCAGCTCTTTACTTTTCTAATGACTTGAATCATCTACCATTTTAAGATTCAATATAAATAACCTTATGATCTAGAAAAAAAAAAGCCTATCTTCCATTTGATTTCATAATCTTGTTTTGCTTATCTTTATTACAAGGAAAAGCTCATTTTATTGTAATTATGGTCACTAGAAAAGTTAGATGAGATGGATTGATCTATCAATCAAATGAAAAGCTTTTGACTTTGCTAATTTTTACCTAGGTTTGACATAATTCAAACATAGTCGAAAGGATTTTAATAACTAGATCATTAAAAGCATCAATTATAAAATGTTTAAGCTAAATTTTGAAGTGTCCCTTGTTCAATGAAACCCATTGGAAGATACTCATGTCGTAGAATGCAAATATTATCAATGTTAATAAGTATCATTGGAACTAAAGAAGAGCTTAAGGTCAAAAGTTTCATTGCTTGTTCACTAAGCTTATTATTAGACTTATTGCTTGTAAATTATCATTGCATTTGCTTAAAGAATATAAAATGTTAAAAATGAAACTCAAATTAGAGAAGAAACTTAATGAATTGAAATAACCTTTCTTAAAGCAACCATTATAACAAATGGCAATCAATAAACAAGACAATGAACTAAAATGATGTTTGTAATCTATTCCATTACCCTTTCATATTGCCAAGAACATCATAACATTGAACAAAAATGTTGAAAACATTGCAAGCACACCAACAAAGAACATCACATAATTTTGTTTTAATATTTAATAATATAATGTCCCTAGTATGCATAGGATCATTAAATTGTTTATCACTAGGAACTTAAGAACCCCTAGATGATTTTTCATCCATGAAGCAATTAACTCATTTATGACTTCTCATATTGACTATTTCTTAATTTTCACTAATTTCCTCAAACATCAAATAGAAATTCAAGCAATTAATAGGCAATTCATCAATCACTTTATCAAATAACTCATCACACTTCATATAATATGCAAGCTTAATGTAATACTCCAAAATAGAATAGGAAACACCAAGAAGAAAAAATTTCCTAGGACACTCCGATCCAGAAATTCTGGTAAGAAGAATAAAACAAATTACGGAAGGATTGTAAGGATGATTAGGAAGCTAGCGTAAATTTTTTTAAAATATTGAAATTACCATAAATTGATTGTAGGGCTTGAAATTGATCATAAAAGGTCAAGAATACAGTTTCAAAATTTTTAGAAAATTCAAGGGTGAAATTGTAAAGAAAGTAAAAATTTAGGGGCAAATCGTAATAAATCCTTTTTATCTTTTTAGTCAATTTAGCCCTTAATGTATTAGGTTGGGTTAACCCATGTTTTGAAGACTCAAATATGAATTTTTTAAGCTTAAAAAACATGGCTCAAGGTTAGCCCAAGCTTCCAAAAGAAGCCAAAGACTAAAATGCAAAAAAGCAGTAAAATTTGGGGTCTTTATAAAAATAACCCTATTTGCTTTATGTGTGGCAAATTTTTATTGGTAGAAAGAGGAATCATGAGCTAATCCCCAACCTATGTCCACAGCTAGAAAAGGGCTCCAAATGTGCCCAAATTAGTTGTCACAAAAATCAAAGAGAAAAGGTAGAAAAAAGATAGAAAATTGTAGAATTTTAGTTAGGTTTTTATTTAAACAACTGAGGGACTTTTAGACTAGCAAATTTATGGTCCCTCTAACCCCAAACTAACCCCAAAATGTGACCAACATGCACAAGAGAGGAAGAAGAAAATTAATTTAAATTAGGGCAACTAACTAAGAGAAAAAATTTAAAATTTTGTAAGGTGACTACCAATTTCTTTCAATCTCCTTTAAACCTTGTAAATTTAGTTTCTCTAAAGTTCTAAAATCTGAATTTGATTCTTGAAGTTACTCCTCATCATCTTGAAAGAGAGTGAAAGAAACAAGGTGAGTGATGATTTGTTGAAAAATTTTTATATGAGTTATGTTGAAATTATTCTTTTGATGATGTTGCTATAAATAGTATACCCTATAGGAAATTTTTGTAATCTGATTTGGATTGAGGTTGTCCTATGATATAATGTTGTTGTAATGAGAATTAAAATGGTGTTAGTGTGGAATAAGTAGATATTGACCATGGTGAAGAGAAAAATTAATAGTTGGCAAAGAAAATGGTTTAAATAAAACTCCAAAATGCTATTAAGAAATTGCTAAACATTACCCACGAAAAATCTTAGGTGTATGGTCCTTAAAAAAAATTGATTCTTGATGTTCTATGACTTATCATAGGGTAAGTGATGAACTCTAAAAAATTTGGTGAAATTTAGAAACCCCTAGGTATTTTTACGAATAACCTCCTATGGCAAGTGATCAAAGCTATCCAGAATAGAACCCCTGTGCTATAGTCTTGGATTTGAAATTTTTTGAAGCACTAAATGGCCTTGAAAAATTATAATAAAATTCATGATGGTTAATATAGGTGTAATCATGATTGTGTAAAATTTTTGTGACCAAAAGAACTCATTTGTTTATCCTAACAAAATTGTGAACTAAAACTGTCCAAAATGGTATTAAAAAATTGTTCGTGTTGTTCACGAAATTTTTAGAAGCATCAAACTAGTAAAGAAAAATTTTGTAAAAATTTGTGGAAATCATTTAAGATGTTAGGAATCTTGTATAAAATATCATGATTTTTAAAATTCATTTGATCCCCTAAAGAAATTGTCCCCCTATTACTACTCTAATAGGATCCAGAACAGGGAAAAACATGGATTATCTTTGAAATTATGTTATAAATTCAATAATGACTTTGATTAATATAAGATAACTTAGTGTATAAGAGAAACATTATTACTATACAAATACCATTAAAATATAAAAAAAATATAAGACATTTATGGCAAAGTTAGGTATTTGTATGGGTCCCCGCTCGAGGATTCGCAGGAATGTATAATTGATTTGTCTCACTTGAGGATTCATGGGAAAATGTGTTTTGAATTGCTCCACTTAAGGATTCACAGGACCCCAGCTTAAGGATTCGCGAGAATATGGTTAATGCGATAGCATCCCACTATTATTCATTATGCATGCAAATCAATTGGTGACAGGAGATTAAGGTTAAACCTAAAGATACAAGGTGGAACTTGTATACTGACTGTTGCCATTTCAAAAAAAAAACTAGTTATATAGATGACAAAATTCTAATTTTAGTTTGTTAATCCTAAATTGTAAGGAACACCCTGCAGGGAATGAATTGAACATTTCGACAAATTATCCTTCACTGAGTATATTTTGTACTCACCTATTTATTTAACTATAATTTCAAATAGCGAGCATAGGATCCTGAAATACCACACTGATACTTATCGCAGGATACATCTTTACCCCATTTGACTCTTGTGAAATTGTATTTTAGGTTCGAAATTTGGATCACTACAATAGAAATATGTTTTCGATACAGGGTGGATTTTGAACCCGTGAATTCAGAACCTAATGCTTTTATTATTTTTACACTATATATAGTTACTCCTCCGAAGGGACACATGGAGCAATAGCTCTAGTTCCCTCATCTTGAGTCGAGGAAAAGCCGAATAGGTTGTTTTAGATTTTGATATTATTACGATATTTTATTTAAGCTGTATAACTACTATACATTCTCATCTATGTACATATATATATACATCTATTTTAATAAATATAAAGCTATTCGCATAATACTATTACCTAATTCTGTCATTTCTGAAAAGGACATATATACACACTAAAGGCTTGTAAAAGTACCCATCCGGGTAGTTAGTCCTAGTAAATATCTTTATGCTAGGCACGACTAGAGTATAGTGGGTCGTGTCACTTAACCACACATATCAATGGTTTAATTAGGTTCCATCAAAATGGTACTGATGGTATGTGATCTCAAGTACATACATACCATTAGTACATTCCTAATCAACACTTATCATGGTAGCACATTGATATAATCTAAGGGCCTTATCCCACTAAGAACCTAGACTATGCTCTAATACCACCTTTATCATGACTTTAACCTAATCATGACTAGCATGGAACTTGCTCCCATTTTCCACCAACATATTTCCATTCAACTAACACATCTTTAATTAATGAAAGGAAATTACATGGCAAGGAAGAAGGTAACAATTAAGAAATAATACATTTTATACAAATTCATAAAAAATGGGTTTACAAAAAAGATGAAAAAGTTAAATTTTCTCATAATCCTCTCATGATGAGAATTAAGTTAGCCTAATTAACTTATAAGAAGTCTAGTTCATATGTTTACTTTTCCCAAGCCCATCCTATAGAATAAGGCTCAAAATATATATTAAATACAAGTGTCTTGTGCTACCATACAACTAAACAATGAAATTTCATGGAATCTAGCCTAGAGAAAGTAATGGTAAAGGCTCAACTTGAGAATTTGTAAAATGAATCATAGAGGAAGTGAGTCCGGACTCAATAAGTCAATAATTCATTTAAGTGAACATTATAATAAAATAACTTACCTACTAAAACATTTTCCTATAAAACTCATTATACAAATAATCACAATACTCATTAGATTTCAAGTAACCTAGGTCAGCTCAACATACTCATCCTATCACAAATATATCACATATATTAACTTAAGAATAATCATAAGGTCATATCTATGAATAAATACCTATACCCACCTTGTGACTTCTAGACTAACCTTATACCTTACCTTACATTGCATAAGGAATTAATTGTTTAGTAATCCCTATCATCATTCTTATATCTAGTGAAAATAACCCTACAAGCTTTTGACACTATGGCCATTTAGTGAAGAGAGTTACATGTAAACTTCTACTAGTAATTGATGCCTTGCAAAATTTTGACACTAATTGATGCCCTATGGCCTTCCAACATTATGGCTATTTAGTGAAAATAGGCTTTTATGACTCTCATATGATTCACAATTTGATTTTTTTTTATATCGCATCTCATTGCACATTTGCATAAACAAGATCATTTCATCATTCATCAGATGTCACATTAGTTCTAGGTCTTATTTCATTTCTTAAATCATGTAAAAATCTTATTCTTAATGCAATGTATGATATAATAGCCATTTATTGGATTTAAAGAGGTAAAAATCCTTGTTAACATAATCATATATCAATCTTAAAGTTAAATATGCATTAAGAGGTCAATTTTCATTGATTATATTATTAAAACATGAGATATGATATGGTGAATCAATTGTAAATGCAATTTAGAATGAAAATTTATGATTTTAGATGAGAAAAATCGATTAGGAAAATTGATTCACCGTATTCCAAATTGGATAGGTAGAATTGACTCTATATTCGATTCATTATATGAATGCACTTTTTAGGAATGAAAGAATTAATTATAGGATTAATTCACTAGTTCCATATTTGTTTTTGATTAAGAAGAATCAATTCTACATTCAATTCACATACTAAAAAACTTACAATTTTACAAAAAATTTTACTATTTACTTAACATTAAATGCCTTCCTAACTTATTTATTATCCATTTACTCATATCTAGTCTTAAATGCTTATAATAATATTCCATACAAGCTTTCTTACATATTAAATTCATGCTAAACATTATAAATTAACATATTTTAAACAAAATCATACATAATTCAATATTTAATAAAATAACTAATTTCTAACAAATTAATAAAGTTAGGCTAAGATACTCACTCATTTAGTATGGAAGAGATTGTTAGGAAGTTAGATTGAAGGCTTTTTAACCCTTAATCACATTAAAATTCAGGGACTCTAAGGTTATGATTTGAAATCCCTATTGGATACCAAATAACATTCAATCTTTTCATTAACAAAGAACAAACAAGAATTCTTAATAAAAATAATATTTTTTACCTTGATTGAATGAATAAATTTAAAAAGAACAAAGTTCTTCTTACTTGACTTGATGAAAAATGTGAGAAAAAAAAGGTGGAAGGAGTTATAAAAAAATTGAGAAAGATGAATAAATAAGGGTTAGGGCTGAAAATGAGAAATAGTGCCCTGTGAGCTTTTTTGAAAACTTAGGCCTAGGCTTCTTCCATGCTCATACACCCACTTATAAAAATTTAAAACTTTATGATTATATATAATTTTTCTCATCCAATACTCAATTTTCATTAAATTAATAATGTTATTTTATTTTATAACTTATACTTAAAAATTTTAATTCAATAGAATTTACCGGTCATCATAATTTGTCCTTTTTTAAAATAAATTCTAATTTTCTATATTTTAAAGAAGGTGTAATAATTTTAGAAGTGGATTTCATATCAAAACAATGTCTAAAAGAATATCAACATCCAATTAATATTATATTTACGATTTTATTAAAAACTGTAAAGAACATTAGTGTTTTAAATGTTAGTTGCACTTGAAAATTAACATTCAAAGATTATCTACAACTAATTAATATTTATATTTATAGTGTTATTAAAAAATATAAAGATTATTTATATTTCAACAATCTTCTCATTTAAAAAGCATTATGATATTTATAAGTTAAACACTTACAACATTGGTTTTTTAAATAATTGATATCTAAAAGGAAAAAAACACACTTTTAAAACGTCATGTATCTATTAATAATTTAAGTAGAATGCCTTGCATTGCCTATAAATTATTCTCCACTTTCCATTTGAAACATTTTTGCAATACTTTAGCATTCATTATTTAATTCTAGAGTTTGATTCTAATTTAAAGATAGCTCTCTTTCCATCTCACAAAGCTCAATCAGAGGATGCTGCAAATCTTGTTAAAAGACTTGTCTCACCTTTAATATCTCAGGTTTCACAGTGTGTGTCCTTTGATAAAAGAAAAACATATAGAAACCTAAGATACAAGTGGAAAGGCAAGTCCTTTAATAAGATCTGCAACATCTCCAAATTGGCTTCTTAAGATGAAAAAGGATGCTATTCTTGAATTCATTCCAAACTTTAGCATTTAGTAATGGAGGCAAATGTATTGCTTAAATTAATAATTTAGTATTAGTGAAGAATATGTTGAAAATTAATGTATTTATTATTGTTGAGATAGGATCCTCCCTATACTTTGGTTTCTCTATAAGAGTGTAAGGAGGTTCCTATCTCAACACTACTAAGTTATACAAATCTTATATAATTAGCCTTACAACTTAAAGAGAATTAGTAGTGAGGAACATTTGAAGACTAGTGTACATGTTTAATGTATTAATGTTTTAGTTTATTTGTTGCACAACCAAGTTGTATTCTGTATATACAGAATTGGTTGTCTATCATATTAGTTAATGATGTAATGATATATATATATAATGAAAAATTAATTGTTTATTATATTTTATCGATGTAATGATGTAAAGAAATTTATAGAAATTAAATAAAATTGTGATTTCATAATTCTTCATTGTCTTCTTTCTCATATATTTCTTTATTTACATTTACAATTTTATAGGTTTTGATAGCTTTCTATTTTTGAATAGAAAACCATTTCAATGTATATGAATTAAAAATGTCACTTTTCTTCTTTTTAAAACATTTCGAACTAATTATTCAATCAAAGAATTTTATTAAGTATATTTGTTCTGTGTATAAGTATGTGAAGAATAGAATATTTTATAAAGTATAGAACATTTTGTTAAGAACAAAATATTTTGATGTTTTGTAAAAAAAATACATAAATTGTAATGGTTTCTATCTAAGAACTGACATCTTTATGTTATGGCATTAGTTTATTATAATAATTAAAGTATTAAACTAAAATTCTTATGTTTCAGCACTTATTGTTTTATAATAAAAAAAACTATAAAATTATGTCAATTATTTGTATTAAACTGATGTAGAAAGCATTTAAGACAACAATTTTTTTAACCATTGTGTTATGTTCAACTATTTAAATTTTTACATCAACTATTGGATATTAAACATTAGTTTAAGTATATAATTAACGTGGAATATCCAATGACATCATTTTACTTATCAAATAACTTAAAAAAATGAAGATAAGAGTTAAGATAGATGGTAATCTCTAACTTAGTGCCAAAGAATAGAGTGCAAAATTCTTTAATTTTTTTCTTAATATTTATTTTACCCTAAGGAGATACCTTTACCAAAGTTCAAAAAAAATCATGTTTAACTTCTCATTCGTCCGTCAACTTGTTGAAGTCTTCTTTCCTATGAAAAAAAATTCATAATGCTTATTTTTCTTCTAATTATAAAGAAGAACCATGTCTAATTCAAATAATATTGTGATTATGTAGTTTTTAAATTGATTTAGATTTTGTGTGTTTGATTTTTTTTTTTTTAGGTTTTTAGGTGGACTAGGTGTTAATATATGTTTAGCAACTTTATTAAAAAATTTATTTTGTTCATATGTTTGTATGCATATTCTTTGATAGTGTGAATTTCTTATGTATTTATTGTATTTCTTCTTCCAATTGGATAGTCATGGACCATGGATATAAGTTTGTTAATTGTCTAACCCTGGAATATGCCAAGGGGGTTAATGAATTTATTAATGTCATAACCTATTTAGCCGTATTTGGCATAGATCCTATTACTAATGTCCATAAGCATATCTAGGAATAATTTTGTATCATCACATAATGACTACTAGGTTGATTATATGTAACTATTTCATTTCATTTCTAAAATAAATATTTATATAATTGTTATCTAGTATTCAATATATTTATAGATATATTAAAATTCCCATAAGTTACTAGTCTAACTCCCTATCTAGGAACCATGGTTGCTTAACATACAACTCTACTCTTGAACTGTTAAAGTTGACTATAGAGTTTTAATATGAGTATCTAAAAAAATATATTTAAAGAAAGTAATAAGACTTAAAGTCCTAGTAAGCAAATAATTTACTTGTCTTATACATTCACATTTTATAATCCCATTGTAGAGTATATATATGTATATATATCACATTTATCATAATCAAATATCAGTTATAACAATTAGTAGATAGTTAGCCATCCTTATGCTTTCATGTGTTTATCAATCATAACTATAACTTTATTCTTCTTGTAATTATTAGCCATAACCCTAACCTTATTCCTCTTAACACACACTAATCATCATCATTTGATTTAGATTATAAGATTTCGTTGCAATGATATTTGTATCGTTTAAAGAGTAAAGAAGAATTCATAATCTTAACATAAATTAAGATAAACAGTTAAGTTTCACATGAAATAATGATAGTCTATAACAAGGTGTTTATTCATTATTAGTATGATTAAACTTATAATAAAAAAACCTAATCATATTGATTAGAAGGGTAAAATATAAAATAGGGAATTATGAATCAATTATGTAATCAATTCACAACAGATGGTTTTGGTTTTAAACCTTGAGAGTAAAATGTCCAAGTGGTTCTTTTGCTTAGGTTTCTCCTTGATAAAGAGAATCAATTATGTAATTGATTCATGTATAAATAATTTCTTAGGATGTTTCCAATTAATTATGCAATCAATTTTCTCACCAGATTTGAGTTTAGACATTAAGAATTGATTTCACACTTGATTCATTCTTGCAAATTTCTAGTTTTCACAAAATTTTTAGCAATCAACTAACTATAACTCCTTCTATCCACATTTATTGCGTATGAAACTTATTACAACTATTAATCACTTATTATTCACACACATACAACTTTAAATCAAATATACTTTAAGTTACATTATACAAATCCTTAGTCTACTTAATAAATCAAGTAAGTAAATTATCTACTTATCTCAAATTGAAGGAAAAATAAAGAAGATTTAGTGAAAAAGCTATGTAAATGGGTTGATTTCCTTATTTTATATGAGTACACACAAATTAACTTAAAAATCCTTAATTCCTTTACAATTTGATGAAAGTATAAATGATCTTTAGGATTTCTTGAATAATTCTTGCAAAAAATTGAAATAAGGATAAAAAGCTTGAAAAGAAGGAAAGGTTGAAGTTTCTAGCAGCAGAAATGGCAAGGAAATTGCCTTTGGTGGCTTTATTGCCATTGAAGGTAATTTTGGTATTTTTTTAAAAAAAATTAGTGAAAATTTGCAAAATGATTATTCTATATTTCCTTTAAACATCCTATTTCAATTTTAATTTCACACAATCTTATATTTAACTTAGTTATATCTATTTTTATATTAAAACTTCACTCCTTATAACTAAGTATTTATCTTAAACCCTTTCACAATATTTTTTAATTACTAGTATGTGTATACTAGTTGAAATGAATAAATCAAATTTCATAATTTTAGGCGTGTAACAGTTAAATTGACTATTGGTAAAGAGAAAGAGAAGGAAATTTGTAATGAATCATATTCAATCTTTATAAGGAATATGTTTATTAGAATGCTCAATCTAATGGGAATAAGAACATTTATTTTTCAGTGGCATTAACCTAAGTATAAATGATGGATATGGCATGGGGAAGGTGAGTTATCTTGTTTATCTTGTACCTATAAAGGCAAGAGAGCTCATGAAGATGGTGACATAAAGGTAGGAAAGGATAATCCGTTAAAGGATATAATTTATGATGTTGAAATTAATTTCACTAACAGTTTATATGCCCTCTATAAATTATTAAGTGATGTAAAGAAACCTTTATGTCTAGGTTGCACCAAATTTATACGATTGTTTATTGTATTGAGTTTGTTCAACTTGAAGGTTAGAGAGCTTCATGACATTACTACAATTATTAAAAAAATGCTTCTTGAAGGTAATAAGCTACCGAATCATACTTATAAGGCTAAGAAAGTCATATGCCTAGTTAGTATGAAGTAAAAGATAATACATGCTTGCCTTATTGATTACATATTATATCAAAATGAGAATAGGGTTTTAGAATAATGTCCCAAATATAGGCCACCATATTACAAATTGGGGAAGAATAATAACATCAATAGTAAAAAGGTTCCACCTAAAATGTTATGATATTTTCCAATAATACCAAAGTCTAAACAAATATTTTTCAATGCAAGGGATGTTAAGAACTTCACATGGCATATGGACTAGACACTATCCAATGGCAAGCTTTGGCATCCAACTAACTCTGCTCAATAGTAGATAATTGATATATTGTTCCTTACATTTAATAGTGAGTCAAGAAACCTTAGACTTACACTTTGCACAAATGGAATGAACCTTTATGGTAACATAAGGAATAAAAACAACATATAGCTTGTTAAATTGGTGATTTACAATCTATCCTTTTGGTTATACATAAAGCATAAGTGCATCATGTTGTCCTTATTAATTTCGGGGCCAAAATAATAGGGAAATGACAAGATGTTTTCTTAGCATAACTTATTGAAGACTTAAAAATAATGTAGGAAAAAGGTGTCTTAATTTTTAATGGATATTGTTAAGAGTTTTTTATTTTACATGTCATGTTTTTTTACACAATCAATGACTTTTGAACTTACAATAACTTGTCTGGCTATAGCATTATAGGGCATAAAATATAGCTTATTTCTGAAAATATTACTTGTTCTTCTTAATTCAAGCATGGTAAAAAAATGGCGTATCTCAATTGCCAAAGATTTTTACACCATGGTCACTAATATCACAAGCTAGGGAAGGCTTTTAATAGTTTACTGGAAAAAGTAATGGTTTTAACTCCCTTAATTATTTAAATTTTCAAAAGTATTACTTATTTTATTACTAGTAACTAAATAACATCTTTAATTTATTAATCATATGTAATTTTGTATTTTAGGTCTATGAATGAGTTAAAAATGTTAATGTCATTCTTAACAAACCCTCTATATTGGTAAGTGGAGATAATTTATGGAAGTGGAGATAATTTATGGAAGAAGAGATTTATATTCTTCGATCTTTTATACTAAAAAAAGTTATCTATAAGACACAATATGATGTAATGCACATGAAGAAAAATATTTGTGATAATCTAGTTAGAATACTATTAAACATATTAGGGAAAATCAATGATGGAGTCAAAGTTAGGTTGGACTTAGTTGAAATATTTATTTGAAGAGAACTAGCATAGAAAGAAAGGGTCAATGTATGTTTCTTTCACTAAGTTGAGACACTTTATCTACAAAAAAGAAAATAAGTTTCTGCAAATGTTTACTTAGCATTAAGGTGTTGTAAGGATATTCCTTAAACATTAAAAGTCTAGTCTTAATGAAAAACTTGAAGCTACTTGGTTTGAAGTTTTATAATTGCCATGCTCTAATGCAACAACTGTTATTAGTGGCCATTTGATCGATCTTGCATAAACATGTTAGACATGCAATTACTATACTATATTTTTTCTTCAGTGCAATATATAACAAAGTTATTAACCTTAAAAAGTTAGAGAACTTACAAAGATAAGTTATAGTTATGCTATGTTAGTTGAAAATATACTTTTTGGCTTTATTTTTTAATATCATAGTACATTTAGTTGTCCATTTAATGATAGAGATAAAATTATATCATAATACATTTAGTTTTCTATTTGGTAAGAGAGATAAAATTATATGGGTTAATTTTACCATCATTTATAGGGAAGAGAGGTGTATTCAAATTCCATAAGATATTTTAGACTCATTGTTGTTAATTAATTTCTTATTTCATTATATATTATTACTTAATTTGGGGTTAGAATTTTTCTTAAAAAAAGTGAAAATGTTTACTTTGCAAGAACCCATTATGTTAAAAATTATATATGATAATATTAATTTTGAAATAACCTTAAAATGATTTATACCATGGAGTGAAACTTCATATGTAACTCTTTTTTTTCCATTATTAATCAATAATTAACAATAGTTAATTAAAAGAGTCTAAAATGTTAGGTATCTGAATTCCTGATAACAACACTAAAAATTTTTGAACATCTTTAGCCAACACCTTACTTTCTAGTGCTATAGCATGAGTTTTAAAATAACATGTAACATAGCCTTTAGAGGCACCAAAACAACAAAAAGACACACACAAGATCTTTAAAGTTTGAAGTTAGATGCATGATCTAATTATGATAAAGGCTCCTTTCACTTAATTTATCTACCTTTCATCTGGAAAATTACTTTTGCAAAGCCTTGATCTCTAATTTGTATATGACAATAGCAATTTGTGAACCACTAAATACCATGACGATGCTTCCTAATCTTTAAATCTTGGTTAATTTTGCACAATTGTATAACTATTTTATGTAAAAATCTATCATGATTTCCATGATTATGAGAATGTATTATTTATGATTTTTTATTATGTACCTAGTCTAGTGGTGGGCTTTAACCTAAATCTTTAGAGGAGTGAAATTAGAAACATAATATGTGAAAAAAATTTACAATTTTCACAAATATAATTTTAGAATTAATCATCACCACAAACCATTTAAGGGAAATAGACTAAACTATAATATTAAATTATCTCCATTCAAAGGTGTAGCTCTTTGCTCTTCTAAGGACTTAAATAATCTACCATGTTAAGGTTTAATATGAATCATCATATTATTTGTAAGAAACCCATCTTCCATTTTATTCCATAATCTTGGTTTGCTTATCTTTATTGTAAGGAAAAGCTTCTTTCATTGTAGTTATAGAAAATAGAAAAGTTACATGAAATGGATTAAACTATCAATCATATGAAAAGTTTTTGAATTTCCTATTTTTTCCAAAGTTTGACACAATTCAAAGATAGTGGAAAGGATTTTAATAATAGGATCATTAAAAGTATCAAATTATAAAATCCTTAGGCTAAATTTTGAAATTTTTCTTATTCAATGAAACCCATTAAAGGATACTTACGTACCAAAGTGCATATATTATCAATGTTAAATGTTTTATAAATATCTTTAGAACTAAAAAAAGGCTTAGGGTCAAAAGTTTCATTACTTGGTCACTAAGTTTGTTATTTGACTTAGTAGCTTGTAAATCATCATTATGTTTGCTTGAAAAACATAAAATGTTAACAATAAAAGTCAAATTGGAAAGGAAAATTGATAAATTGAAATAACCTTTTGTTACACCCTTTTTAAAATTTTAGAATTTTATTTTGTGAATGAAATAATTAATTACTCATAATGATAATAATTAAAATAAAATTTCATGTGAAATTTGTATATTATAATAATAAAATATGAATGGAATATTTGTAAAGGAGAACTAATTAATTAAATGAAATTAAATGAGAACTTTGCATGGATTGGTTAAGGAAAGGTAAGAGGAATAAAATAATTAAGGGTTAAATGAGTTTAGAAGGGAGTAATGGCATATGGATGAGATTTAATGTCTTTTTTTCTCACTACTTCTTCTCCCTTTTCATCTACCTCCTTAATAAAGTTAAAGAGGGCCAATCCTTATTAAATCATTCATACAAGTAAAGTAAGATCTCCATTATAGCTAAATCCCTTTTTATTTTTTTTAAATTTAGAAAGATTTGAATACTTCAACTTAAAAGGGGAAATATGGGCCTTATTCACAATTTGATGATTTTGGTGTTTAGGGACTAGAAATCCTTATTTCAACCTTTTAATGCATTCTTCACACTAAATGAGTGAACATTCTAGCTCCTACTTAAGAAATAAATGAGACTTTGTTTAGGTTAGGGCATGCTTTCTTAATTTTAATTAATACATGTGAAATGCTTTTATTATGATTATTTGAAATTTTTGTAGAATCTTATGGTATAATGAATCATTAATGAGTTATAATGGATTGATTATAATGGTTGGCTTCATAAATAGGTTTTAAATTAGATTTTGGCTAAATGAATAGTACATTATGCTGAAATTGGCAAAATTGATGTAATAGTCAACTATAGCTTGAAAGTTACTTTCTTGAGAGCCATAGTTGACTATAAAATGATAATTTTGGCTTTAAAAGACTTGTAATCTGCTATATAGTTGACTACAGCCAAAAAGCTTGCTTTTTGGGGGGACCATAGTTGAATATGTAACCAATTATATAAGTGGACCTTGCTCTGTGATGGTTTATAGTTAACTATATAATCAACTATAGCTCACCTTAGAAAGGCTCAAAGTTAACTATATAGTAAACTAATTAGTAGAGATTTTAAACTTTAGACCTCCTTGTAGTTAATACATAGTTAGCTACACTTTTACTTTAAGGCTATATAGTTGACTACCCTTCCAAAGTTTCATGATTTATGACATGAAAAGGGTTAATTGAACTAAGTATTATATGATATCAAGTATAATTATTTAGTGATGTTTAGTGATGAAATTGAGATTTGGGGCCATGCAAAAAGGTATGAAAATGTTATAACTTGAATTATATGTTGCTAGTGAGATTAAATACATTGAATTCATGAAAATTAAGATAAGGATGTTGATATATTTGATGAATTAAACAATGAATCTAATAAGGACTTATGAGGGATGAGATTAGCCTGGAGGAATAAGGATGAGCTAGTGAGGGATATAGATGAATCAAAGTCATAAGGAGATTCACATACTTCTTTCTTCTTTTTTTGTTATCTTTACATATTATGAGTTATGAATGTGATATGAACTTATTTAAATTAAAATACAAGAGAGTATACACCATTATTTAAGTGATATGTTGATACTAATTATGTCATTAAATTACTTAAGTACAAGGGATGGTTAATTCGGTTGGTAACCTTGTGTTTGATTTTTGAATTTATTTAACTTAAATATTTACTCATTATGTCTTAAACTCACCTCTTCATTTTTTTTTATTTTATAGATTTCTAGATTAACTTTTTCTACCACCATCTTAAAGCTAGGCATTTAAAAGCTCATTTGATAGGGCTTTAAGCCTTGTTTTGTATAAGGTCAGGAGTAGAAGGATATAAACCCAATTTCTTCAAAGCTAGTTAGGCTGACTTATCCTTAAATTTGGATGTTTCATAAGCAAGCCTAACTCTTTTTTTATTATTGAATTACTTTTAATGAATAAAACTATATTATCTTCTTTTAATGCATGATTTCTTTGCCTTAATAACCTATATATGTTTTAATATATTATTAAAGAAGGCTACTGCAAACATAATAATTAGGTTCCATGCAAGTCATGACTAAGGTTAGGTTATGACATCTTTCTTAAAATAGTAACTATGATAAATTGTAATTAATAAACAAAGCAATGAACTAAAAATAATGCTTGTAATTTATCCTTTTGTCATCTTATATTGCCAATAACTTCATAATCTTGATTAAAATATTGAAAACATTAAGATCATGCAAAGAAAGAGCATCACATAATTTTGTTTTAAAAGTTAATGATATAGTTCCTTAATATGCTAAAGATCATATATTACTTTTCGATATAATTAATCAAATTAATAAATTTTAAAATAAATGTCATTTACTCTTCTTTTGATTTATCATATACTTTATCAATAACTATGCAAATTTTGATATCTTTAATTTCCTCATAGGTAAGCTTTTAAAGTTTACGGGAGAGAATATGCAAGATCTCCTTTTGAACTTGATAAGCATTATACTAACATAATGTTTGGTTTGCAAAGTATATTCCATATTCTTTAGAAAGTTCTAAAGAAATGTATAATTCCCATATTTGATTCAATTTTTAGAAAAATATTCCTGAGAATGTAAACATTCTCGAGAATATTTTAAGCCCAAGATTCCCTTAAAATATTCCTATAGGGAATAAATGGTATCTAATATTCCTATGACATGACAATGTTTTAATAATATAAATAAACTATTTTGCCCATTCTTCTATTAAGATTTTACCACTATTAACACCACATTTCATTATTATCTATTGTAGTTTATCATTGTTAGCCATCACTGACATTGGTGACAATTATTGCTACCACCACCACTTACAGGCAATAGCTATCACATACTATTGATAACCACCATTAGCCACTATTTACTTCTCATTATAGGTGATTACTATCACTTGTGATTTTCATTAGATAATATTCATCGCTAATAACTACCATTAGTCACCATCTATTGTCAACGACCACAACCTACTACTGTCCTTTATAAATGATTGTTATTTCCACTATCCATTGTCAATGACCTCCATCGACTACCATCCACTACTAATGACCATTATTAATCATTTTCTACCATTATCCACTGTTAAAGACTACTTAATTTTTGAGGAGGATGTTTCTAATAATCTAATAATATTTTTAAAAACATACAAGTTAATTAAACCATAATATAGTATTTCTAAAAACATTTTAAATTAACTAAACATGGTGATAATAACCAAATTATCTAATCAGATCTCATTTAATTGGATATCACTACTCTGGTATAACTTATAATAAACATTTATCTATATTTTACTATAAATTTTCTAAAAAAATCAAATAATAATTGAATTAAGCCATTATTAAGAAATCTACCATAAATAAATGCTATTGCCATTAACATCAATTGGCATTATAAGGCCCATCGAAATGGTATTAGAGATATTTGATCTTAGGTGTGTATATACTATTGGTACAATTTTATCAATAATTATTCAAGTAGTATATACATACAACCTAAAGACCTTACCTTACTAGGATCATAGACTATACTTTGATACTGACTTTATCATAACTAAACCCCAGTGATAACTAATGTGAAACTTGATTTGCTTAGTTTTCACTAACCTAACCTATCTTTTATGTTATCATATTGAATCTTAAATAATATATTAAAGAGATATAGCTATGCAATAAAAGGGAAATATTAGAATTTCATTCATAAAGAGGTTAAAAAGTAGAAAAGTTAGGCCTGCTTATAATATATCATGACTTGAGGATAAACTAGCCTAATTAGCTTAAAGAAAAATATGTTCATAGCTTTCTACACTTAACACTATATAGATAAAGCCTAAAATGTCTAATTACATTAAAATATCTAATGCTGCCATTAATTAATAGGGAGCTTTTAGTGAATTCAACACCGAGGTGGTGGATGAAGCTCGACTTATGTATTTGTAATTTAAAAATAGGAAGGTTAAGTTCAAAGCTTAATGAGTTAACATTCTAATATATATAAAACTTTAAAGAAACTAACTTTTATAGATTGAAATTACATTCTTTAAACTATAAAATGCATTTTGAGCAATATCAAATCTTAGTCATTGGTATCACTATAATTTATCATTTAATAACATAATTAAAATAATAAGAACAAGATTTGCAAGCTTAATTTATGCTAAATCCTAAACACTATCAATTCATAGTATTTTCAATCCAAGATAAATAATTTAATCACAATTCATGAATAATCAAATTAAAAAGGCAAGTAAAGCTCCTTGTAACTCTCAGTCATTCTTATCCCTTCGTAAACTTAACCTTGTTCTTTTAAGGTATACCTTATCCCTTTATAAATGTTTACCAAATATGATTTAACACGCAAATGTCACTAATGCTCCTTTATATCTATTTCCTTATCTATTAGCATATAGTAAGTTCATTTATCATAATTCAAATTAAAACATTTCATAATATACAAATTATTGCTACCATATCTTATTGCATGGTAACACTACTCGATTATTATTATTTAAATTCTTTAACAATTATAAGATAACTCTTAAGTAGTCACCTCATGCTATATTAATAAAAATGGAACTCATTAATTATTGAGGATATAGATGCCATAATTAATTATATACTTGATTGCAAGCTACTCAAGAATATTTCTTCAAGTTATAGTTAACTATATAAATGACTATGGATCTATTTAGTTGACTATGTAATTGGTTATAGACTTATAGAAAGTAAATTATAGTTAACTATAGACTTATTATAGAGTGAGTCGAATGGAGTAGTCAACTACATAGCCAACTACAACTATCCAAGGAGTAAATTTTCAAGCCATAGTCAACTGTATAATGGACTACAACTTTCCTTAATTTAAAGGGAATTCGAATTAGGGATTTGTTAGGGACAAAAGAAAAGTGGGGTTGAAAGGGATGATATTTTAAAGGGAATTTAGGGTAGGGGTATTTTTAAAAATTCATCATAAATCTCTTCCATACTCATATACTTACTTCTAAACACTTATAACTCTTAAACATTTTATTTTATCCTTCATTTTTAACTCAATTATACAAAATTCCTTATTCAAAACCTATTTAAATAATTTATTATTATTTACCCAAAATTCTATTTTATACTTATACATATTTATTATTTTTATCTGAAAATAATTAAAAATGTAATTTAAATTTTAAAGGGTTATAATAATAGTTTTCCCTTCAAAAGAATTCATCTTAGAATTCTTAAAACCTTGCTAATCTAATGAGCCCTATATAAATCTGATTGTAATTTAGTTCTTACCAAATAAATTAAAATTTTTTGTCACACTCCTAATTCCAATTCCAAAGTTGGTTTCTTAACCTCATGTTATTCCTAGTGGACTTTCACAAATAATACAGTTCTTAGATCATAATTTTTAGATTTAATGGTCTAAAATTTCAACTGACTATTTTTTTAAGATAACTTGAAATCCAATTGCAATGGCTTCTCTCGAATCATATGAGATTTATTTAACCTATATTTTTAAAGCATGAAAAAGTGAAACATTAGAAGTTTTGCTTATAAAGGTATCTAACAACTTTAAGCGATAAGCACTAGCTCTTACCCATTTAATGATTAGGAAGGACCTAATAGAATAAGGTGCTAATTTTCCTTTTTTTTTCCCAAACTACATGAAACCTTTCATTGGTGATGTGATCGTAAAAAAGGCAATCATAAACAATTATCTAAGAGAATTAAGGATATGCTTTAAGGGTCAATTTAAAAGGTTTGGATACATAAACAAGAGAGCTTGGAGATATGTATTTTAGTGATTGTGATTATTTTTAACTACTTTGGTCATTTTGGACTTTAATTGTGTTTTATGTTATGTTCAAGTTATTTTAGGCCTTTTATATGTTAATAACCTTGTAACCTATTATTTTACCATTTTTACCTTGAATATTTACCATGATATTTTGGAATAATTAATGGATAATTAGTATGTTAACTTTAGGCCTAAGTAAGTCCAATTAGTTTAAGTTAACTTGTTAACTTTTTAGCCTATATAAAAATGGTTGTTCCTTGTAGAGTAGGCAATTTGAAAATTTGAAAATTGACTGATGCCTTTTTTTTTAGAGGTGCTTTCTCTTAAGTTTTTAAATGAACTTTTAACTTATTAAAAAAAATTAACATTTGTGGTGTTGATTTTCTCTTATCAAAGGATTCATCCTTTATGATATGATTTTTCGCACTCATTAGAGAATTTTCATTAAAGGATTTTTATCCTTTGTGACGTGTTTTTCATCACTTATTGCTCTTATTCTTTTCTTCTAGAGTGTGGCATGACTATTCTTTTATTTTTATTTTTATTTTGATTTATTAGATTTTAGGATGATCTATCAATTTGATTCACATCATTTGATTATTAGAGCTTTGGTTCCTAATTTTCAAGTTATTTCTTTTCAATTTTTTTACTATTATTCTATTCAATTTATTTGTTGTTCATTTTTATTTTGGTCCTGTTTGAATTCTTCAATTCATATGTTGCTAGTTGTCTATTTCACAATTGTTGAATTCGTCTTGTGTTTGAATTTTAATTGTTGATGGTATTGCATCTTTTTTTAATGTCATGTCTTATTATTCACATTTTACTATCAAGTGCATCTTTAATTTTGTCTCAATTTTTGTTCATATTATTTTTATATTGCTGACTTCGTTTTGTCCACTTATTTGTGTGTCTTTAAATCACATCTTGTATTATGTTATCTTGTCAAATTGTTTTATTATTTGCATCTTTTTTTTACTATCTCAGATTTTAATTCTAAATTATTGTTATCCATTTTTTTATTCTATTTTACTATAACATCTTCAAGTTGCTTTATGAGTGTTTATTATAAGTTATCTATTATTCTGCATAAATTTATTTGTTTTTCTACTATTAAAGTTGAATCTATTTGTCTTATCAATGTGTGTCATTTGATTTCCATCCAAATTTCTACTATATGTATTGAATCATCAAGTGGTGTTGGGTTATGTCATTAAGTTGGTTGTATTAAATTTTGTGTTATCTTGCTGTGTTTTCTCACATCATTTGCTATTTTTGTAAAAGATGTAATTCTTATGTTTAAACAAATTCACTAATGGTGTACTTTGGCTTTTCTATTTTATGTCCATATTTCTAAGTTATTCATTTCTTCTATAGTGTATTACTATCCTTTAATTGATTATCTATTTGTGTGCAAGTTAATTGAGTCTTCATTTTCTTTTATGTTAGTTTAATGTAATTTGTTTTGCTACTTTAGTTGAAGTTTAGCTCTACTTTATTTCATTTGTGACTATATCATTCATCTATACTTGTGGTTGTCCAATTTTATTTAGTTTGTTTACTGCCATATTGTATCTTAAATTCATGTTTTGTTGTTATGCTATTTTTATTAAGTTTGTGGTGTTCTAATTCTTTAATTTGTAACATTTAATTATGTTTGTTTAACTAGATTATATTTGAAAAGTGCATAATTATGTTACACTACTTTAATAGTTTTTTGCATTCTATTTCACATCAAATACTAGTTATAGGCATTATTTCAATTGTGTCATTATGTTCAATTAAGTTTTAAAGCAATATAGGAAAAATAAATAATGCTGATTAGGTGTTAAGAAGAAAAAAAACTAGTGCTTGATGGTGTGTGAAATAATGTTAAACTACTAGGTGTGATATTTTGAGCACAAATTGAGTGCTTTAAAAGAATTGTGCTAAAATTGTTGTGAAAAGAAAGAAAGATAAAAGGATAAAAAGAAAGCAAAGTGATTAAAAAAAATGAAAAATCACAAGTGAATCAAAAAGGGAAAAAAGCAATCAAAAAAGAAATTGAAGAACAAAAGAAAAGAAGTTGTTGATTATGAATAACAAAGAAGTGAATCATTGAAAAACAAAAAAAGTAGTGTTGAATTAAGAAAAGACAAAAGAAAATGACACTACTTCTTGAATGCCTAAAAGAAAATTAGAAGAATTGGTATGCAATATGAGTGATAAAATGCTTAATTCCATAGCTTAAACCTCTCATTTTAAGTCAATTCGCATTGTCTTCTTGAATTCTTTCAAATTTGTGTTTTGTGTCATTCTTCCATTATTCTTTATTATAAGATTTTAGTCTCTTTTATCCTAATTCTTGAGTCTTTGTTTTTAAATCTTAACTAGTTCTCTTCTTTGAATTTCTATTCATTATTATTCTAAATGTCTTTATTAGTTTCCTTTCTTTAAACTTTCATAATCAAGTCTATAAATATTGCTTTGTTATTATTGCATTTATTGTTTGCACTTTGATTAATGATATTGATTGTCATAATTATTGAATCTTATTTTATTATTTTCTTAAAAAACCACAAGAAGGAATATAAAAATGAAAAAGGGTAAAAAAGTATAAGATTATTTTAGGATAAAAATCTTGAATTCGAATGCGTATATGAGTGAAGTATCTCTAAATTAAGTAAAAAGTATGCTCTTATGAGATTTTTTCTCTTATATAACCCTTTCTTGCAAGTATTTCTTTCATGATGTTAAGAGGTAGTAGAAATAATGAAGTTGTATCCACATTGAAGGATTTATAATAACTAGCTGAAAACATAAATTTGAGACTTGGCTAGTGTTAAGGGTTGCCAACCTATAAAAGCCAACGTGGTGAAAAAGATAGGAGAGGAAAAAAAGTTTGAAAATAAAATGCTAAAGATGCTAAAGAACGAAGAGTTTGAAAATAAAGATGGAAGAAATAATAGAGAAAGAAAGCAATACTATACGATTGAAGGGAATGATAAGGAAAGTGAAGGGAAGAATATGAGCAAAGAAAATGATAGGCAAAGAAGAGATTATGTAGATTCTAATCTTAAAAATATCAAGATGAAAATCCCATCCTTTCAAGGAATGAATAATTCAAATGCTTACTTAGGAGTGGAAAAAAAGGATGAAGTTAATATTTAATTATTATAACTATTCAGAAGAGAAAGAAGGTGAAACTTGTCATTATTGAATTCTTTAAATATGTCATTGCTTGGTGGGATCAACATGTGAAAAATGTCTAAAAAAATCATAAAAGACCTATTAGGACTTTGGATGATTTGAAGTTTATTATGAAGAAAAAATTCATTCCTAACTCTTTTATATATGACTACAATTATAGTTCTTCATAAGAGCCATAGGGATGAAAGTTAAAAAGAAGGAAGACAAGGACTATAAAAGTATAAAACTAAATCCTTATCCAAACTTAAAAGAGAAAAATCCATAGGTATCATTAAGCACACAAGGGAATCATCATTAAAGCTTAGAGGTGAATAGTTTAAAAGTAAAAGCAAAGTTGAAAAGCATCAAATGCATACCAATGGCAAGTGCTTCAAGTGTTTGTGACATGGTTATCATACTATTGATTGTCTAATTAAGGAAGTCTTAAAGATTCAAAAAACCTTAGAAGAGCAAGTTAAAGAAGAAACTATTATGCATAAGAATGCTATCAAGATATAGCAAATCCTTTCAACTTTTAAAATTTTCAAATAATAATAAAAGTCATCCTTTAAGCTTATGAAAACAATAAAAGCAAATAGCAAAAAGTTTAATTCTTAAAAACACACAAAACATGATTTATTAAGCTTACAAACACACTTGATGCATTAGACAAACCAAATAGCAAAATCAACCATTTTTACAAACCTTGTTTTAAAAGCATTTATCCATTCCACTTTTTCTTCTTAAGCTAATTTGATAATATTTACATTTCAAACCAATTCTAAACAATACATAAGAATCATGCAAATCATCAAGTATAACATCAAGAGTTTCCTTAATGCTAAAATGTTTCATTAAATCATCCTTTTTCTATTAAGTAAATCTTTTAGAAAACTTTTAAGCACATACAAGTTATCTTTCATAAACAAAAATTTATCATGCCTAAAAATGTTTCTCAATACCATTTCTTGACAAACATCAACACGTAGAGGCATAGTAAAGTCATGTTAAAGGATAACAAAACTATAATCATTCATATAAAAATTTTAAATGTATTTAAAGCCTAACAATTTTCTATGCCAAGTATCCTTATTATCTTCAAAACCTAACAATTTAGCATATAAAAGTTAAGATGAAAGTGTACCTCCAAGACAAAGTATCATCCATTACATTATCTTTACCACTCTCATGTTGTAAGACATATGGAAATGTCTTAATGAAACCTATTAACTTAGCATGTCTACTATTTAGCTTTCCTACTTTTTTAAACACTTTAATACCTTAATGACACTTAATAAAACAAAGTCAATTTTGTTAGCATTTTTATAGGCTTCCTTGTACAAGATAATTAGCTTAGAAGCATAATAAGCACTCCTCACATCATTAGCCTTTGCAAGCACGCTCACTTTTTCTTTTTCTTGCACTTACTTTTCTCTCTTTTTCTTTTCAATGCTTTTATTCTTTTTAAACCTCTTCTTTTCTTTATTACTTTCTTCCTCTATTTTTTAATCTTCCTTTTCTTTTCTTTTCTTTTGCATTTTCAATTAATCCTCATGCACTTCTTTTAAGGTTAAAGGTTTGAAAGTTATTTTTCTCTCATTCATTTTGAAGCTATATTTGTTGAGGAATCCATCATGTATTATTCTTCTTTGATACCAAATGATGTGAATTAAATTGATGGATCATCCCAAAATTTGGTAAATTAAAATGAAAATAGAGGAATAATCATACCACACTCTGAAAGAGAAAAATTAAGAGTGATAAGTGATGAAAAATACACCACAAAAGATGAAAATCCTCTAATGATTGCACAAGATTCACATCACAAAAGATGAATGCTTTAATAAGTAAAAATTAACATCATAAGGGTTAAATCCTTTTAATAAGTCATAAGTTATTCAAAAGCTTAAAGAGAGCACCTTTCAAGGCATTAGCCAATTCTTAATTTTTCAAATCTGTTATTTTATAAGGAATAACCCTCCTTATATAAGCTAAAAAGTCAACAAGTTAACCTAAATTGATTAAGCTTACTTTAGCCTAAAGCCAACAAATGATAGTAAATGTTTAAGGTAAAATAATAGGCCAAAAGTTTATTAACATATAAAATGCCCAAAATGACTTGAACATAACATAAATACAATTAAAGTCCAAAATGACCAAAGTAGCAAAAAATAACAACAATAGTTGAAATGCACATATCCAAGCTCTCCTTTTTATGTATCTAAGCTTTTTGAATTGATCATTGAAGCGTATCCTTGATTCTTTTAGATAGCTCTTTATAATTGCCTTCTTTAGGATCATATTAGTTAGTGACACTTTAAGGAACACCATGCCACATTCTCAAAATTCTAAGTATCTTTTCCTTTTGTCCCTATAAGATTTCTAGTAGTCTTGTACTATTTTCAATCAATCTTGAATTATTCAAACTTTCTATAGCGTATTTGATACCAAATTTAGTCCTAAGAGTTTTGCTTCCTCCTAGCTCAAACTATTTTACTAAGAAGATACATACTTCCAATCATATAGGGCTTCATTAAGAGCTATCTAAATACTTGATTAGTAGCTATTATTATACACCAATTCAATTAATGGCAAATATTTCTCTTAACTCCTTTCAAACTTAAGCTATAAGTTTTAAGCATATCTTTCAAAATCTAAATTGGTCATTCTAACTATTCATTTATCTGTAGGTGAAAAGTAGTACTAAAACATAATTAACTTAATGCTTATTGGAAAGATTATTAGAAGTGGTAAGTAGATTATATGCCTCGATCTGAAACAATAGTAACTGGGACTTCATGCAATGTTACTATCTTATCAAAGTAGACCTATGCATACTATATAGTTGAGAAGGTTTTACTGGCAAGAAATGCATTTGGTCAATTAATCAATAATAACTCATATAAAGCTATATCTCCTTTAGGGTATTTGGCAATCCAATTAAGAAATCTATCATCACATTTTTCAATTTCCATTTTAGAATAGGAAGCATCTAGTGCAATTCTACTAAGTATTGATGTTTTGCTTTGACTTATTGGAAAGTCAAGCATTTCAACACATAATCCAACATATCTTTCCTTATTACTTTCCATTAGAAAACATCTTTCAAATCATGGTACATCTTGCTCACTCTAGGATATATGGTATATGAGGAATCATAAGCTTGATATAGTAATTCATTTCATTCACTTACTAAAACCTAAATCCACCCTTGATGATGAACCAATCTTTTTTTATCAACAACAATTTTTAATTTAGGATTCTCTATCACTTATTTCATCATTGTTACATAATTTATATCAATTTTCTAAGCTTCTTTGGTTCTTTCAATAAGGATTGATTAAATTATCACTTGATCCAATAACACACTTTGATCCCCAAATAATGCTTTAGTTATTTTACCCATAGATTTTTAGCTTAATTCATGGCAAAGAATTGAACAATTATAATTCTTAATGAGCTTCATCCATCTCCTCTACCTCAAATTTAGATCTTTTTGCTTAAAGATATACTTTAAATTTTCATAATTCATATAAATTTTACTTGTTTCTCTATACAAGTAATATTTCTAAATTTTCAAAGTAAAGATCATTGATATCATTTTTCAAATTATAAGTTGTATAATTTTGATTATGTCTTTTCAACTATCGAGAAGCATATGCTATCACTTTACCATATTGCATCAAAACACATATGAGGTCAACTTTAAAAGCATTATAGTATACTATATACCCTTTTGGTACTTGAGGGCAAGGTTAATACTAGCCCAAACATCAAGCATGACTTTAACTACTAGAAACTATTTTCACATGCATCTAACCATTCAAACTTTACTCTCTTTTTTTGTTAACTTAGTTAATGGTGCAAAAATCCTAGAAAAATCTATAACAAATCTCTAATAATATCTTGCTAATTTAAGAAAGCTCCAAATCTCAGTAACAGATTTAGTTCTTGGCCATTTTTTAATAACTTCTACCTTTTGAGGATCAACCTGAGCATCCTCTTGTGAAAGCACATGCATTAAAAACTTCATGCTAGTTATATAAAACTTAAAGTTTGAGAATTTAGTGTATAGTTAGTGCTTCCACAAAGTATGTAATATGGTTAAAAAATGCCTTACATGTTCTTCTTTGCTCTTTAAGTACACCAAAATATCGTCTATGAAGATAATCATAAATTTATTTGGATAAAGTTTGAAATATTCAATTCATTAAGTCTATAAAATCTATTAAAGCATTATTCAACCTAAAAGACATAACTAAGAATTTGAAATAGCTATTTCTAGTCTAAAAAGCCATATTAGGAATATCATTTTTAAAAATCTTTAATTAATGGTAACCTATATGCAAATCTATCTTTGAGAAGTACTTAGCTCTTTGCAATTGATCAAATAGGTCATCTATGTAAAGGAAGGATATTTACTTTTTATGATGACCTTGTTCAACTAGCTATAATTTATACATAGCTATAGTAATCCACACTTTTTCTTTATAAACAAAATTAGAGCTCCTCATGGTGAAGAACTTAGGCAAATAAAACCCTTATCTATTAGATCTTATAACTACTCTTTCAACTTTTATAATTTTATTGAGACATAAGGCATAGAAATAAGTTTAGTGCTAGGCATTAGATCAATATGAAACTTTATTTCTTATTAGAAGGTAATTCGAGCAATTCCTCAAGGAACATACCAAGAAATACTTACATTATAGGAACACAACCAATATCTAGAATTTATAAGATCAAATTCCATACTACAACTAAATAAGTAACACTTTTTTTAAACAAGCTTTTAAGCTTTAGTACTTGAAATCACATTAATGGTATTTAGCAACCTATCTGTCTAAAACTTAATAAGTACGGAACCTTTTGTGAAAAAGTAATAATCTTGTTAAAACAATCTAAATAGGCATAATATTAGGATAACCAATCTATCCTAAATCACATTGTAGTTAACAATATTTAACAAAATTAAGTCAACAAGTAACACAAGTTCATGATCATATATAAGACAAGCTTCTATCATGCGAGTGACTAATAAGGATTTGCTTATTAAGGTTATCACTATCAAAGGGGTTCTCATAGGTTCAAGGGATTTGTTAATAATAACATTAAATCTTTTTGAAATAAATGAGTAAGTAGCACTTAGATCAAATAAAGTTCTAGTCAAAATGTTATCAATTTTTAGGGTACCTACCACTGTGGCATTAGAGGCTTGGGCCCTCCTATGTGTCAATACATAAACTTTTGTTTAGCTTCCACTAGGAACTTTTTTTTTATAGCTTTTATATATATTCCTTGTAGGCACGAATTGATTCGAAACTTTAACATAGGCTCATGAATGCAAAAATTTAGCTAATTTAATTTGATGGGAGATAAATCGGTGGCTCTTTTCATTATGCAAGCAAAGTTCCTTTCTTCTTAATAATCTATACATCTCTTATAAGCATATGGATAGCTAATGGAAAAATAAAAATGGAGCAAAATATCTTTACAGATCAAGAATTACAAGATGGCTTTTTTTGTTTTAGGGTTATAAGGGATTATACCATTTGAGCCTTATATATTCATTAAAAATCTAGATCATTGTACATTTTTATCTATTTAGGGATGAGAGTTATATGTAAAATGGATGAAGCATTCCATAAAGAAACTAAATCTTTAGCAACTTAACTAAGGAGCTTGTTAAAACATTCATTAGTGTTGCACCTAATTTAGCTACATAAAAAGTACACAATTAAGTTTTGATTGTAAAGTTCCTTAGTGTTTATTGCTATACTAGACACTCTTGGATGATCTCCTTTGAAATTACTTTTATCAAAGCTCGTTGAAGCATTTCAGCAAAATTAATGACTTCCTTGACCTCTTCCCATGGCCGGACCACTTAACATACTCCTAGGATATGTAGGCCCCATAAATGATCTATTCCTATTACCCATAAAAGCATTTTAAGGAGATATTTTTCTAGTATTAGGCATTAAACTAGGCCCTTTTAACTAACTTTATTTCTTGTATTTTTAAACTTCCATTTCTCTCTTCATTTCATCCTAAACTTAAGCTTTAATTTTAGGTCCAAAGCTTACTAATAAGTTGTAGTATCATTAATATAGATTAACTCAAAATAGAAGTCTCGTAGGCCTTACACAAACTTCTCAACTTTGACCTTTTCAAAAAGGATCAATAAGACATATCCAAATAATCTTATAAGTTAAGCATCACTACTTAGTAACAAAAAGATTCTTAGTGCTTTAAATATTCAACTATTAAACCTTTGCTTATTGTTCACTTAAAGGTAAGAATTAATTATGAAATTTTCTTGAAAAGTTACATATAACAAGGGTGTTACAAGTGAAATGGTTTGTCAATTAGTGCAAGTATACACTATGATAGACAAGTAATAAAGTGGATAAGTAAAGTATCGTTCTCATGAGAATTGATCACTAAGTACTAAAATTGATAATCTTAATTCTATTTAGTGGATTGATTAATTGAAGATTGGAATAACTAAAAGAAAATAATGCAAAGTAATTGGAATCAAATGTGAATGAGAATGTAATGAAAGCAACTATATGAAAAGGCTCTAGGGATCAGATTTCACTTAACAACTTCAGATTGAATCATTTATCTACTCTAATCCAATTTTAATCTTCTTGATTAATAGTCGAGTTCCTCTAAATTAATTACTAGCATCTTCCAAGGTCAAGTAATACTAGTAATTATCATTAATTACTAATTCACTATATTAATATATGAATTAAAATAACTAATCACGCATTAAAATTTATAGGAACTCATTAAAACTACACAAACTATATGAATATATTCCTATTTCATATGTAGTTTGTGATTTTAATTCTAGAATCCATACACATATATCTCTTTTCCGGTCTTAACATGCATATTGAGGTCATTCAAAAGGTAGTCAATTAATTGAAAGCATTAAGAATAATAATTAAAAGTCAATCAAGGAAAAGAAAACTAAAATTAGTTTCAATATACTAGAATTCAATCTGTTATTATTAAGCTACATTATCACCCTAGGAGAATAAAGATTTAGTTCATAATGAAATTAGAAACAAATTCAAAATAAAATGAAAACATCATAACATTCATGATTAAAACATAAAATTACAACTACAAAATGCATGAAAATTAAAATACTAGCTATCCATATAGGAGAACTACCTAGCCTTCAATTAAGAAGGCATGCAAGAAGAACTTAAAATGCATAAAACTAAACTCTAAAATGCTCTTTAAGATGCTGCTTTCTTGTGTCTTCTGCTCCTTGCTATTTATAGATGAATGGGTGCAAGGATTCCAATAAGTTAAGCTACCAATCTTAACTTCCAACCATCTTCTTTGAATTCGCAGTAGCCATGTTTCAAAGTTATTGCTAACTTTTTACATTTAAATAAGTGGATTCACATATTTTAGGATTCATCAAAGTTGTAGTTGCGGATTTAAGCTTTCAAATGCTGGTAAGAGCTCCAATTTTGACCTTTCTAGCTCTAGTTATGGCAAAATTAATAGCCACAGGTCAATTTTGGGCAGAACCATTATTTCAGATTCTAAGCCAATTTTGAGGTCTTTAAAGGCTGATCTGGACTTTTTTTGCAACATGAAAGTTGTAGGGCTTTTTCTTAGCTTTTGATCTATATGAAGAATAACCCAATATGACGTCCAGAGCTCCACATATGGCCAAAAATCTGAAATAGAGTTAAAATCCAACATTATCCGAAAAGTCTAATTTTATTTCAAAATCATGTCGCATTCACAAAATGTAAATAGATTTATTAAATTAAGCTCATATAACATCCAAAAAGATATAACATAAGGGAAAATAAATATGTAAATATTTTACTTATCAAAGGGCATTATACTGAGCTCCCTATTCTTAACGGCACTAGTGAACTAGTAATACGTTATATCATCCAGCTAATAACCCACAAGCTTTATTAATGATGACTCCAACCTTTTTAACATCTTACCAAACCATTTTATTTGCTCTTAAAACTAGTTAGGATCTTCTATCAAATCAATACCCGAATACATAAGTAGCTTTAATTTGAGGAATTCATACATTATATTGAATTTATTCTCTATACCCTTTTCAAGAAGCGTATGCTTTCACTCATGCTCCTTCTATTAGTCATAGTCCTTATTATGGTCATTCTGGTCCTCATGATGATCTTGCCTTCAATTTTGAGTAAAGTTTTAGTGACTTAATCCATAAGTTGCTATATAAAGTTTATAGTCTAAAGAGGAAACTAATAGTCATTATTCTCTTTTTCTTCCTATCTATTATGTTAAGCCTATAAACCTATAAATGTTTTTTCATGCTTAAGCTCACCAACTTACAGCTAAATTTTAGTATTTACCATTTTTAATTCATAAAATTTTACAAGCAATCAAATAACAATCAAATCAATATCAAGCAATTAACTATAAATAAACTCCACTGCCATTAATATCAACAGGCATTATAGGATTTATTAAAATGATAATAGAGATATGTGATCCTAAGGACATATATATTACAAGTCTAATTTTGGTTAACACTTATTTAGGTAGCATATAGATATAACCTAAAACCTTTATCTTACAAGGAACATAAACCATACTCTAATATTAATTTTATCACAACCTAACCTTAGTCATGAACAATGTGAAACCTAATTTAACTAATTTCCATTGAATTGACCTATCTTCTATATTATCATATTAAATCCTAAATGATATATTAAAAAGATATAACCATGCACTAAAAGGGAAGGATTAAAATTTCATTTATAAAAAGGTTTTTAAAAAAAGAGAAGTTAAACCTACTTATAATCCATCATAACTTAAGAATAAATTGGCTTAACTAGCTCTAAGATAAATAAATTCATAGCCTTCTATTATAACATTAGACAAATAAGGCCTAAAATATCTAATTACAATAAAATATCCGATGTTGTCACTAACCATACTAGAAAGCTTTTTATGAATTTAACTCTGGGGTGGTAGAGAAGGCTTGAGTTATGTATTTGCAATTTAAAAACATGAAGGAGTAAGTTTAGGGCTTAGTGAGTTAGTATCCTAATATATGTAAAAAGTTTAAAGAATATCTCTTACTAACTAGAATTACACTTTTTAAACCATAACATGCATATTAAGCAATATCAAACTTAGTCATTGGGAACATCATAATTTATCATTTAATAGCACAATTAGAATAATAGGAACAAAATTTACAAGCTTAATTTATGCTAAGTCATGTCCTATATACTAAACACCATCAATTAATGGTATTTCCAATCCAAGAAAAACAAATCAATCATAATTCATGAATAATCAAATAAAAAAGGCAAGTAAACCTTTTTAGAACTTTCGATCATCTATATCCTTTTATAAACCTATCCTTGTTCCTTTAAGGTTTACTTTGTCCCTTCATAAACATTTACTAAATCTAGTTTAACGTACAAATGTCACCAATGCTCCCCTTATATCCATTTCCTTATTTATTAGCACATAACAATTCCATTCATCACAATTTAAATCAAAACATTTCATAATTACAAGTCATTACTACCTTACCTCATTGCTTCATCATACTACTCCATTATTATCATCTAAATGCTTTAACAACTATAACATAACTCTTAAATACTCATCTTATACCATACTAATAAAAAAAAGAAGTCATTATTAAGAATATAAAGGTCATAATTAACTATATACTTAATTATAAATTACCTCAGAACATTTCCTTAGGGTATAGTCGATTATATAAGTGACTGTAAATCTTGTACAAACTAATCATTGTCGATTATAGGCTTATAAGAAGCATGTTATAGTGGACTATGTACTTCTACAGGATAAGGTCCAATGGGGTAATTAACTATATACTCAACTACAACCATCTAAAAAGCAAACTTTTAGACCATAGTTAACTATAACTTCCTAAAGGTTGAACTTCCTATTAATACTCAACTATGGCCCTTTTTAGAGTTATTTTTAAGCTATAATTAATTATATAGTCGATTATTGTGCAATTTTTTTTGTAGATTTAAGCGTGAAAACACTATTCACATGGCAATATCTTTAATTAAAATCATTTATTACAAAACTAATTTATACAAAATCATCAATATATATATATATATATATATATATATATATATATATATTTATAACACCTTATTCATGTCATCTTCAACATCAAAATCTAACAAAACATTATACATTAACTTATTTCATATATATTGATCAAAAGCTTAAAATTTTAACTTAACTAAGCAAATTTCAGCCAAATCCTTAAATTAAAGTTAGGATATTTATTCAACTAGTATAAATGAGGTACTTGAAAACTAAGATTAAAGGTTAATGGCTTCTAGCCATCTAAAATCATTAAATCCAATGTTTAAGTTCATTTTCTCTTTTTTGAGCTCAATATATAGATTTCACTAAATTTAAAGGAAATATTGAAGAAATGCTTAAGATTAATAGAGAGTTAAGTGACCTTACCTTGATTGTGCACGGAGTTTGATAAGATTTGCTTCCTTTTTAATTTTATTACAAGGGAGGATGAAATGAGAGAAAAGAATGAAGAAGGTGAATGGAGTTAAAGTTAAAGAATTTTTAAGGAAAATAAAGAGTACAAGAGAAATGGATGGTATTTTAAAGGAAATTTAAGGTAAAAGTATTTTTGGAAATTCATTCTAAATCTCTTCCATACTTATATACTCACTTTTGAATATTTATAACTCTTAAAGATTTTATTTTATCCCTCTTTCCTTAACTTAATTATATGAATTTCTCATTCTAAATCCACTTAAACAATTCATTATTATTTACCTAAAAATTTATTTAATATTTCCTTATATAGATTTGTTATTTTAATCTAAAAATAATTGAGAAAGTAATTTAAATTTTAAAAGGTTATAATAGATATGCAATTACACATGTAGAAAATAACCATCCATACATATACTAGACGTTAGCACACCCAATGATAGACACTAAACCTTAATGCAATATTCTCATTACAAAATAATTAATAAATAACAACCAAAGTAATACAACAAGAATATTACAATCGATGCAAAAATCTCTTTATTCCTTTAGTCTTCAAACTTATTATAGATAAATCCCACAGTTTGTCACTTTATTGCATTATGAGTGTTTAGTTATCGTGCTAGACATCCCTTGCACGAGAGTTTCCATATGGGAAGCCTCTATCCAACCCTATTTCATCTTTTAGAATAAGCTCCCTATTATTTTTACTAGGCTAGATGTTAATCACATGTAGAATTGTGGGTACTATTGTTATGCTGACATTGGTACTAAATGCACATCCTTCAAGCTCTATAAAACATGGAGAATGTTAACACATCAAACCTTTAGCACTTTTGTCTTGATCCTTAAAACAAGTCCATTACTCTTTTTGCTGAGGAAGGCATTAGTTATCCTTGAGTTAATTCAACATTGCTATAGCCCTAGAAAGCACAAAATCATGTCATCTTATTAAGAAAAACTAAGCCTTGAACTAGAAGTATGCTCTAGAAGGTCATCCTTGCACCCCATTCTTATCTAAGCTAGGACTTACCCTTTTATAACCTCCACTAAATCTATATCCTCTCATTTATTATATAGAGAGAAGGATGGACATAAAGCATGGAACATCTCTCTTTTACAACAAACACACGATCATATTATTCTTTTTAGTGTTTGACATTTATATTTCTCAATAAATTTTGCTCTTTACGATAACACGACACTCTTTTTTTTTTCTAAGTGTACATCTAAGATATAAGAGAAGGGAAATGGTAAGAAAATGGGAAAGTTTTTATAGCCTTTATCAAGAATGATCCCAATGTTGTAACTAAAAAAATCCAAATTAACCCTATTGCTTACAACATCAGGGTCACCCTATCATATATGTAGGGTGACCCTACTGCTAAAGGCATTGGAAGGTTATTTTCGATCACCTAGTCACTTTGTAGAGAGAAAATTGCTATGTGTGCAAAAATTCTCTTTTTTTCCATTAATATGGCAAAAAAAAAAAGGTATTTCAATAAATTTCAGAAAACGATATTCTAAGAATTAATTGGGGCCTAAGGGCATTTTAGTTTAAAAAAAAAACCTCAACATACATACATTTAAAATACCATTGTCATTTATCTAAAAACAATTTTAATTTTTTATTATCGATTAAGAACAAATAATTATCAAATTAAATTATCTCATTTATGTTAATTTAAAATAAATAATTAAAATTAATGTTAGTGTTAAGTTTTAAATTTTAAAATAAACACTAAATGCCATATCAATTTAAAGAAGTTTATCATTTTCCCCTATATTTTCTTGGATAAGCTCTTTAACATTTGTCCTCAGTCCTATTCTTTTTATTTATGTATATTATTTGAATGATGTCAATTTATTTAGATCTTGAATTAATTTTTAATAAAAATTAAAATTTTATATAACACATAAATAATAACTATATAAAATTGATCTATATCTCTTTTTAAAGCTCTTTGACGTGCAAAATTTCCTCTTGAATTTCCCTTTTAAAATAAGAAAAATTTCCCTCCTAAAACAACTTCTAAAAAAATTCATTTCAAATATAGGTTAATTCACTTTCCTCCATAAAAAATCAAAATAAATAGATTATTTAATGCTATGTTTGACATTTTTATATTTTTATTATATTAATTTACTTTGTTTTTAAATTTAATATATTATAATTATTTAATTTTCTATCAGTTTTTAAGAAATAAAAATTTTCACAATCTACTAGCAAATTATAAACTATATTTAATATTTATCATAAAAATATTTAAAAAAAGATATGCATAGAAAATGAAATAAGCAGGGAGTTAATGATATACTATTTTACATTTTTTTCATAAATAAGAACTTGATATATCACTTTATATTTATATAATTTATTTTTACTTCTCTAAAGAACTAATATCAAGAATCTTAAAAATCTACGTTATCTTTCTCTGAAACTTTTTTACTTATAAATTTCCCTCCCAAACAACCTTTAAAAAAATGTATTTCAAAGAATATTTAATATAATGTTTGTCATTTTCATATTTTATTAAATTAATTTATTTTCTTTCAACATTTAATATATTATAATTATTTAACTTTTTATCTCTTTTTAATAAATAAAAAAATTTTACAATCTGCTAATAAATCATAATTACTATTTATCTTTAAAATTTTATAATTATTTATTTTTTATTCAAATATATTTTATATTCTTAATGAATTAATTTTATATGACTATATTATAAATTGTTCTAGTACTCTTGCATGTTTACTTAATATTATTATAATTATAATACTCATATGAGCATATATTTTATATTTATTATCATTTCATTTTACTAAAATTAGTTTAATTTATGATAAATATATATTTAATTTTATATTATAAATACAGTTTTAAAATATTTTATTTACAATACTAATTTTTCTTGCTATTAGTTAAATTTAATAATCATTACAATAGATTTCTTATTATATTTTAAATTTTATTGATCTTTAATTATTAATTTTAAGGTTTCACTAATATTCTAATTATTTGATATTTTAAACATACTAAATTCAAAATCATTTTTGGATAGAATATTTGTATAATATTAAATAATTATTTTTATTTTAATATATTTTATTATTTTAATGAATTATTTATACTTAAATCATTACAGTACTAATATGTTTATTAATATAAAGAGTAATTATTATATTTTTAAATTAATTTTAAAATATGAAAGTTTGATGGAATTGAATATTTGGCTTCTCATACTTTTTTTATTTAATTATTAATTGTAGTATATTACATTAAATTTTTCATAAAATAGGAGGTTTTTATAAAAATTTAAAAAATAAGAGTAATTTATATATTTAAATATATTTATGTTTTTATATTTTTAATTGTAATTTTATAATTATATAAATTGCAATAATTTTATAATAATTTTTAATAATATTTATTTATAAAATATAAAATATATATATTATTCCTGACTAAAGATCTAAATTAGATATTAATATAATTAAGATACTAAAGAGTAAAATAAAATTTTAGTTGTAATTTTAATCTTAAAACAAAGTGGAGCAATTGTATAATTTTTTAAAATAATTTTTAAAAAGCTATAAAAATAAATATTATATTATTATATTATATTATAATTATAGCTATAACGACAGACTCATCACTCATAAATCACAATACCATTTATGCATTTATTTGATTTTTCTTGTATTTTAAAACGGTGCCCGTCGCGTTGTATGTGACACGCTGGAAGTCTTATCAGATCACGTACCATACCCGCAGCCGCGGTCCATTAATCCGTACATCACATTCATCTGCACACAAAAAGCTCGAGGAATACATTTACAGAATCTTCCCCAAATATTGTTCCTCTCCATAGTGAGGGGTTTTACAGTTCATCTCAGGAACAGTTTTTGTTTCCCTTTCTACCCCTCATTCCTTTTCTTATTTCCCTGGACTTACCCTCTCTTCCATTCTCCATCATCAATCCATGGCAGAGGTCATGAACATGGCTTCTGATTCCCTCGAGAAGTCTCCATCCGCTTCTGCGTCGGCTGCAGCTCCTCCGCCATCTGCTTCGGCGGCAACAACTACTGCTGCTGCGGTTCCGGATGATGATCTCCCTCCGCCTCCGCCAAGCTCGCATCCGCCGCATTCCTCTTCCCGGAGAAGAGATAGGGATTTCAGGGATAGGAGGGACGATAGAGATTTTGATCGACACCCTAATCGTCGCGGTGGTGATTACTACGACAAAAACATGTCACCGCCCCGAGATAGGGACTACAAGCGCCGTCGGAGCCCTAGTCCTTCGTATCGAGATCGGCGTTATTCACCTCCACGGCGCTCACCTCCACCTTTTAAGCGTTCGAGGAGAGGGAGTCCCCGCGGCGGCTATGGAACTGATGACAGGTGATGAAAGTTTCTGGTCTGTTTAGCAGCCTCTGCATATATATGGAATTATAACTGCTTATATTATGCAAACTGGATTCATAATTAGCCACTTGCTTAGGTATTTTGACGCTAAGTTAAAATTACGTGCACAAACATGGGAAATTTGTTGGTTTAGGTGTTTTTGATATTTTCTATCTAATTCATTTTTTTAAACAAATGTTAGATAAAATTTGGATCAAACGCAAGAACTGAAGGCAATGACATTACAACTAGTGTCTAGTTTCTGGAATGTTGCTTTGTACTTGTTTGCATTTGTTGTCCCTTAAGGTGAGCTTGTCCATTTCGATGTTAGTCATTAAACCATTCCTTTGTGGTGCTATTTATGTTATTCGTTTAAGTAACATATGTGGATAACTAAAAGTAATAGATCTTGTTTCTGTTCTCCCCTTCACATTCTGTTATACTTTGTCAGTTTTATTAAAGTTAACAATGGGTGGGCTTTTGCACAGTTTGTGTTTTCTCAAAAAAGCACCTCTGTAACTAGTTAGTTCTAACTTCAATCCATGAAACACAAAATTTTCTTTCTCATTTTGTGTTATTTAATGTTTCATTTTTATTTATATTCTTTAAAACTTTAAAGATATGCATATTGTTTATATGCTAACTTTAAGATCCAGTTTGCTTAAAACAAACTGTGTTGCTCTTTCATTTCACTAATCATAATGAATGGTATTATGAATTATGAATACTATATATCAGAAGTGGGCATGAGTGAATTGATGGACTTTCAAACTGGAAAGTTCTAGCAAGTAGGACCAGTCTTTTTTAAACACAGAGGTGAATATTTGTTTTTGTCGAAATTTGTGGCCTAGATTTTCTAGTAGTTACAATGGTTTTTTATTTTAGTCTCGAGAGAAGTGAGGGTTCAGAAACTGTAATCTGTTGAAGATGAATATGAGGTTTCAAAATGAGCACTTCTACTAGAATTACTTGCTTGAACTGAAAAAATGCCCTAAAATGAAGTGAAAATGCCTATAAATTTTTTATGTTAAATTCAATTGTGAAGCTTATAAAGGCAAGAAAGAGATCATGTTAATTGAATCGATTTACCTGACACATAGCAATACCTTTTTCCTTCTTGGATTTGATAGAATTGAGTGCCTTCCACTGTGAATGCTTTGGAATTTGTAGAACTTGCACACAATTTTATATGTCAATGACATTTAGTATTGAAGCTCAGAACATCTTTTGTATTATCTTATGAGATGAATAATTGATGGAATTCTAAATAAAAAACTACCAATTCTAACTTGTGTTGATTTGTTGTTGATTACTCATAATGCAAAAATGGTTTTGTTTATAGGATATTTAGCATCTGTGTTTTCTCCCTCCTGTTTGAATTTACTTTCCATCCAATCTTATCTGTCTCTCTTTATCACCATAGTCTACACTTTACACTTTATGCTTTCTGTTTTTTCTTACTCTACCGCATTATGCAAACCAAGTAGGTTTGGGTATGATTATTTTGGCGGCTATGAAAGGGGAGTGGGTGGGAGACCTGGTTATCCAGATGAGAAATCTTATGGTAGGTTTGCACACCGCACTGCTGGAGGCTATCAGAATGGGATTTCAGGTATGTTAGGAGTTGTATATAACCAGGGCCTTTTATTTTCCATGTATAACATATTCTCATTATATCTATAGCTTCAGTTCTAGTTTAAATTTATGAGTTGGACTACATACTCTCCAAATTCTGAATAGAGAAACAATTGCATGGGTATTACATTATGGGTTTCTTATTATTTATTTTCAGTAGCAGTACTATTGAATTGATATCTATTCTCTCAGACAGGATTATATACACTTCTTCTTAGTTTAACAAGTATGTTAAGAAACTGTTTAGTCAAACATATTGTGATGTTGTTAATAGATGTTACATATAAATTTACATATCCCTGTTCAGTTAGAGAAAAATGCTGATGCTATTATTTAGATCTTGAAAAACAACAAAGTACTGAAAATGCAAAAATTGAAATGTGATGCATGGGAAAGTGCATGATCTCATAAATGTAACATAAATCGTAATTATTGCCTATATGTTTTATTTTTTAAGTCTGCATAAGTAATGGTGTTATTGTTGCTATAAGGATTGTCTTTCATGGGTATCTACAAACGGTGTTTTGAAATATCAGAAAGGAACTAGGATTGAACCAGTTTATATAATAGGTTAGAGGACAGATATTCAGTGCATGTTCTGAGTTTGATGGTCAGCTTACAGATTTTATATATAATGTAGTTCTAGAGTAAAAATTGTAAAGATATCTCTCGTGGGTCATTTGACACCAGTATCCTTTATCAAGGACTATGCAATATCTGCAGTTAAACCATTTAAGGTAAGATCACCTTTTGTGGCTTCACCCTAGGTTTTCTTGTGTCATGCTCTACTTTTAAACAGGCTACTCTGTGATAAATCAACCTTTCGAACTGGAGCATATATTAGTCTTTACACATTTCCAAACCACCCCAAGCATATTTCAGTCATCTCTTCATATTTGGTGCTACTCCAACTTCCTTCCTAATCTTAAGAACACTTCTATAAACAAAATGATAACTTTCTCTCCTTTCTTTTGTTTCCTTTAGTCATCCTCCTGTTTTCTCTCAGGCTTGTAAAATTTTCAGTTATTTGTCTCAATTTTTCTGTATTAGAACTAATATTTCTCACAGAACGTAATTAATGTGTTGTTTATGCCATACGCATTAATGGTCATGTAACAAAACACAGAAGGCTTCAGTTCTTCATCTTCCCTTTCTAGTGTAGTGGGAGAATTCTGTCTCTGTTTCAATAATGTTCTCCTCCCCCTCCTTTCTTTTCTTTGCTAGTTGGTAGCTATGTTCAAAATATATAGTTTAAATAAAAAATCTGGGGAAAAAGTAAAGCATTTTTGTTGTTAAAATTTCTTTGCTTATATTTTTTCTTTTTAATCTATTACTTCGTACATCTGTTGCTTTCTATGCCATGTGGTATGTGTCAAAATCACTTGTCTTTTGCTTTGTTGTCAAAGAAGTTAATTCGCCCAAGTTATATTCATGAAATAATGTTTATACATATAAAAAAATGTGAAATTGAAACACTGATTTTATAAAAGTTGCTTCTATTTCCTCTGTTAAAATATGATTGCTCTTGGTTGTATGAGTTGTTGATTGTGCTTAAGCTGCCAATTCTCAAATTTTTTTTATTTTTTCGGATAGAGTTACAACTTGAGCATAATCCCTTACTTTTCATATGTTCTGATCATTCTTCTACATAACCTTTGCAGACCTGGAACCAAGTCGTGGTTATGCAGATTTGCCTAGTGGTGGTTCACAAAGGTCAATCTTCTACCTGTTTTTTGCTAACAAAACGATAAATGAGTAAATATTACCTTGCTTGTGTGATATGACTTGTATGCAAGGTTATCGAATTGTGAATCTTATTGCTAATGGATTGGTTGAAATTTTGAATCATGAATCAATAAGATTCACAAAAGAAAAATATGAAAGTAGCATGTTTTATCCTATTTACAACAAAATATAAGCATAGATGATGAAAAATCATAAATTTAAGTCAAGAAACAGAATACTTGTCTAATATGATGAGCTCAAAATTATAAATATGAAGTTTCAAGAGAGTTAAGTTATACAGATTCAAAACAAACTTAATATATCATCAACAATCAACAAATATCATAATAATGGAGACTAATGGAGGTCAGGGTTTCAAGGTGGTGGGGCTTGAAAGTGAAAAAGAAAATTTTGAAAGATGGGTTATGGTAAAAATAACTCAAATTTTATTTAATTTGCTGTTTTAAAGTTTTTTTCTTTTTTAATGAAAAAACAAGTGCATTATTGGCCCTGTTTTTCAGTTTGGGTTGCACAGAAAATAGGTTAGTTTCTTTTTCATTTTTATGCAAAAAACAAGAGTATCAGTCCATTCCTCTGTTTGAACCTCTTGCATTGTTCAATTTTCATAATTCATGCATGGTTCAAGATGGGATTGTTGTGATTCAGAGCAAAGGACGATTCTGTCACTGATTTGGATTGTTTTTTATGTGGCTTGTATCCAATCACATTATTTGAACTGAAAATCATGCGATTCCGACTACCATGCTTGTATGTTTCTTTTCTAACATGGCTATATGATGAGGAATTTTATTATGCTAGGGGTGGTTGAGGTACAAAATATAGCAAACCAATCTTTATGCTATTATATATTAACTTATCGGTATTGAATTAAAACTTGACTTAGATTTTCACAGTTTTAAGGATTGTTAAGTAATTTAGGATTGAAAATTTTAACTTTACCTGGTGAGATTTCAATTGAAGATTCAAGTAGCTGCAATGACTCCAAGAGTTCACTTATTATATGTCAATCCTTTAGGGTTTGAAGCATATGACTTACTAGTTTATTGTGCTGAGGATTGACAAGTAGAAAATGTTGACTTTATGTGGTGGGAGTTGAGTACGGTTGAAGGTACACCTTACTGCAATGACTGATTGAGATAAAGATCTGGTCTCTTGTTGCTCTCTGGTGAGCTATGAGGCTCCTATAGATGGTTTTTCTCTTTGTTGCTCATTGATGATGAGTTTGTTTGTGGGATGGTGAAAAATTCTTGGTGGAAGTTTAGATTTGAAATACCTGGATAGGACTTTTTATATAAGTCTGTATTCTGGTTTTTTGTGCTTTTGGTTTTTTATTCAGTGTACTTGATTGTCCTTCCTGTGGTTAACCTCCCTCACTTTGTCTTGAAAGAATCTGGGCAAGTTGGCCATCAAGGTTTACAACAAGGACACTAAAATATCTGAAGTAGTGTTCTCTTCTCTCTCTCTCTCAGCCCACCGGTTCTGTTGGTTCTTTTTCTGTCATAATTTTCAATAAAAAAAGGCCATTTGATATCATGTCTACGGTCAAAATAAAACTTGGGTAAATTCTTTCCTTGGTTAGCATCTTATCTTTTGCTATCATATCCTTCCAAGTTCTATCATGGATTTTTTTATCTTCCTCATTCCTTATATCGTCTTTTTTCAGAGAAATTCTTGTGTGCACGGTTGCACCATGTCAAATATGCACTAAACCAGTAACCAAAGGAGAGCGAGAGAAAGTAAAATTGGTGTTACTAGTTTAGTACCAAAGGTGGTGTTTTAATTGATGAAAGATGAGAGAGAAATCCTTTGAACCAATAACCAAAAGAGAGAAAGTAAAAATGTATTATTATTGGCTCAGTGCATATATGATGTGGTGCAAAATATGCATCTATGAATTTTGCAGTGTAAGATGTTGTACACTAAGCTCCAAAAATTCTCCTTCTATTGTTGAGTTTGTGTTAAACTGCTATTTTGAGCAAGATCAATAATAATTATAGGTATGCTGACCCCAAAAGGCTCTCTCCCTGTTGTGTTCTAACCATTTGGAGACTAATAGTCACATGTTTCTGCAGTGATGGCTTGGCAGTTCTTTCTTTGTGGTTTTGTGGGTTTGTCCAGCAGTTACTTTGGACAAATTGTTTTCAACTAGATATCGTGGGTTCAGGAGAAAAAACACACTTTTGGAAGTTGCAACACTTGTTTTTTGTAGTATATAATTGGAACAGTATTCTAGAATTTTTGGACAGAGGCATCAGCTGATGTTCTTGGTGTGGGACTAGATTATGTTTGTTACTTCAATTTGGCTTGAAGCTCATGTTTCTCTTGATGGGTTTGATTGATTTACAAAGGGACTGGAATCTGTTCTAGAACTTTGATTGGGGTTTCTTTTGGTTTTATTTTCTTGTAGTTTTTAGCCGTATATTTTTTTATTTCTTTTAATGACAGCTTATCCTCTTCCTGTTCTCTTTTTTCTTCTTTTAATGTTATATTCTTTTTCAATAAAAAGAAGGTACTACTAGATTTAACTTTTTCCATATTATTTGCATCTCAACATTATAACCAAAATAAAGTGACTTCTACCTCTGGTTGTATATCTTCAATCCTTATGTACCTCTTGGTATGCTTTCTCCTCTGTGGAATTCTTGTTCTGGCATTCTGTTTCTTTCATCTAAGTACTTGTAATGAGTTGTGAGCTCGTCATCACATCCCTCATTAGGTTGTTTGACTGATTTGTAGATCTAGTTGCACTGTCCTATGGTAATTTCCCCTTCATGGCCAGAAGTGCATTCCGAGCTCTGATGTGATTCCATTTCTAAATCAACTCCTTTGGACATTCTACAAAAGCAGCTTAACCAATAACCACTTAATTTTTCTGGAGTTTTTCTCTCTTGATCTCCAATACCAGCACAGACAAATTTGATAGACATTAAGGCATACAGGGTTTCTTGAAAATGATGATTTTGTTATTGCTAGTTGGTGGATCTCTGTCATTATTTTCTAACATCAAGTGAAGATATGAATTTTCTGGACCAATGTATTGATGTGATGCTGTTGCTGTTTGCATGTCATTCTAGAGAGGGCTTGATGTCCTATAAACAATTCATTCAGGAGCTTGAGGATGATATATTACCAGCTGAGGCTGAGCGTAGGTATGTTATATCTGCAATGTGTTTAAACATCCAATTAGTGAAGGTATAATGGACTATGTATTGACAAGTGGTTCCTGCAATTTACTTTGTTAGGTATCAAGAATACAAATCAGAGTACATATCTACCCAGAAACGGGCATACTTTAATGCTCATAAGGATGAGGATTGGTATAAAAATTTTCCTTTTTAAAGTAATTTTGTTTAGATTTATAAGCTACCATCTTGTGTCAGGTACAAGTAAGCTTCTTGTCTTTTCTGTCAGGTTGAAAGATAAATATCATCCAACAAACTTAATTGCAGTCATTGACCGGTAAGCTACAATTGAATTTATAGTCTAATGAAGAACTGAACATAATATTCCCCCATGTCAATGGTGATAGTTGTAGGAATTTTTTCTTGAAAGATTACTAGACATGCAGGTAGCTCTACATTTCCATGCACGTCTAATTTGTAACTGATTTTATGTTACCTCATAATTTAGGAGGAACGAAAATGCTCGACGGCTGGCAAAGGATTTTTTGCTTGATTTGCAGAGTGGGACGCTAGATCTGTATGTTCTCCTCCATCTTCTATGTGTGTATGCATCAATGCATGCATATATGCATTCACTATATGTGTGACCTTCCTCGTAACTGCATTTAATATTTTAAAGTAATGCTTATTTTGTAACAAAAATAATGCAGAAATCCTGGCTTAAGTGCTTCTTCATCCGATAAATTGGGACAGGCAAGTGAGCCAAATTCAGAGGATGAAGCAGACCCCAGTGCTAAACGAAAAAGACATGGTAGAGGACCGAATAAAGAAAATGATTTCTCAGCTGCTCCTAAAGCTCACCCAGCCAGTTCTGAACCTAGGCGAATACAGATAGATATTGAACAGGCTCAGGCCCTTGTATGCAAGCTTGATAAGGAAAAAGCAATTGAAGATAATATTTTATGCGGTGGGGACAATGGCAAGAATGATGACAAGTCTCACAGTGGATCTTCTGGCCCCATAATAATCATACGGGGTCTAACAGCTGTTAAGGGCTTAGAGGGTGTTGAGCTTCTTGACACACTGATAACTTATCTTTGGCGTGTCCATGGTGTAGATTATTATGGTATGATTGAGACCAACGAGGCTAAGGGTTATAGGCATGTTAGACCAGAAGGAATGGGGCATGAAGAAACAAGTAAATCAGGGTCCGAATGGGAAAAGAAACTGGATTTATTTTGGCAAGGTAGATTGAATGGTCAGGATCCCTTGGAACTAATGACAGCAAAGGATAAAATAGATGCAGCGGCAGCTGAAGTGTTGGATCCATATGTTAGAAAAATCAGGGATGAAAAGTATGGATGGAAGTATGGCTGTGGAGCAAAAGGGTGCACAAAGCTTTTCCATGCAGCTGAATATGTGCATAAACATCTGAAGCTAAGACACCCAGAACTTGTGATGGAATTAACTTCAAAATTGCGTGAAGACCTCTATTTTCAGAACTACATGAAGTAAGTATGAGAGTATGTTCTTTTTCTTTTACTGGTTACTGGTGCAAGTGTTGGTGCTAATATTACTTATGAGTTTACCTTAATTGTAGTGATCCAGATGCTCCTGGTGGAACACCTGTCATGCAGGTGCAGCAACCTCAGGTAGAATACTGAAATTGTTTATTTCTCAAATATGTACCTGAATGAAAATATTGCTAAGGATGATTCATGACTTGATAAACCATTTTAGCAGTCTTGCTATGAGCTTCTTTGTGTCTCAAATTCTGGAAGAAGTTTATGTTCCCCTAGATTATTTTAGTTGGAACTGATGAATTTATAAACTAGCAGAGACTGAATTTTCCTTTTTCATTTGCTGCTTAAGAATCATTTAACTTTGTGAAAAATTTGTAAATTTTATTTAAATTTCAAACAAAATTTATAGGTTTTTTTTTAAATAATTTTATGTAGATTTTATGTATCTTTAGAAACTTATGTGTAAATATTTATAACTTAATAATGGATTTTTGAGCAATGTCATGATATATATTCATTTTCTTGTGCACTGTTCAATTTTTTCCTTCTTTTGTGTAGAAGGACAGGCCACTAAAGCGTAGATTAGGTCTGGAAGGCCGATTACGAGATGATCGTGGCAATAAGCGAGACCTTGTACGTGCTGACAGAGGAAATGAAGATGGGGGCGATAACTCCCCATCCCATGAGAGGCACTCTAAGGCCCTTGAGATGGGAAATGATGATGAAACAATGTATGACACCTTTGGAGGGCCTGGTATGCCTCCTCCTCCAGTGTTGATGCCTGTTCCAGGAGCTGGGTTGGTCTTTCTTCCCCTATCATGTCTCTTCGTACACCACTACACTTCATATTCAGTTACAGCTTAAGTTATTTTAACTCTACAGGCCTCTAGGACCCTTTGTTCCTGCTCCACCAGAAGTTGCGATGCAAATGTTCAGAGAGCAAGGAGGACCATCTTCATATGATGCCCCTGGAAGGAAGATGCGGTCTGGTCCTCATATGGGTGTAATGGCTGTTCCTCCTGCTTTCCGGCCAGATCCCCGTCGGATGAGAAGGTAAACATTCTGCTTGATCCTTTTTTTTTCCTCCTCTTCCCTTACAAGTGGAGTTAGGATAAGGTTCTTAACTTCTTACAAGTCTTTAGGGGTGATGTCATTTGGATTTGTCTGGTCCTTTTGGGTTGCTCTATATCCTCTTTTTTCAGACATTTTGAGCTAAAAGATCATGATTTTTTTCTGAAGGATAAGTTTGTCTAAGGGTTTGGTTTCCTCTTCTAGATCTTTGATTGAGGGGTCGAGTGGATTTTTTTTTTTTTTTGTTTCTTTTTCTTGAGGATATCTTATCCTCTTTTCTTGTACTTTTCTTTCCTCTCTTAATGAAGTTTCTTTTTCTATAAAAAATAAAACAATAAAATTCTTTGCGACCTTTGTTCAGATGTTCATTTGTAGTATCCCATCTCCACACTCCCCGTTTTTCCACTCTTGGTCTAGCAGTCCTTTCGGTTAGCAGTGGTCTTGTGCCTTTTCATCTTGGTTTTAAAAATGCTTAATGCACCTAAGTACTCAGGATGTTCATCATTTGTCTATTATAGTGAGATGGTTCCTTTTGTTCTTTCATTATCAATCCACCACTAATCAGATATTGTTGATTTAATTGGATAGGGACATCAATAATTGGCAATAGTCAGCGGGCCATGCAAGTAGCGAAAATAATATGACATTCAATTTAAATGCTAATATTTGAAATCCTATGCTTTATGCTGTTTGGAATTGATTTTTCTAGAAGTTAATTCATTTCATTTCTATACAAATGATTTCAGTTCATTTAAAAATGAATTCTTTTGTTTGAAAACTATATCAAAAAGAGCAATTTCAGTTCATTTGCAAATGAATTCTTTTATCTGGAACATATTGAAAAATGCATGGGATTCAATTAAAAAGGTAAATCTTGATGGTATTATAGTACATAAAATGTTAGAATGAAAGTGGAATTTTTTATATATGCGATTTATACCAAATGAAATGAATTTTAGTGAACTTGATAAAATGAATGGATTTTGTAATAGCACAAATGTAATTAAAATAGAATTTGTAAATGAAATTAAATCTTGAACTTAAATATAAACATTTTAAAAAGAAATTTATTTGAAAATGAATTGTTTGTGACCATTCCAAACTAGTGATAAATGATGTATTGATATGATTCTTTGTGATTGACTGTTCATTATTGCTTGTTTTGGTGGCACAGTTATCAAGATCTGGATGCTCCAGAGGATGAAGTTACTGTGATTGACTATCGGAGTTTGTAGGTTTCTCTGAGGTGGCATTGTCTCTTTAAATTAGATGAGATTAGCTGGTGGCCTTCACAGAATGCAATGCTGTTCCTGTCGTCATCTTTTTGGTTTTCCTTGGAGAGCGGCAGTTGCCAGTAATAATAGGATTAGGCAATATTTTCTTCATTTTGAATTGTTTGAGAATCTTCCGTGGTATAAACTGAGCCTTGACAAAGTGTCTTCTATACTGTACCCAGAGTTTAGGTTTCTAGATTTTTTTAATGAATTGCCACATCTCATTTGGCATACGAGGATCTTAAAATTTTACGAGTCTCGTTTGCTTGGTCATTTACTTTGAGTGGGTGATTGTATTTAGTCGGTATTAATTCCAGAGATTTGCTGATGAACAAAACCCCTCAAATGAAGTGTCGGTGTACAGTTCTGGACCTTTTCTTATGTTCACACATACGACATAATCCCTGTATCACAAAATTTGATACGGATAATTTGCAACTGCCATTTAAGCATTGAAGTAACAAGGAAAGAGGATGCTCTGTGACACGTTATTTCATCCATTAATTATAGACTGCCTTGCGTCTTTAATAGTTTAGTGGTATTTATACCCATTAAAAAATTTTTATTTTCAATTTTTAGAAGATTGAAAATTATGAAATTTGATAGATGTTCTATATTTATTGGATGGAGTAAAGCTATGTGTTACGCTAAAGCATTTAAAAATATTTGAGAGCGTACAAAACCTCCTCAAAGAACTGTAAAAAGGGTTGGATATCTATGGATGGTTCTATTTATTAATCATGCTGGTATTTCTGTAGACGAAGTGTGAGGAGTTTGAGAGTTTGGGCATAGATTAAAACCTCTGGTTCTCAGGAATTAAAGGACATTAAAGCAAGGCACTCTTCCAAGTAATTACAAGATAGGCCTTGATCTAGCGAACTATGGGGATGGTAATGAGGCGGAGCAAGGACAGATCAACATTATATTGTCTCATCTGGCAGTTGTGGAGATTTGTCACATCCTTGTGCCATTCCCAATCACAGGGTAAGTTGATATTTTATTCCCATGATTCGTGAGGCATCAATAATTCGTAAATAATTTTAAAAAAATTATAAAATTTTAAAAAAATGTTTAAAATTTATAAATTTTAAATATATACATAATTAATATTTAATATTTAACATAATGTAATAATATTATTTAAAATTACACATAATTTATCTAACTAATTTTAAATTTAAAAAAAATAATTAAAATAAATATATTTAATTATAAAATTAATAAAATAAATTTATAATAATATATATTTTTAAGCATAATATAAAAAAATAAAAAAATAACTTATTATTTCAGGAGTAAGATGGAGTACAACAAAATAATATTGCTTTGTTATGCGTAATTGCTTCCGGATTGAAAACTTGCCCCGTGCCTTATCTCACAAGACAAAAATTTATATAAAATCCATGTCCCGCAAGACAAAATTCATAGAGCAAAATCTGAAATCCGAAAATTTGCCATCTGTAGCTAAGATCGGTTATTATAACTTTATAATCAAGTCGATGTAAGTCTATATATTTGCGTTGAAAGAAGGACTAGGTCCACATACGGATCAATGACATGATAATTTCAAATTTTTTTTATTTTTTATGAATTTTAATATTTTATGCTTAATATCATATTTGAGAAGGATAAAAGGAGGGAAAAAATTGCAGTTCAACCCGTTTCATAGGGGGAAAAATACTAGTCTCCATCCTTATAACTATCCAATCTAATCTAATCTACATCTACTCTATTCTAACTAATAAAATAAGGTTTGCTTTTTTGGAAAACTATTTTTATTTATTTTTTCTAAGTGCCCATTTGTGAGGAAATTTTTTTGAAGAAACATAATATTTAATCTCTCATTTATAAATGTAATGATTATTATATTCTTCAAATTTTATAATTAATATTATTGACCTTTTATTTTTATTTTTGTTATAACTATTCATACTTTTTTCACTTGCAATATTAAAATAAATAAAAAAATTAAAATTGATTGTTAAATCTCACTTTTGCAATATTAAATGCTTATTTTTTGTAGTATTCTTTCTTTTTATCATTTATTTTAGAGTTATGTGTGAAGGAAGACATGGATAATTATAAAAAAAATAAAAATAAGGGATTAATTGTACTAGTTGGAAAATTTGAAGGATGTAATAGTTATTACTTTTATAAATGAAAAACTAAATGTTATATTTTTAAAAAAAAATTAATGAATTATTGATTTATAAGTAGGTTATAATTAATCTATAATATTATAGCACAAACTTTTGAACTTTAAATATTATTTGTTAAATTGATAAATAATATAATCATTATAACTTGACAAAAAGGGATGAATGTATTAGAAAAAGCCATTTGATTAGTTTAGCGGTGGAATGATCATTTTTTGAGAAAAGGACATTCTCATTCCATATTGCTAAAAAAACAAATTAAAGTTTTTTTAACTATTCTTTTGCCAATTCCGATTCCATTCCATCGAATTGAAGGGGTGAATTCTGAATATGGTGTGAGGATAATTACATTGGCCGGCTTTGGTAGGACCGTAACCTGAGATGGAGTTTGGGACCGCAGAATTAACAGATACGAAAAAGGTAAATATGTCATTTATGTTGTGAATATAAAAGTAGAACGATAAAGAGATAGAGGAAGAAAATAAAATAAAGGGAAGAGACTTTCTTATTCATGAATGTATTGAACTTTTTTATAATTTTCAGGTATTTATAGATCTTCTAAGCACTAAGTAATAACTATACAATTAATAATAATAATTATCTTCAATTGATAATTACTTATTGATAAATATCTATTATTTATTACAATCAAATATTGAATAAATCTCAATTACAATAATTAATAGATAAATTAAAAATATTTTATAGACATCCACATAAATAAATATTTACGACATTCCTATTGAATGTCTATTTTATAAAAAATATGCTTCATTAAAACCTTAATCAAAGAAAACTCAATAAGAAAAAATTCTAATGAAGGGAAAAGACTATATTATTCTTTTAGTAAATAATCTATCTCATTAAAAACCTTGTCAAGAAAATTCAATACAAAAAAAAGAAAAAACTATGGTTAAGGAAAAAAGAGTGTAATATAAACTTAGCTCCCATTGTTAAGAATATCACTAATGCTCCAAGTCAATGTCTTTGCTAGAAATTTAACTTGGTACCATTTGAATAAATTTGTTATGATCAATTATCACAATCCTTTTGTAAGCATAAGAAAGGACTATCTCCTTTGATACATTATTTTTCCAATTGAGCTTTTACATGAAGCATTATCTTCATATAGATTTGTTAAAATTTCTTCCTTGAAATTTAAGGAAATTGATTCTTTACTTATTATAGACATGTTAGAGAAACTATATCTGTAATTTTTATCTTACCATAAAGCATGATATATATACATCATTATAAATAGCATTATGAAAAATTTTGTGTGGATTAAACATCCTATATCTACGTAATTAAATAGTTATGACTCAAAAATTTATGCAAATAAAATAATTTCATATCATTATTCCACAAAGATACCAAAATATATGTTTAGTTCTATTCCAATATCCTTTAGTTGGAAAAGAATTATATTTTAATAATAAACTTTTAAAAAGTTATATTAAGATATATGTAATTAGCAAAATATATTAGTACATTAATTACACTAAAATATAGCACTTCAGGATTATGAAATTTTTCATTATTCTCTAGAGTTCGAAGTAGATCCTTATCAGCATCAAGTGATTAAATAATCATTAAAAAACTCAATAGATGTGATTTATCCATATAAAAGGATTTCCATTTATTCATCTAGTGTGCGAAGTACATCCTTATTAGCATCAAGTGATTAAATAATCATTAAAAAACTCAATAGATATGATTTATCCATGTAAAAGTATCTTTCCATTTTAATGGATGAATAAATGTTCAATCATTTAAATATTTGATCTATGGGCTAAGATAAAACATAAATTTTCAAAATCTTTTATCTCAAACTCCCTTTTTCAAATACTTTGCCATATTTATAAGCTCTTATGAGTTTTAATAATATTAAAATTATCAATATATGTAACAATTCATATTTGGATAACAATAGAAGAGATTGTATATATACATATATATATTCAACAAATATTTAATAGAACAATTGTAATATACTTGTCCTGAATTCATATAAAGATACTTATAATTGAGTTAAGTATATTTCTCAAATATTCAAATTGCGTACTTAAAATCCTTTAAGGATTATAATATTATTATCAATTATTATATGTGAAATAGAATATAATTAAATCCATCAAATGCATATAAAGTTTTGATATATTACCAGAAAAATTATATCTATCATATAAAAATAAATATTTATCGTAGCTAATAATAATCTTTGTAAAAACCCTATTGTTACAAATCATACATTCTCTTTACAACTAAAATTTTCTTCTTGGTACAATTATACATTTGCACCTTATTAGCTTTATATCTTTAAGGTGTTTCATTGGCTTAACACCTTTTAGATATTTCTTCACTTTGCAAACAAATTCAAACTTTATATTTCTATCTAAATTATGTCTTTTCTCTTTAGCCAATAAATATCATTATTTTATAAACTTAATATCCTCACTAATCATTATTTTTCATAATTTTTTAGTGATACATTATATATAATAATAAATATCATTGACAATTATTTCCTTTTTAGTTTCATCTTTCTCTTTAGAGATATAATTAATTGAAATCTCTTTATTTTTTGTAAATGTTAATTGCCTAAACTTTTTCTAGAAGTTTATCATCATATCTCAAATCTCTTCAAAAATATTTAATTTCTCAATAAGGTTATTTTATTCAATTCCTTATTTTAAATATATTTGTATTTGGAACTAATAGTTTTTATCATGATTCAAGCATGTTCAAAAACTAATTTCAAAAATAGATTATCATACTCAAACATTAATCTGAATATAATATTTACTTATTCTCTTTTGGTCAATAATATATCTGATAATTTTTTATACTTTATAAATCAGTCATCTTATGAACTTTTAGTTCATATCATTTTGTGTGAGGATCAAGATAATTATGTATCATATTTATTTTATAGTTACATATTTTCTCCCCCTAATTTTAGGAATATAATTTCACATACAAACTTATATTATCTATCATTTTTCAAGATCATATATGTGTATTGTGGTAGAGTAAAAATATTTTACACATTCAAAAACCTTTTAACTCCTAACCAAATCTAATTATAAGGTACAACTAAAACTTTTTAGCTTGATGCATATAAGCATTGTAACATGTAAAGTTGCATATCTTTTAAAATGATAAAGGAAATCTTGTTCTCTTAAGCAATGATTCAACTAACAATTTAAGGTATTAAAATTATTTTAACTAAATCATTTTACATATGAACATATTTTAAGATATTTCTATTGTAACATGATAATCCTTAAAGGCATTGGACATAAAGTTACTAGCATTATCAAGACATATTTATCTTAATTGCATAATTAAGAAATTTTATTCAAAATCAAATTATTTAAGCTAATAATCTCGCAAATATTATGTTATGGATTAACAATAAATTCATATGTTAATAAAATTATAAAATACTCAAATAGTCCACATAGTGGACTAATTAACATATGTTACCTTGTATTCATTTCAAAAATATTAGGATTCTAATCTTAACTTTAGTTGGCAATGGCCTTAATTCCTTATAAATAAATTGCTTTGAGAATAAGCAGCACTTGAAATTTATTAGATTAAAAGATCTTTTAATTTTTCAATGAACGACTTTGTAAATTTTCAATAATTTTTGGCATCATTATTGATCTAGGATAACTCATTCAATCATACCATATAGTAAAAATATTTTAGTCAATGAACTTTGATTAACTTTTCTTACAATTAACCTTATACATGTATACTACATATCAAAAGTATTAAAAGAAAATGATAGTAACTTTCCTAACAAATTTTTCTCACTTAAGACAACCATTATAATATAAAGATATTCAATGTTCTACTATCTCAATAAGTATCTATTTCATCATATATCTTTAAAACTTAGTCAATAGCTTTAATGGCTATAATACATCTATAAGCATTGTATATCTCTTGAAAAAATTATATTAGCTCTTTAGCAGTATTCAATCAACTTTGTTTTAACAAATATCACATTGACATAATTTTCACCAATTATTGATTGAAAAAATTATTTTCTGTTCTTTATAATGATGTTTATTATTATACTATCTATAATATACAAACATTTAATATTATTTTAATAGAAAATGAAATTATCCACTATAATTATTAATTCTTTCTTTGTGATGTGCAAAAAAATGTGTCACATTGAAATGTGTTATATCATAAGAATTATAGTTAAGAGTATCATTCTCATCAATATGCATATACTTCCAACTTTCAACATCTTTTAAAAGTCCTTTCACATCACATTGATAACATATACTTTTAAAATATTTTGAGTTTTTATTATATAGGTCTTTCTCATAATATTCTCCAACTTTTAATGATAAAAATTAATCTTATCATTATTTGTATTATTCTTATTATCACCATGATTGTATAAATTAATTTGAATTTTTCCACATAGATAGTTGTAACTATAACCTTGCCTACATTTAAACCTTTTAATTATTAAGGCATTCACTTTTAGGAATACAGTAAAACTATTTGGACAACTTTCATGTTTTTTCATTAAAAATTAAAAACTTTGTTTAACCATCAAAGCATAAAATTAATCATTTTAAGGAATGTAATGAAATCAATTACAATTCATTAGAACCTTGTTATTGTATTTAGTCAGAATAAAGCATGAATGAAGAAATAATTTCATGATAAGGAAAGAAAAAAAAAATAGATGATACAATTGATAAAAGAAGAAGAATGAAACCAATTTATTTGGACTTAATTTTATCATGGATCAGACTTAATTTTATCATGGATCGGAGGAGGCAACACTTATAATATAGGCTACTATGAGTAGTAAGAACTTATTACATCTTAGCAAATAGGAGTGCTTAAGCCTTACTCTTTGCCATACCATGCTAAAAAATTCTCTTTCAAAGCGATTTCTACCTTAGCTTTAAAAATATTGACATGCTGTCATAAATAAAATCAAATAGTATTGTGATATGTCAAACTCATCATATTATCTTGTTAATATTTCTCAAGGAATATACTTATGTGCAATAAAATGCATCAATAGAATATCACAATTTTCAAATCATAAATTGGAAGTTTAAGAAAGAAAATTGGAGATCTACAATAATATACAAAGAAAATAGTAATCAATACATACAAGAAAAAAAATGAATTCAATTGAAATAAGTCATCGAAACAAATCATGTATCATATAATATAACAAATTGTATTTAAGAGTTGAAACCAATTCATATAATCGAATGTATCAACAAAAATGATGATAACATAGTTTTACTATGCTTGGCTTAAGTTTAAGTGTATATAGGCTAAAATGTATTTGGAAACTCAATCTCAAATAGCAAACAAAGAGAAGATATATAAGATAGAATTTGAGAATGAATTTTAGAAAACAAAGAAAATACTTTCTTTTGAAGCCAAAAATTCAAATTGAAACATCATTGTGTTGATAATGTATTGCAAATATAAAAATAGAACAACGGAGAAATAGAGGAAGAAGATAGAATAATACAAAAGAAGGGGATTCTTTTATTTATAAATTTTCAAATATTTTTACAACCTTCAACATTTGTAGATCCTAAGTACTAAGTGATAACCATTATAATTGATAATAGTAATTATCTCTGATTAATAATAATTGATTAATAAATATCTATTATTAGTTACAATCAGATATTGAGTAAATCTCAATTATAGTAACAAAAAGATAAATCAAAGATGCTTTATGGATATCCACATAAATAAATATTTATAATCATTTATAAATTAAAATTAATTTAATCTATAATTTTCTAAAAAATTCTAAAATTATCATAACAATACTATTTCCTATATTAGTTTAATAGAATCTTTGTTTAACCTATTGCCTAGAAACTTTAACTAAGGATATGCTAAATTAGAGTATAAAAATGAAAGAACTATTATAAGATCAAATATTGAGTAAACATAACATTTAATTCTTCATTTATAAATTTAATGGCTATTATATTTTTAAAATTTCATAATTAGTATTAATAATATTTTATTTTGTTATTATTTTTATTATAATAATTTATCTTTCCATTCACTTGCAATGTTAAAATAAATAAAAAATATTAAAATTTATTGTTAAATCTTATCTTAACAATGTTAAATATATACTTATTTTTTGTTATATTCTTTATTTTATCATTTATTTTAGAAGTAATGATACATGCACTGAAAATAGGATTCAAAATTGAGTTTTAAATAAAAAACAAGGATTGTCATTAAATATAAGAAAATAAAACAAATTTATAAAACTCAATCCAATTCATATAAAAGATTTGAAACTTAATTTTAGAACTTATTTTCAATACTTACAGTATTTTTCTTATTTTACTGTTATGTGCGAAGAAAGAGATAAATAATTATAATGAAAGTAAAAATAAGGAATTAATAATGATGGTTGGAAAATTCAAAAGATACAATAGTCACTACATTAATAAATAATAGATTAAAAATTAAAATTCATGATTTTTTTCATCATTACTTGATAGACATAAATTTTTAATTTGTCATTATTTTTCAATGCATTACCTATTTTTTAAGAATGAGTTTCCAAAAAAAAAATGATGAAATAATAGTACAACAACTATTACAAGCAAACTTTATGCTAATCTACACTATGATGGCACTATTTTCCATTCTTATACATCTATTTTCATTTTTTTGGCTAGATTACACAAAACTCTATTAAACTATTTACAATTTCCTTATAACCCCCTACATTATAGAAATATGCTAATCTGCTACTCAAATTTAATAAATTGTACATTTAACACCTTATGTTAACTTTTTTTCACATTAAACTTATTAAAACAATCCATATGCTAATCACATGACTAATTAATATTATAAAATAGATACTCATCCTTATATAACTTCATTATAATAAAAAAAATTAGTATTAGTAGATAACTTCAACTTCAAGGGTTGAAACTTCAACAATCACAAAGAATGAGATTTTAGGGTAAAAAACATGCAGAACTAGAATTGTGGAGTTAAAAAATTGTTAGGTTAACAAGTTAAGCAATGGAGAAATAACTTATTTCAATAAGCTTAGTGGACAAAAGGGATTAAATGCATTTTTTATTAAAATTTAAGGAAGTTATCTATATATTTTCATAATTCAAGGGTTATGTGCACATTATGGACAGTTGAAGGGAATTTTGTATAATTTAACCTTCTACTTTGCATGTTATAAACTATTTTAAAATATAAAGTGATATTTTAGAGTTTACTAATAGTGAGCGATGAACAGTGAAGCAGAGTTCAAGGGAGACCTATAAGATACGCATGATGATATGTACCATATAAACCCTCTAATGCTTAATGTTAAAGATTAAAAAAAAAAGATAAAGAAAGAGTAAGTAGAGCAAAATGAGAGTGAATAGAGTCCAAAAGGTATACTTAGGACCTTATATAGTGATCATGATAGTAAATTAATCACTTTACAAGAGGATAAAATGGTTATTATATAGTAAAAGATCATTTTGGAATTTACTAGATGCCAACTCAAGTAATTTGGTTATAACGGTTATAATTGAATATGTACCTTGACAAATTAATCAATACCTATTCAGTAATTATCTAAACTGATGTCTGGGCCAATCATGGATTTATCATGGGCTAACCAATTAATTAATTGTGGGTTGATTGGTCGATCAATTGATCAATTAATCTGACTGGTATAAAAATTAATATTCTTCTATTTAGGTCTATTTAGCCCAATATTAAGTATTTATCATCTAGCATCCCTAAAAAAAAGTTATGGCAAGGTTTAAACGAGCAATTACTTTTAATGTTTCAACTGATTAGTTTAAAAGAACAATCAATCCTAATTTTTAGCAATTTTGACAAATCTGTGAAGAATTTGAACCATTTGTTAAAAGATGATGGTATCTTAAGATGTGTATAGCTACCATTAGGCCATGTGACAATAAATAGTAGTCTTTCAAGTTCTCTACACTAATGATAACTCTTCAAATTCAAATTTTTAATTTAGATTCATATTCATTAAATGGAAGGAAAATTATGACATTAGTATTTAATGAGACCTCAAAAAGTAGGTTGAACTATGCGATAGCTATTATGAATCGTCTAATGTTGATAAAGAAAAACCATGATCTGCATAACCTTGAAGCTCAACTGTTATGTCAACTTTTCAAAATTTAATTTACATAACTCATTATTTTATATATATTGTAATGATCTTCTTTCTACTCTTGTTTTAGTCATTTGAATAGAGCTTTTGCCAAAGTATTGGACAAATCTACTGCATTATTTTTGACATTTTGATCTTTTTGCTACTTTTTTTATCTTTAACATTATTGAAAGTATAGTTTTGAAACCTCTATCAACATTTGAATCAAGTAATATTCCTATTTTGATGTTGCCTCTAATCCTTTGTTATTCTATTATTTTTGTAATCTATTTTGTATATGCATTCTTATTTAAAATAAAATCTAGATATTGTTTATGAATATTCTTTGAATTGTTCTTTATGTCTTCAGAGTTTTTGGTTAAAATTTAAATCTCTTTTTTCTTAATTTTTCCCATGTATACCTTTTTTCTTTTTATTGTTTATGATTTTTGAAATTTTCTTCAATAAAAATATCACGTGTATGGACTTAAAATTACTAAGTGTGAATTTTAGGAAAAAGCCAATTATCATAAAGGTCAATTAAAGTAATAGATCTTGTTTGAGAAAATATAACTCATCGATTAATGTATTAATTAAAGCTGATCTGATATCGTTGATGGCAAACCACACATTTGTAAATGATTATCGTGTTATACACTAGCAGCTTACCACTTAAGAGATGAGAAAAATCAAAAGCTATCCATTTATTTGATCAATGGACTATCAATAATATAATTTGTTGGAGTTGACATCAAATCTTATAATTTATTAATTCTCTAGTAAAAAATTGAAAACATTCTTGACTTTTATATTAAGGGTTAGCCTCTACATAAGTGATTGGTCAGCATACATTATGAACTAATAGAAAATGATGAAAGAATATGTAGTTTTGACACATAAAATTTGTTCATGTTTTATGGTGCTTTTGTTAAAAAAATTAGAGTAAAACCACTATTCATTAGATTTCAACAAGTTGTATTATGATTGATGAATATGGCCCCTTCTTCATTTCTTTACAATAGTTAGCAACTAATAGCATGCTTTAAATTATTAGTTCAAGCATTTAGTCTAAAATCTACCATTAATAATTTCTTCTACTTTTCTTGATATGCTACCAAGAAAGCTAAATCCTAGACCCAAATCTTTATTAGGGAAAAATTGCTAATTTTCAATAATTTACATTCCAATATTCATAATTGGAAGGATACCTACTTCTAAGTGATAGGTCTACCAGATCAAAAACCACCATGGTTGCACCCCTTTGTAAAAGCATTACTCCTAATTGGTTAGTTGGTTATAAATAACTACCCTTAAACTAAAGAAATAGTATTAAACAAAGATGATAAAGAGATACTGCATTGTATCAAGTAGCTACTAATTTAGGGTCTCCTAGATATCAGAATCACTAAAAATGTGTTTTTATTTTATAACCCTAAGTTTAACTCAATTGATAAAAATAATACTAATTGATTATACTTCTTATAGATACTTATCTAAAGGGAAAGGATATAACCATGGAAGAAGTTATGAAACTACTACAAATGGCCAATAAAATAGTTAAAGAGGTAACAGGAGCAGAAGAAGCTAAAAAATATATGAAATAAGTGGAATTAGTCTTTGGAAAAAAGAAAAGTTCCAAAGGTAAGAAAAGAGATTGATCTCTAACTAACGAAACCTCAAGAAGAAGTACTAGAACTCATTCTTCGAGGCTCGTAAGTGATTATTCTAATAAGAAATGATCTACAATACTTTTGAAAAGAAAAGTAATACTTTAGTAGAAAAATAATCAAAATTGATTACTAATAATTGATGAATTAGGCTATAGAAACAAGATAAGCCCTCCATGCCCCTATTACTAACCACAAACCAATCTAAACAATTGGAAGAGAATTTATTGTCTAGAAAGTAGTGTTTAGACAAAAACTTCAATTTAGTTCACAAAATGGAGCTTCAAAATGATTGGCTTAGTTGATCTTCCAAGTGATAGGTATTCTGTACTAGAAAACTGCTTATATGAAATTCATTCTACCTTTCCTAGAGAGGTTAACTCTTCATCCACACACCTAATTGATAGCTTGTACTTAGATGGAGTAAACTATGTTCAATTTGGTGCTAAACAACTTCTCTTTTCAAAGGATAGAAACCAATTAAGGAAGAAAGTGAGGAAAAATAGTCTAGCAAAATTCATTGCTCAAAGGATTAGTTAAAGGTGCAAATAAAATGCTTAAGACTTGATCACTTATGAGCATATAGTTCAATATGAAAATTTTTACTATAAACATAGGTAAGAGATCGAGCATATAAGAAAACAAATAGATGATATGACTAAAGCCTTGGAAGAGCTAAAGACTAAAGAGAAGATGTTTGATTCTTAAATTGATTAGCTTCGATTGAAGGTGACATAACTTGATACAACTAATTCTCATCTTTAAGGGGATATTAATTATAAGAATAAATTGATCAGTGAGAGGTAACTTTACATACAAAACACTAGAAAAAAAAAAGAATGTTGAGCTTGACCAATCAATGCAAAGGGCTTTGGAATCCCTTAAGATAAAAAGAAAAAGATGAAGCAAAGTTGAAAGAAGATGAAGTTGATAAATGCAAAAAAAAAAATTAACCTTACTAAAGGGAGAAATTGAGTATTTAGTGAATTCTTGTGATGAAGAGAAGAAAAGGGCCAAATAATTCAAAAAGTTAATGATTGAAACCTTCCTCATAGGATGGAACCCAACTGAAAGTTAACTCAAAGCACTATCTCCTTTTACTAACTTCTCATATATGAATAAATTTAAGAATGTTGAAAAATGGTCAAGGATACTAAAAAGGATGAAGTAAACACTAAAGAAAAAAATGGAAATGAGCCATTATGTTGACATTATAGATGTTAAACATTCTATGGAAGTAACCATCTAGAAGGATACTAATCAATCTATTGAGGTAACCATCCAGGCTCATGTTAATGCCTATGATAAAGATATACAACAAGATGCCTCTCCTTCTTGATTTGTAAGAAATAAGAAATGTAATTAATTTTTGTAGAGGTTATATGTATCATTCATTGTAATTATTTATTTATATGAAATGAAGAACATAATTGCATTTTTTTACCATGTTAAGTAGGGATGGCAAAATTTTAGATTTTGGATCTTGCTTAATGGAGTACGGATTTGGTATAGATTTTTCCTCTATAGAGTAAGGTGCGGGGTAAATTTTTTATTAGAAACAAATTTTGAGGACAAGACAATATTATACTACCTTGCCTTGCAATGCTCCAAAACATTGAAATTATATTTTTACCCTTTATATTATATATAAGAAGACATTAATTTAAACTTATTTTAGTAATTTTATAAATTGATAAAAAAAAGGGATCTATGACATATGCCATCAGCTAGTACTTTACCATTTTATTACTTTCCCTTTTGCTAGTCCTAATTCTATAGTTCACAAAGAGAGCAAGAGTGGGAAAGATCTAGAGAAAGAGAAATACTAAAATTGAAGTTCAATTGCCATTGCATCGTTACTGTTGTTGTCTGCCCACTCCGCCACATTGCACCATGCTATTATCACCATGACACATTAATGCTATTATCACCAAAGAGAAATGTAGAAGAGGAGAAATGCTTTTGGTGAAATCTCAACTATCGCTTACTACTGTTATGCTATTATTGCTATTAGCCATATAGCATCACACCATTATGCCATTGCCGTTTTCATTTCTAGCCATATGGACCATATTTGCTATCACAATTAATGGTTTGTTAGTTAATTGCATTTTTAATGCTCCATTAATGCTCTGTTAATTAATTACTTTGTTAATGCTCTATTAATTGCATTCCACACTTAATAGAATAAATGCTCTGTTAATTAATTACTCTGGTTTTGTTAATTACTTTATTAATTAATTACCCTATGTCATATCTAAAACATAAATGTTGGATGACAATATTGAAAAAAATATTATGAATATAATATATGTCCACCATGATTTAGATATATATTCACCTTGCTTTGTTAACATTTAAAGAGTCCACCATGATTTGGGTATATGTCCATGCCTACTTATAGTATTTTGTGCATTATATGCATGGTTATTTAGTTGTTTGTTAGATTTTTTTTATTTCTTCACTGGGTAGTTGTAGGATACATATCCATAAAGTCTTATAGATAATTGTGGGATGCTTCATAGAATGTCCTTTATCTTTTTGACAATAGGAACCTTTTTCTTGAATAAACATATTTACTACACTAGTTAGGATAGAAACGGGAGAAATTTCTAATATTTACCTTTATCTGTATTATATTCATAATATTTTTTCAATATTGAATTAGACTAACAAAAATTTTATATAGTTACATGTTGTTAATAGATTATGTGCTCTAATGGCATTGTGAAGTTAAAGATGATAAGAATAGAACTTTAAGGAAATTTTTTATCATGTATCTTAATTATTTTAGTTTAAAACTAATTGGACAAATTATGTATGATTGTAGAGTAATATTGCTATATTATGTTGAATATTATATGTTGGTTATGTGTGAATTCAAAATTTACAAATTTTAAGCTTTTTTCTAGATTTTTCAAAAAAATTTAATATTTTTAGATTTCCCAATGGATCACCAATGCCCCATGGATAGTAAGGACAAGGCACCAACTTGCCCCGCAATTGAGGACAAAGTGGGGATAGGGCAAATTATCACAACTACGAGACAGGTTAGTATACCATCAATCAATCATTGTCCCGCCCTATTATCATTATTGAGCTTTAACACCAATCATTCAATTATGTTACACATTTCAACCAATTTATCCTTTCTACTATATTGGTCCATTAGTTAGTATTCAAGTAATTTATAAGATCATAATAATTTAATATTGATAAGTATTATGAATTAGCTCAGATTTGATAACTAATCATTTAGATTTGATAATCATTTATTACCGATTGTCTCTTTAAAAATAAATGCCTACTATAGGAAAAGTTTTTGCTTACAAATTGTAGGAGTTTTATTAACCACTGAAGGTGAATTCCTATGAAAGGTAAGGCTTTTGTGCTATAAACTATGAGACAAGCTTTTGAATAAAATTAGTGTACCTCATTTATTCTTCCTTTTTAGAGGTTATATTCATTTTACAAGTTCCTATTCTAAAAGGGTGATATGATATTTTTAATATGCATAATATTTCAAGTCCTTAGAAATAATTTTCCTTCTAATATTTTAATCTAGTATGAACCATTACCTATGTCCTTCACCACTCTATAAGGTCTTTCCCAATTGGAGACTAATTTTCCATCTCCATGTTCTTTTCTTGGCCTATCAACTCTTCTTAAGACCAGAGACCTTTTAATGATGGTACCTAGCGACCTTTTGCTTGTATGCATTAGATCTTATGGAATCCATTTCCCTATCTTCTTCTAGCATATTTAGACCCTTTCTCAAAAGTTCTTAATTTTTTTTTCATTAAACCAATTGGTTCTCTAGTTAGGCTCACCTATCATAACTAGTATAACGACTTCATAAACATATGTCTAATGGAACAACGTCTCCTTTATTAATGATTATGGTGTTATTTTGTATGACCGTAGTATACTTGGTAATCCTTCCACATATTTCTTTTTGGATCCTTCTAACCTCTTTTTGAGCAATTCTAAAATTATTTGTTAGTTAACTCTCCTTCATTGTTTAATTGACGATGCTCTATAGATAAAAAATTTTAAGTGTTCTTTAAATCTTCATAAAATTTAATTAAGCTCCACTATCACTTATGAGTACTTTGAGAATCCTATATCAGCAAATAATATACTTTTATATGAATTTTTTAGTATTCTTAGTAGTTAGAGTGGCCAAGTGTTCAACTTTAATCTATTATGTAAAATGATCAATAGCTACAATTAAAATTTTAAACTACCTAGAGGTAAGAGGAAATAGTCTCAAGAAATTTACTCCTAACTAAGTAAATGGCCATGGCCATGGAAAAGTGATCATTTTTTTATTTATGGCAGGAATTCTAGATATGTTAGGATTTCTATAGCATTGTTCACACTTTTTAACTATTTTTAAGGTGACTTTTTTCATTATCAGCTAAAAGTATCCAGATCTTATAGCTTTTTAAGCTAAGGTTAACCCTACTACATGATTACTAAATTTTTCTTCATGTATTTCTCTTAGAACATAGTCTGCTTCTTTAGGATGAAGGCATCTTAAAATAGAAAGAGTAAATAACCTTTTATACATTTTATCATCTTTAATGTAAAACGATGTAAACCTTTTTTTTTACTTTTTAACTTCTTGCTTATTGGTAGGCACTTTGCCTTTTTCTAGGAATTTCTTAATTGGGTCTATCCAAGAAGAGGACTACTCTATGCACATAGCTTTTTTTCTTCAATGGTTAGTTTGATGAATATTTCTTGAAAAACTAATTGGTTATTCATTAATACTTTTGCAGTTGCTAGTTTTGATAAGGTTTTCATTCTATTATTTTCTATTTTTGGTGTTTGTTATATTTCAAAATGGTTAAACTTTGATATTATCTTTTTATCCTCTTTAATGTACTTGATCAAGCAAGGAACTTTCGTTCCATATAAACTATTAACCTACCCAACCATCATCTATGAATCACTTTTTACCCTTATAACTTTTGCACCTATCTCATAGGCTAACTTCAAATATGTAATCAATACTTCACATTTAGCCTAATTATTAGTAGTCTTGAAGTGAAATTTCAAGGTATATTCAATTATCACTTCATTTAGTCCTTTGAGGATTACACGTACATCGAGATCATTCTTGTTAGATGATCCATCAGTATACAATGTCTAATAGAAGGGTTTTGGTAGTTTTTGTGACTCTAATGTTCATCAAATCAGGTCATTTTGGCCATAAAATCCACCAATACTTGAACCTTTATTGCCTTTCTTGGTTCAAACATTATGACATGTTTTGTGATTTCCATTAACCATACAGCTAATCAATAAACTATATTAGGCTTATGTAAATATTTGTTTTATTGATTAATCTATTTTAACTATTATTTGATAAAATTAAAAATAAAGTTTTAACTTTTTAGATGCTATTATCAAGGCATAGGCTAGTTTTTCAATCTTTTAGTATCTAAGTTTAGTATTGTGTAGGACTTTGCTCATGAAATAAATCAATTTTTGTTCACCATCCACTTCTTTTACTAGTATTATGCTTATGGCCTCTTCAATTGTGGCCAAATATAAAAATAATGTTTCATCTAGATCAACTTTTGACAACACTAGTGGAATAGTAAGAAATTTTTAAATATTAATAAAGGCATCTTCACAAATCTTATCCCATTTGAATTCTTTAGAATTATCAAGAATTTTATAAAATGGTAGGCATCTATCAACCAACCTCGACATGAATCTTGAAAAAGCAGTAATCTACCCATTCAACCATTGAATTTCTTTTAGATTGGTAGGGTTTTTTATGAATATGATTACCTTACATTTCATTATGTTGACCTCTATGCCTCTCTCAATTAGCATGAAATCAATGAATCTACCAATTGTGACCTTAATGGTGTATTTGTTAAGATTAATTCTTATGTTTTAATTTTTCATCACACCAAAGATTTCTTTAATGTCTTTTAGGTGCAATTAGTGGTCTTTAGATTTAATTAGCATGTCATTCATATAAATTTCTAGATTATGACTAATTTGCTCTTTAAAAACTTTATTAATTATATGCTAGTAGATTGCTTCAACATTTTTTAAACTAAATGGCATGACCTTATAGAAGTATACCCTTTCATTTGTGATAAAAAAAAAAGTTTTATCTTGGTCTTTTAGCCATATTAAGATCTGGTGATATCCAAAAAAAGCACTACAAAAGCTCAATATCATAAATCTAGAAGACCCATTAACTAGTTGATCAATGTTAGGTAAAGGATAAGAATCTTTATAATAGGCCTTATTTAAATTAGTAAAATTAACACACATCCTTTATAATTCAATTTTTTTACCATGATCACATTCGAAAGCCAAGCAATATGAAGTACTTCTCTTATGAAACCCGTTTGTAATAGCTTACCCACCTAAATTTTAATTACCTTTAATTAGTCCAATCCGTGCTTTCATTTCTTTTATTGTACCAATTTAATAGTTAATCAATGGCTAATTTATGACACACAACCTTAGGGTTTATTCCTAGCATATCAATAGTAGTCTAGGCCAACACTTCAATATTTTCCATGAAAAGATTAATAAATTCTTTTTGGTAACATTTGGGGAGGTTCTTTTCCCTACTTTTACCATTCTAAGATCATGTGGGTTGAAAATTTTTATTTCCTTTATTTTTTACTCTAGTTAAGGACTTTTCCATTTTTCACTTTCCCAAGGATTTAACAAGTCAATGGCTATCATTATATGTTGAACACTTTTTTTTATTTGTTCTTCTTGTCTTTTTTTCATTTTTAAAGGTAAAGGTATCTTATTTACTTAAGCTAATCATGCAACACTTCCTAGTGGTTTCTTGATTACCTCTTACTTCCTTTTCTCTATTCGAAATTAGAAACTTTATCAACAAATAGGTTGTTGACACAATTGCCTTCACTTAGTTTAAGGAGGTTCTTTTAAGGATAACCTTATAAGTGGTTGTTAGTACATTGGCCATTAAAATGTTTACCATTATATCAATAATAGTTAGCAACTTTACTAAAGTAACTCTAAGCATTATTAATCCTTATATAGGTACTTGCTTTTTAGAAAATCCGATCAAATTACCATGATAAGAACATATTACTCGATGAAAGATGAAAGCACTTAAAAATGTTTAGATACAAGATAACGATTGAGTTGTTTTAGTCCACTAGTATCCTTTCTATCATGCAATTATGAACTATGGCTAACCATTGGGCCATCATGATCTTCATCAAAATGAGGTAGGTAATCTTCACTGAAGAATTGGATCAGTATGGAATTTGAAAGTTTTTTGTTTTTAAGCCTCTATATTCATAACCATTTATACATGACATTTTTTAACATTCTTGAAGATCCAGTAAATCCTCTTGCAACAATGTCAATAACACTAAATGGCTTGTATGGTTTTTTCAATCTTTTTACCCTTGTTTTCTTTTTTCTAGAAATGAAATTTGCTAGGGAAAGTGATCGATCATATTTTTTATCGTTCCAATTATTCTACTCTTCACTTTTTCTATTCTAGTTATTTTTTAAATGATCATTTTTAGCATACTACCTTAATTTTCCTTTTTAGATTAACTTATCTATTTAATTTTTCAAAATAATACAATCTTCAATATCATAGGATCGATGCTTATAACATTTATATTAAGTAGTAACCCATAGGGGAGAAAACTGCCTAATGCACTATTTCATAATGAGCTTGTTTTCCATGAGCTTAACAATTTTTACATCATTCATTATTCTTTCCAAAGTAGTATTTAAAGGAATGAACTAATTGAATTATGGCTTTAGTATTCTACCATCTTTTTTCTCTATTTCTTTGAAGTGGCTTTCACTTTGTTTCTTGTTCACCTCAAGTTCTTCCATAACAATTAATTTTGTTGCTCTTTTTAGCAAATTAGTTAAATTCCTTGTTAGTTTCTTTACCAATGATTTAGAGAAATCACCACTTCGAAGACTGACTATTAGGGCTTAAAAAAACTTTTTAAAAGTTCATTTTTCCTTTGGCATACATTCATGAGACATATTATGTTTTTTTCTAATGCTTAAGATGTAATGAAATAAGCTAAAAACTAATTAGTTAAATCTTTGAAGTTAGTGATAAACCATCGAAGACCTAACTTTTTCAATGATATAGAAAAAAAACATGACATATAATTATGTTAAAAGCACTTGAAAGTATTTTGGCTACTCAAAAAGCTTCAACGTGTTCTTGTAGTTCAATTATTCTATCATAAAATTCTAGATTAGAGGGTGTTTTAAAGTTATGGGGTATTGGGACTTGCATTATCATAAGGATAAATAGGTGACATTCATTATTGTAATATTCATTCTCTTAGTTTTGGTTCCTATAGTAATAACCCTGGTTATCTTGCCCAGGGCTATCAAATCCATTAATCATCAATTAATTGTCTACTCATAGCAATTTTCCCTAGAACAATTAACATAATCATCCCATGTGTGGTCATGTTGCTTGACTTAGGAGTAATCATGATATTCATCTATAGAAGGGTGGTGATATTTATGTCTATGTCGATTAGAATGATTATAGCAGTTGAAATGATCACTTTTAGAACAATTATAAAGATCTCTAGACTCCTTATAATCATACAAGAATCCTTAACTATTTCCTTATTATTGCATTATTATCTTTAAATATATTGTCTATTTTTAAAATGAAGGATGTGATTGTTATGTTGTCCTTCATGTTCAAAGCAATTTAACCTTTCATTCAACCTTCATTATTGTTCCATGTTTCTTTGTAGTTCCAATATCATGACCTTCAATTTTTCTTTGAGACGCTAGTTTTTCTTTTTCAATATTCCTATTTGGCCTTTTAGCACATTGGTTATGAATAAGGCTTGCGGAAGTTCTTTTATTATTAGGTTATTGAATAAATAGCATGCAATTATTTTTATAATGAATGTTAGGAATGTTGCTCATTGTCACAACATATGAAATAATCTATTAAAAAAGTGACTATTGTTAAAATAATATGCATACTAATAAAAAAACACATAGATTCTCTTTTCTTGCTAAATAATTTCACAAAGAATGAGAAAGTAAATGGATTAGATTTTCTTAAGAATATGTTAGAATGAATAATAATAATAAAGAGGTGATTATCCTTGATAATAAAAAAGCTTATAAACCTGCTTGTGATGAAATCAATAGAATGCATATTATTCAACAAGTTCACATTTCAAAAGTAACAATGATCACTTTTTTTTTAGAAAATGATTGAAAATTATGAAAATAGAAGGCTTTGGCAACAAATGTGCAAAAATCAATGTATTTTCTCATAAAATGAAGATTTTCAATAGAAAGTGATCAAATTTTTCAAAATAAAATCAAGAATTAGAGTGATCTCACCAGTAGTTTTTATGATTTTAAAAAAAGAATAGATTTAAATTATTGGACAAGAACCACAATGTCAATAGGATTTAAGAGTTTACTAATAATGAACAATGGATGACAAAGCAAAGTTCAACTGCTTCAAGCAATAGTGAACTTGAAAAATGCCCTTAGTATTGTGTATCATATAAACCTTCTAACACTTAACATTAGAGAAAGAAAGAGAGAAAGAGAGAATGAAAGAGTAAGTAGAGCAAAATAAGAATAAATAGAGCTCACAAGGTGAACCTAGGCCTTATATAGTGATAATAAGGCTAAAATAGTCACTTTATAAAAGGATAAAATAATTGTTATATAATAAAATATTATTCTAAAATCTATTAGATGCCAGTTCATACAAATTAGCTATAATAGTTATAATTATTTCCATTATAATTGGATATATGCCTTTATCAGTTAACCAATTATGCATTCAATAATTATCTAAGCTAATTTTTGGGTCGATGATGGACTAACTATAGGCTGACCAATTAACTAGTTATGGGACCATTAATCAATTAACTAATTAATTAGTTTGACTACTACAAAAAGTGGTATTTTATTTAAACCCGTTTAGCCAAACATTAAATAGTTATCATTAAGAATTTGCAATTCCACCTATATAGCTAGGATTTGAAATTCCAATTTCATTCAAAATAACCTAATCCCAACCTTGACAAGAGAAGACTCAATCAACACCTTCAACATTTAACTTTTATTAGACAATGACTTATTTCTCACCAATTTGATCAATTCTCTCAAACCACACTTTCTATTTTTTCACCAAATCGATCTCAATTATTACTTTCTACTGTTATCCACCATCTCTATCTTAATTGTAATCTTAAGTTTTTATTTTCATTTTGCATAATAAAGGACTATAAATTAAGGGAAAGACTTTAGTACATCATTAATGCAATGATGTACTAGTATACTGCTAAATATAATTATACATCAATTTTACATTTTTTAAAGCCAAATATTGCATGTCATACAATAATATATCAAGAATTAGATTTAGTAGTACACCAATACATCATTGTACCAGTGGTGCACTATAAAATTTTTCATGAATTAATCATACAAATATTTTGTATAAAGTTTAGTGCCTCATTGTCAGTAGATTAATTCATAAAATTGAATAAAGTTAGTAAATAGTAATAGTAAAAAGTTTATCTTATTCCAATGCTTATTTGCATTTGAAATTCTCTTTATTTATGACAACATAAAAGTGTGTCTTTTTTTCATGTCAAAACAAAAATTAAGTTCACAATTTCTAGCAATCAAACTAAGGTTATTTACTGCTTAAGAAATTTTTAATCATATTGAAAATATAATTTTTTCTTAAACTTTTTATGCTTTTTTTTAATTTATTCTCAAAATTTTATAATAAATTAAAAAAAAAGATATAAGTCTTTAAAAATTTTAAATTCCCAACATCAATATATACTCCTTAATCAATGTCTTCAAAACATTGTTTAACAAAACTTATATAAATAAATAAATGAGAAAATTTTTTTATAGTTTATAACACATCTTCTTTCATAGCCAATGGTTGATTATGCAAAGCAATGCCAATAAATCTCATTTCCTTTCAATTATCTTGTATTATAAAAAATGTAAGGAATAATATTACATTAAAAAATTGTAGATAAATATCACAACTCATAAGTGAAAATTTTATGTGAAATTGTCAAGAATTGAATATAAACATAAAGAATAACTAAATATTTTGAGAACAAAATTAAAATTCAGGATATCAAACATTTTAGAATCCTACTTTACTACTTTCTTTATTTACATTAATAACTTTAATTGTTTAAATTATAGTCACGACTTTCAAATTGTGGATTTAGATCCTACTTTTTTCAAATTGTCAATTATCATCAATTTTGACAAGATAAACACAATTAGTGGTAGAAACAAGCGAAGTTAGGCCTATTTTGAAATTTATTGGTTTGGACTTAGCTTATAACCTACTTATAGACCAAAATTTTGACATGGCCTAACTTCTTAATTTATATAAGCCTAACTATTAAAATTTTAAATAAGTCATTGATAGACTCATAAACCTAAATATATATGCCATTAATAAGTGTTGTTAAAAAAAGAATAATAATTATGTTAAATAAGTAAAGTATTCAACAAAATTTTGTCTTTACTTTTATAAAATTTAATAATTTAACATAACAAACAATAAACATATTTATTTAAAATTGAAAAGATTAAATGATTAAATAATATAAATCCATCACTTATAAACTATAAAATTTTAAGAGATTAATGTTGAATTGAAGAAGGAAAAGAAAGTACGATAATAAAACATCAGTAAATATAATTAAACTAGTCAATTAATTTAAAAGTATTAGTTAAGGGTAAAATATTAAATAAATAGGCTGACCTACTAAGGCAACAAGCTAAGTCTAAAGTTAAATATGATAATTCTATTTAATAAATAGGTTAATATATATATATATATATATATATATATATATATATATATATATATATATATATATATATATCTAAGGCTAGTTTCTTTAATTAAATAAGCAAGTTAAGCCACACCTTTAATAAGTCAAACTAGTGGCCACTCATGAATGACTTCATTTATTTTCACCTTTAAACATAATCATCTAGTCTTGGATTCATTTTTTACAAAGCTTATCATTTCAATTAAAAAAATATTTTTATCTTTATTTCTCTCCTAAATTCACACTTTCATTTTTTTAAAAAAAATAAAGGCGAAATGTATTCCATAGCTACAATTTACTAACTTTCCCTTTTAAGGTTAAGCCACTACCAAGTAATCTAAGAAATTTATTACATTAATAGCTACAAAAATCCAATAAAAATAGTCCAACTTACTCTTGTTGAGGTCATTCTTGAACTATCATTACTCCTATCCGCCAATAAAAGCTTCAATAGCCTTTACTAATGTAATGTTTATCCAATTTCTAAGCTCAACCTCAATAAGAAACATGACACTACCAATACTTCTCATCCCATTAGTTGTTTCATTGTAAAAATAAAAATCCATATCTACTCTATATAAATGAAAACTTTAGCATTGCCTATGAGAAAGAACTAAAGGAACAACTTAAACACCCTTATGGTTAATAGGTTGGTGAAATCAAGGTGTTTCTTTTCCACCATAACCACTAAAACTATAGCAAAATTTAAGACAAAAAGACCAACACCTATTCTTTGTAAATATGTAAGGCTAGAGGGGTGACTAGTGCACTCATGAAGAATTTGGGGAAAAAATTTCTCATGGATAGGAAGTGAAATAATTGCATAGATAGAGCTAAAGATTAGAATAGAATTTAAAGGATTGCAAAGCTGGGTTTGAGGTTGCAACTCATTATGTTGGCTTGGCTTATGAAAAAAGTTGAAAGTTAAGCAAATGATATAAAAAGAGCAATAATTATTAACCATATTAAGAACACATTAATAAAGGATTTGAATTTTCTCACTTATGTTATTGTGTATAGAAACCACTGGTTGCTTGTGTCTTCTAGGCTTGTTATAACGATAGCTTTGTCTAAAAATTGCCAAAATAGGTTATTTCATTAAGTTTTGGCATTTGATAGAGAAAATAAATTATCACTTTATAGTACAACCATAACTCAAGTGGCAATATGTCAAGGTTCTAAATTATTTTTAGGGTTAGAATAGGTTTTTTTATAGTTAAGATTGTTATGGAAATAAAAATATGGGTTACAGAGATTATGACTATGAAATTTTGTTCCATCCACACACAATATAATGAAAATATTTTAAATATGCATTAGTTTTATTTTATTAACATTAATTCTTTAAATTCAACATAATACCTTATCGCATTAAATAAAATATATTTACATGTAAAATACCAACGTTTTCATATTTTATTTTGTCAACAACTCCTATGAATAAGTGTATTGCAGTTGTTGTAAACACAAAAATATGCAACATTAGAATGTTATGGTCATAACTTTCCATGTGGCCTATGATTTTTGAAAGACCTATAATTAAGGTGCAATGTGGTTGTAGCACTTAACATATCTACAATGTTATTGCCACATATGTTATGGCTCACAATTTGAAATCTTATAATATGTATTAAGGTTTGTGTAAGGAAACAAGTGGGACATTTTATGTACTTACAATATTATACTTTACTTTTTTAAACTTCAAGTGAGACATTTTATGCACTAAGCATAGAAAAGTTTAAAAAAATATATATCTAAATTGCTTGGTGTGGAAAAATCTTACGAGCACCTAAAATATTAGACTTTATTTTTTTAACTTCAGAAAGTTCATTTTGAGGATTGTTTTGCATCCCTTTTAGATGGTTTCGAAATAAAGTTACCATAATATGAAAAAAAAACTTATGAAAAGGCTTCCTACCAGCTTTTTGTAATGAGAACTAGGTATCTTGAAGTTTAAAATAGTGATAAAGCAAACTATAGCAGTTGTTAGAATTTCAAAACCCCAAACCCAACCTATATAGTGAAAGCACCTATATTGATCGTGAAAAAGAACCAATTAAAGAATACATATTCCTTTTGGAATTTATTTTCATCAAACTTGTCAAATTGGTCTGTCCCAAAGAAGCATACATATAGCTTAGTTCCATTATTGCTAAGAATATCGATACCAAGTGATCCTATCATGACCTACTTTGACTATGATTAACATAGGATTATTCTTATATAACCCTATTAACTTATCTCACATACATTAGTAAACATAACAAGGAATCAATTTATATCTTGCATTCATTCATTAAGAACATATCATATATGCATTAATTTCTAAAATATCCATTATAAAATGAGCAATTTGCCAAAAGCATAATTAAGGTAATTTATGAACATCATAAGTAAAGCATAAGTTATCTTAACTACAAAAAAGCAAATCCATTATTCATATCCAACTCAAGAAAAGAGATTTAGCCTATTATATTGCTTAATTCCGTAATTTTATATTTATAAATGTACCAATTGATATTTGTTGCTAATCTATCAAAAGATGAGGTTAAACATTTAAAGGAGAGTGTTCTACTTACTATAGTGGTAGAAAAGGGAAATCTTTTTGCATATTTGAAAAGTTAAACATATAAAATAGTAAGTACAAGATTTAGTAAGGAATACTCTATCTAGCAATCCATATGAAATAATTTAGAAGAATTAAATGAGAGTATAAAGAAATGATAATATATATTCCAAGTTTTCATACGACATGGAACCCTAAACATTGGATGTTTAATCATCTACCATTACTATAATCCTTTGCATAAATAATTACCCATGAAGGTAATAATTGTCAACTAAGAACAAATGAGTTTCTCAAAATATTAAGTGGCAAATTGCAATAAACATATGTATCAAACAAGTTTCCACCTTATGCCTCTTAGGTTAACCTTATTTCCTTACAAACTCCATCCTTATGCCTTTCAGGTCAACGTTACACTAACTTGTATACAAACCCTGAAACATGTATAATTTCTCCCATATCATTTCATTACCCATCATAACACAATACACTTCATAATTAAAGTATTCATCATTCATATATATCATGAGCCCATAACATCACATTTCTAATGAGATTATGTGCATAACCATAAACTAAGCCATATATGGCCTATCATGGTTAATGAATGTCATATAATAACTTTGTCATGTTTCATAAGTTAACAATATTATATACATACACTCTTGAATTTCAAGAAACATACAAATTGATTTATTACTCATATTACTCATCATCATGTGCATTTAAGGTCTATGATGGCCCAATACTTTACATTTTTACAAAAATTATGACCTTATAATGAAATACAGTCATAGTTGACAATATACTCAACTATTAGTATCCAAAGGCAAACTCTAACATTGATATTTAACTATATAGTTAAGTATAAGATTTTAAAGGCAACTCTAGAAAATTATAATTAACTTTTATAATCTAAAAGCAAATCCTAGGGTTTAATAGTTAATTATGTAGTTAACTTTAAGGTCCCAAAAAGCAACTTAGGCTTGCGTAATCGATTATGGGATGATGTTTTGCATATTTTTTGCATAAATATTATTCATCTCATATAAATAATATCCAAACATCATTTATTCCATACCAAACAACAACCGTTCCATTTAATACATCAGATATTATCTTTATATAACTAAACCTTTCATTAGATCTCCTCATTTAATGCTTCATTCACTATTTCATATATAATCATTAAGTAAGCCTTAAAACACTCAAATTCAATATTGCAAAAGTTTTAAGTTAGGATTAAGGTATAATATTACTCATAAGGCTTAGAATAGTAGCTTGGAATGTAAGATAAGTTGACTGAAGCATCTATTCAACAATCAAATAAAAGATTGTTAATTACAAAGCCGCTATATACTAAAATTAGATTAAAAAAAGTTAATTTGCTATAAAATAATGTAGTAAAGTAGCACAAATGAAGTCGTAACCCTAGTGATCCTTTGATATTATCTTTTACTATAATTTACTAGCAAAATGCAAAAAATAGAATGCATAATTTGATATGAAAATAGAATGCAAAAACAAACTAAACAAAATGCAATAAAATAAACATAACATATTGTATTAATGCAAAATACTATATGCTAAATTATGTAGAATATCAAATGCAGAATTAGAAGGGTTATTTGCATGAAATTAAAACAATAGTAATAAAATAAACAAATATAAAATAAAATCCAAATAGAAAGTAAACAAAAAGAAACTCAATGTAATAAAGCAGCCATTTAAGGAATTGATAGTTCTAGTTTGAATTAATCATAGATCAATTAAGATTTGACTTTTGTAATTAATTCTTGAACCTTGAATTAACTAGAATCTCTATAATAATTTATAAATCCTATGCTAGATGATTATCTAGGATTTAATCAATTAAGATTAACTAAATTAAGTAATTTTTATAATCCTTAAGCTAAATTAAAATTAATTTAATGATAAAATTCAGTAATTAAGAAATTAAATTAGAAATCTCCAAATTAATCTCTCAATCCTTGACCTTTATATGTAAAATCACAATTTATTAACCACAATTTGATATCAAAACAACAAAGGATTAGAAATCATAAGGATGAACATTAATTATATCAAATCAACATCAAATACAAGTAATTTCAAAAAATCAGCACAAGAAAATTAATTAAAGCAAGTTAAATATTATAAATCATAATCTCATAATCTAGTAGAGGAGAATCTCAAACTCCTTGAATCAACTTTAAATTTAAGCTTCCATTGATGAAAAATAAAAAAAAGAAAAAAGTTATACTACTAAGTGTCTATAAAAGTCCCTCAAGTCCAATGAGCTCTCTTTATCTATTTGACTTAATTAACCTAAAATCTTATTAAAGTTGGATTGTATGTCTATTAGGATTGCAATAATAGGGTCTTCTTAATTTTTAAAAGCCCGAGCCTATTTTTAACAAAATAATTAACTTTAACAATTACATTAATAAATTTTCACAGGTCTGACTTCTAACTAGTTTAATACTACTAAAACAAGACAAATTAGGGAATTTATAAATATCAAAGTTGTAGGCCTATATCTTGTGAAAATTTGGACTCTGGTTTCATGTTAATTTGACCTCTATAGATCCAAATATGACCCAAAAATTAAGGTGGGCTCAAATGGGACAAACACATGACTTCAACTTCTTAGCCACATATGACCTCCAAAATGTTTGAATTAGGCTTAGGCCAAAGCATAAAAATTGTAGATCTCTCTTTCAACCTTCTAACAATATAAAGATCGCCTCAATCTGACATCTAAAACTTAAGATATAGCCGAAAAATAGAAATAATGTTAAAATCCAACATTAACTGAATAAATTTATAATATTGTAAAATCAACCTCAAATTATAAAATAAGGTTAATTCTGTGAAATTAAATATGTGTAACCCACTAAGAGACATAAAATAGAAGAAAATAAAATAGTAAATATTTTTCTCATCAATTATGTATTAGGGTTTTCATAGCTCAACTACCATCAATATTTTATGTTAAAAACTTAATTGCAAAAGAGAAAATAGATGAATATAAAGAAGATTGATTAATAAAGGATTAACTATTGGTAAATCACTTACCTTAACGAGTTAGGATTGAGGAGGATTGAAAAAGTTTCCTTTGGGAAATGTAGAGTTCTTCTTACGAGAGAATGGAAGATGGTGTTAGAAAGATGAAATGAGGGTAAAAAAAAACATAGTGTTGGACATTTTAATGTAAAAAGGTTAAAAGGTATTTTGAGAAAAGGAAAGTAGTTCATGACCTTTACTTGTCGGCTAATTTCATTGACCTATAGTTCATTATGTTAGTCCAGAACGCAATTCAAAGGGTGATAGTCAAACTACTATCTCACATTTCTAACACTTCATGCTCTACAAAGTTATCCTACTCTCAATCATCCTCTAATTTCTATACTTCATTAAACTTTTCATCAAGTATATTCTCTCATACATGCATCACATTTAAATCATCTACAAGCTCAAGGCATATTATTTGAGCAAAATTATCATATTTAATTTATAAGAAATCAATAACCAAGTAAATATGAATTTAAAATTTTTAAAAGCTTGTGTATGTATATTTAGTTATTTAACCACTCTTATTATTATTAAAAAAAGAAATTGGCAAATTCTATGCTACCATATTTAATTTTCAGGGCATATAGAAATACTTGATGAGGTGGCAATATTCAGTTTGCTAGATTTGAATTGAAGATATACATCATAAATTTATGTTGTAAATTTGAGTTTATCTAGCAACCCTTATTAATATTTTAATTACTCAAATATCCTTTTATATTACTTCATACTAATCACACAATTAAATATGATGATTAATAGGAATACCTCATATTATATATTGTATTATTTGAATAACTAATTACTACTCAAACTTTTGGCTTATTTGCAATGTATTTTTAATTTTCTCTTGTTTCCATTCAAGTAATTTGATCGCTAGTCCTGTCTCATGCAATAAGCTTGTTTAGTTTAGCCATTAATATAATATGCATTAAATCTATGTTCAATTATTTAATGGATTTAAATTTACTTAATAAAAGTCAAATTTAAATTTCTATTTATTTAAAATGCATTATCGAATGTACTAATTTAGGAAAGTACCGTGACTTTGATAGAGCCAAAATTTATGTAATTATACAATTAGCTTCATGTGACTATATAGCTACCCGTCAAGGTCAAAGAAGAGCAATGTGATTTTTTTTTTCAATATTTATAAAATAAATTTGTAGAAGAGAGATGATTGAGGGAGAGAAGGAAGAAAACAATTAATTAGTAAAAAGAAAATAATTTATTTACTTATATATTTTATCTGCTAAAAAGCTTCCTAAAATTTGAGGTGAAAATTGTAAATTTTTAAATTTCAATTACTCTCTTTGTTAACTAATTAAAATTAATGAAGGATAAGAATATTTAAATATATAAATAAAACATATAAAATAAGATTGGTAGTAAGATGGGGGGTGTTGCAACCCATAAATATAAGTGGGGTTGCGTTCTTGTACAAAAAAAGAGTTGTAATTTTGTAAAACTTTACATATAACAATTATATAGAAAAAAAAGAGTTGTATCACAATTTTTTATGTCTAATCGCAAGGAGTGTGAATTTCATACTTACCGAAAGAGAATACCTTTGTAATTTAAAGTATATATTACCTTCTCTATTATAAGATGTATTCCATTTTATAAAACATTTAGCCAATTAATTCTACAAAGTTGGGTGATATAAAAGGGTACTTCCACTCAAATCGATGTAGTTTTTGTCCCATTTTGGTCCCCGACTGGTTAAGCGTCAACCAAATTGAAAAAAAAAATAGAATTAACAATTCCACAATTTATCTAATTAATAAGATCCAAACCCATCTTCCTATCCCTACAATAACTCATAAAATCTCCACCAATATCCAAATCCAACACCCGTTTTAGAGATCACTGAGAATTATTTACAAGAAACTGAAGCTGTTGAAGAGGTTGGTGAAGAAGAAGAACAACAACAAATTAACTTCTCTTGCCCATTATTCTCCATGCTTGTTGGGACTCCCATTTTATCGTCTCCATTGCTTTCAGGACCATCCATAATTGCATTCAGGCCGACCTCGTTCTCATTTGGGTCTGTCTTGAACATCAAGTCCACGTCTTCCTCAAAGTTCTCATTGACAAACATATCCAATACTAAATCCCATGTTTCCTCGAAAGGCGAGCTCGAGACCTCCAATGGAGGAAGTCCATTATCCATGAAGCCCCATTGGAAGTCTTGCTCAATCAAAGGATCTATTCCAGTCATTAGCGAAGATTCCCCGCTCACGAGGATGTCGGAAGAATCTGACTGCTTTTGTTGTTGCTGCTGTTGTGGTTGTAATTGCAATTGCACTTTCCGATCTACCTCTTGCTGTTGCTGTTGTGGTTGGGATTTCCGATCCACTTCTGCTTCTTCAGAGTTGCAGGAGTTGGAGATTTCCTGGGCCTCAATTTTCGTTTCTGTTTGGGCTCTTTCGGGCTTTTTCTTGATTTGATCCACATATTTGCTGATGTCAAAATTTGTCACAGCATTGAGTCCTCTGTACTCAATTGCTGCCAAATCATATGCCATTGCAGCTTCCTCTTGAGTATCTTCAAAGCCATCACAACAAGATACGAAAAGATTAGATTTTGTAAAAAGAAGTAATTAAAAAATGAGTTAGTGAAAAAGTTATTGATTAAAGAATATTAAGAAATAAAAGATTACTTTGTGGCGACATAAAGAATCTAATAAAGTTGATTACTTTATGTACCAAGGGAAGGATTAGAATTCACGTGCCTAGTGTTGTGGGGTTCTGAGCTGATCAAAACTAAATATTAAAATATTAAACTGGCTCCGCTTTCTTTCCTAAATCAAGTTTTTAAAAAAAATTACTTGAAATGAAAAAGAAAAAAATTCTTTTAGTGAGGGTGCCTATCTGAATATAAAATGAGGAAAGAGATAAATATAAATTTTTTTGTATTAAATCAATAATATACATTCTCTCATCAAAATTGAAAGAAAATAACAAAATAGGACATGGAAGGATCCAAACGCCCCTCACCAATTTTTCACGCTAAAAATAAGGAAAAAAAATTGATTATGCTCAATGTACTAATGGTATGTGGGCTAAGCTAATAAAAAATTGAATTGAATATATTATAAATAGATGAAAAAACAATACATTAATAAACAATAAAAAAATGCATGGATAAAGGCAAATCCCTTTTTTTTTTTTCTCTGGTAGAGGGATAAAGGCCAATCTTTTGATAACTATAAAGTAATGAAATCAGCGTACACAACTTTTGTAAACACCTTCATATAAGATTTTCTCTTTAGAAAATCATTAATTAATTTACACTTTCAGATTGAAATATCTTTTTCTGCCGACATGTTGGCAGGAAACAGGTGGAGGTTGCATGAACTCTCCCATGAAGAAAAACAAAGTCAAAATTCGGATGGGGCATCCAACATGTTGGTACAGATGCTAGCCACTAGCTAAGGATTTACGTCTCGCAGTCAAAGACTTGGAGGTGCTAGCCAACTAATTAATACTCCCTAAAACTATTAAAGAATGAGAGGTTTAACTTGCACGTATGTCCTAGCTCCACTTCCTCACAACTTCTGCTGGGGTTATTCTATCTATATTTGACACCGACTAATGGAGGTGAGACCTACGTGTTGGAAAGTTTTCTAGTGATATACTAACACTAAATCATTAATATTATTTTCGTGAGAATCTATCCTCTCCATTTTTTAAAAATTGGATAAAATAAATTTTGAAGAAAGATATATACATATATATATATATATATATAGAATTTTTTTATTTGAAATTATAAATCTCTGTAAAAAATAATAAATTTTAAAGTGAAAATTATATTTTATCTATTCATAACTAATAAAAAAAATCAACAAAAAATTTTCGTACAATTTTTATTATGTTATTTTCTTCAATTTGACAATGTAATTTCTTATCAGAAGCAATTGATTTCCTGCCATATCAAATTATTAAGTTAAAAATATAATAAATTTTTAGTACTAATATTGCACTAAAAATTTTTCGTGAGGTGGCATCATCCTCTAATGTTGTTACACAAATAGTTATGCATGCTATGTGGTAATTGTGTATTATGGCATAAAAAAGTTAAATGATGCGGTTATATAATATATGGATTTATACATAGTTGGAGCTATATCAGTAATACATGAAACATTGTCACAAGTTTTGTATTTCTTTTTGCAAGTGCAATGAAATAATTATATGAAGTTAGAAAAAACATAATGAAATAGGTAGGCTTTGTTTGTTTGTAGAGCGATATATTATTTCTACCCCTTATAATTAAAAAATGATATCTAAAATTATAATAATAATAAAAAATAACTTTTAATATAAAAAAGAAAATTAAAATAATTATATGAATATTGAAAAACATGAAATACATAAGAGTATTTTTTGTAAGTTCTAAATCCTCTCTAATAATTACATTTATAATTGTTGTATTTAACCGATGATTAATGCAGACTTCATAAAAATGCAGAAAATCTCACTCATTTGAATATTTAAATATAGCAATTATATTTATAATTACTCCACAGAACTTATACACAGTTTAACATGTCTAATGGTGTAGAACACAGCTATATGTTTAAAAATTTGAAATCTTTTTATTTCGTTATATTCTTATCATTTAAGAAAGAAACAAATATAATTTTTTTTACAATGAAATTCAAATTTTTGTGTTTTTATATCTGATAAGACTTAAAAAAATTATATTTATCTTCTTTTAATATAATAAAATATGATTACAAAAGGGGGAAAAAATAGCTATTCAAAATCCATTAGAGATGTAGATTTGGGATCCAGAAGGTGACTCTATCGTAGAAAAGGGGTCAATCTTTACACATCACCCCCTCGTGGTGGTTACTGGGAACACACCATGGACCCATTAAGGATGGGAGGGGTGGGCACGTGACATGGTGCTTGCTCACGTGCTCCTCAACCAACTGCTGTTTATATTAAAGTAAACAAAAGGTGGAGATATGGTGAATCATAAGTGTGTGTGCACTGCCGCATGTGGACATTGATGCTGCTGCTACAGTTGATGCAATCTGCCCAACTCATACATGCAAACCTAAATCCGCAGCTCTGGACTCAGACTGTATTAAGTCACTCTCATTTATTAAATACTCCGCAATTTTCTTAACAGAAATTTCGGTTCTACAACTACTTCGTTAATGCCAAAAAAGGAATAAAACAAAAAAGAAAAACAGTTTGTTCACACAGCCATAAAATAAAGAAAAATTACTCTCTTCTAGGAGCTATTCACCCACGTTCTTTCAGAGTTGGTAAGACAGAGAATTCTGTGTTTCACCAATTTATGAAAGGGGAAATTCAATATTCATTATTAACATAATAAGGCATTAGTATTATATTATTAAATTTAATTATTGATATATTATTATATAATATATTTTAAAAAATTATTAATTTAATATATGATCAATACAATATTATATTAATAATATATTATAAACTCTCATGTGAAAAATTGTAGATAAGAGAATGAATATAAATGAATGAGTATAGTTATAGTAAGAAAGTGATATAAAAGAAAGAACATAAATTATTATAGAATAAAAGATGCTTCATATGTATGTGAATGTGATTATGAATAGTCCAACAGTGAGATTACATGTATTTTAATATAAAAATATATTTAATAGATTTTTCTAGAATTTCACACATAATTATATGTATCAATTAAAATATTACGATTGGTTTTTAAATTTTGCCCTCCTCAATTATTAAAACAAATTTATCCTACTAAAAATTTTAAGCCATGGCGGTTCCTAATCTTGCAAAGCTCCGCGCTGCCTATACATGTGGATATGGATGGATTCCAAGAGTCTATCCTAAACAAATGGGGGACCTCCCTTCCCTTTATTCTTTCTATTATTTATAAACAAAGCTCACCAGATGTGAGAAGTGATGATTGTGCTACTAACCTGTATGCATCAATTACAATGCGTCTTCAGATTCAATAAATAAAAATTAATTTTTAATATTTTTAAAACTAAAAAATTAAGATTTAAACTGAAAAATAAACAATAAAATTAATAATTATTATATATTTATAAAATAAATTAAACATAAAACTATAGTTAAAACAATTAAATTTTTCTCTTACCATCACTACTATTTTTCATAAGGAATTGGTGGAGGTGGGGTAGCTTATGCAGCCTTCACTTGGAGCAAGGCATTATGTGTATTCAGCACAGATTATGTGCTAGGATTCTAAAAGCGGAACGTAGCATAATGGTTAGGATTTTTTTTCTAGAAAGAGAGAGAAGGATTAATTAGTATTGATTATTTTTCTTAAATACTATCATAAAAGTACTTGTTTATTATAAAATATTCAAGTTAAATTATAACTATCACTTAAAAACAACCTCTATTGCTCAAAGGATAAATTTAGTCGTACAGTTTCATTATTAAAATGCTAATTATTCCAAGAATTTTTTACTCCTTCATTGATTAAAAAATTAATACTATCTTATATTGAATCTAAGATTTTTAGAATAAAATAATAACTTATTACTATTAAATCTTTGATGATATAAGTAAGAATTAATTATGAAGTAATTTACATGATAGACTAAATTCCACCCATAAAGGCATATCCAACATGCCTAAAGTATGATTTTTAATGCCGTAAAATAAGTTGGAAGAATCATTCCAGAAGTAGTAAGATTTTGGGAAAGTGGGGATGACTAGAAGGAACCTTTCATTAACTAATTTATGGATTTGATAATGTACAAAAAGCAACGATTGCCCCTCCATTTGGGAAAGGAATTAAGTGGGACACAATACAATGTGTTAAGCATCTGCAAGTGTGAGGTATGGTAAAAGAAAGAGTGCAGCTAGTGTTTTTGGCTGGGTAATACTAAATTCACCATGATGATTGCCATCTTCTTTTTTTTTATAAAATTAATAATTTATTTAAAATATATTTAAAATTTAATTTTATGCATAATAAAAGATAAAATTTTAAAATAATATTAGATATTATTATACTGTTAAAATACTAACATACATTTTCTTATTGTTATAATAAAATTTGTTATGAATATAAATATCACCGCATATATTGGATGACAATATTTTTACTTTTATCGTAACATTAAAATGTTTTAATTAAATCCAATGTTTTAAGATCATAATGAAGTAGATATTATAATTAAAAAGACATTTTTTTTATTTGTCACAACAAACTATATAATAGTGCTACAAATTTTAGTCAGAGTAAATATTTTCCTATAAATGATTATGAGAAAACCGATCTTGACTTCCCATACTTTTTTTTAAGTCTCACTATTGTAATTTACATGTAGTGGAAGAAAATTGTTTGCACAATTTGGTTTTTAACATTGCTTTCACAAATTTGTGGTTGAGGTGTCCCGACACTCGCCGAATTGTATTTCTAGAAAACTATATTCATAATAAAATATCTTTTTTTAAAATTACCAAATGAAATAGGTACTTATTTTAAAATTAAAATATTAATAATTTTTTTCAATAAATATCATCTTGACAATTCAAACTTCTATCTATTAAAAAATAAATTCTATTTGAAATTAGCTTATTTTTTTTACTAAATCAATACTTCATTATTATTTTTATTTGATATTAAATATGGAAATTTTGAATATAAATAACACCCCTTATTTCAAAGAAGATAAAACTTAATATCGTATAATATTTAATTTAAAATATTATATCTATTTATTTTAGATATCATATATATTTCTTTAACAACAATGTAAAAGGAGCCGAAACCTCATTTATGATTAAGGCAACCTTAATCCCTCAACAATTTATAAATACAAAAAAATTTCTTTATATTTTTCAATTTTCTCAAAAAAATCCATAATTACGCTAATAATTATAATAATTTTACATAAATTTTAATAATTTATATTTTAATCATCCCAATAATTTCTGACTATAATTTCATTCTTGAACAAATATAAATAACATTTCACCCTTTTACTCATATACATGACTAAATTTTCCAACCAAAAACAAACAACTTCATGGAAGACGGAAGAAATATTACTTACTGTAAGTGCCCAAGTAGAGGTACTTGTTCCCATATACTCTTCCAATTCGCGCTTCCCATCTCCCGTTATGGTGATGCCTATTTAATTTCAATAAAAAAATTAATTTTCTCCACGTCTTTTTTTTAGTCTAATTGTCAATTCATTAGATATAAAGTGATTTTTTTGCGTAAATTCTTCAAATTATGCAAAAAAAAATCCAAATAACACTAAAAAATATTTATGCCACCGTGAGCCCTAAAAAAGTATTGTGAATTATTACAAAATTTAAAGCAAAAAATTATAATATTTGCAATTTTTTCTTGTAAAATTTTGTAGATATGTATGAAATTTAAATGCAATAAATATATTAAAAAAATTATATCTGCATCATTCAAAGGTACAATAGAAAAAACTTTCAATTTTCGTTTAATTTTTATGAAAATATTGCAACATTAAATTATAATATTTATATAAAAATCATAAAAGTGCATATGAATGTTACCCTTTTTTTGTCAAGATTCTTTTTCAAAAGCTTATCAAAATGTGAAAAAATATACATATAAAAAGGCAATAATTGAAAAGTAACTGACCTAGCCACCCCTCGATATTTCGAAACCCCTCTTGCAAATCCACTGCTTTGGCGCCGCAAACTACTTAAATATTCTTCTTTGGAGACCTTCTGCATCTCCTCAAGTTCTTTCTCGTAATTTTCTATCTGTGCATTTTTTTGAAAAATTAATTATCTAATTAAATTAAAATTCAACATCCTACATTTCTCAACAAAAAAATTATAAAATACAATATCACTATATTTATTTTTTATTTAATTTATTTATTGCAAAATATGAAAATAAAGAATTCAATAATAAGAGTACTAATTTTTTAAAAAATTTGAGCCGTTATAGAAATATTATTATATTAAAATCTAAATTAAAAAATTAACCAAACTCACCGAGAAATTCAATATTGTATTCGGCCCCCAATACTTCAGAGCAGCAAGATCATAGGTACGGGCGGCAGCCTCTTCAGTGTCATATGCCCCTGTAACAGTTACCCATAAAAAACCAATAAATTAACAATTAAAAAAGTGAAGAATTAAGATCAACAAATGGACCCATTATGATATGGATTTGTATTCTCTTTTATTTGTATTTTGAAATATAGATCTCATTACATATAAAAAAAAAATTGAGGAAACAATCAAATTATTACAGTAAAAATTTGATAGATATTAAATTATTAAAGAGAGAGATTTTACATATCAATTTAAAAAATTTCATCTCAAATTAATATTCAAATTATTTTACATTTAAAGAATATTAAATTAATATCAAATTTTTTAAAATTAACACTAAAGTAATATAAGAAAAAAAATTTTGATACTAATTTAATATACACAAGCTCTTGCATATAGTCATTTGGTGTTTCCTCTTGTGTAAATTGAAAAAATATGATAAAAATATGATTAAATAGAAAATAAGATAATACAAATTTCATCATAAATTAAAAAAATTAAAGAATTCTTAAAAATGATATGAAATATCATTGCATCATTAATCATTTAATTAAAATTATACATAAAAGTTTAATTTACTAAAATTTAAATTCATGAATAATTTTACATGAATTTAATTTTATAAAGAATTCTTTAATATTTATTTTTTAATAATGTTAGAGGTGTTCAGAAATTATGATTATTTTTCCTTTTTAATTACATTGGATAAAGAGAGAAAAACAATAAAATGAATAATTTAGATAATAAGAAAAGAGATCAAATAGTGAACGAGATCCAAGTACGTGAAAAGGAAACTTACCCAAATAAACTAAGCGGCGACAAAAGTGCATATGAACGTTGCAATGACAGAGATTATCAACAATAAAACACAGTCAGAACACAAAATCAATTAATTAATTTACTGCCAAAAAAAAAAAGAACACATAATTGATGAAATAAAATACTAACTAAAGAAAATAGCAATAAAGAAGGTATCAGATTACCTTGATTTTCCCTCACCAACTTAATTTTTTAAAGTTACACTATACTTTAATCTAATTATATTTATATTATTGTATGTTTTAAATTATAAATTAATCTCTCTTCTTCTTTTTTTATGCATACAATCAACTCTCTCTTTTTCTTTATTTAAACATACACACATTTTTCTCTGTAGAAAAATAGAGAGACAAATGTTTATTTATGATAATAAAGTAGTATAATCTCAAAACTTTTATATATTGGGTTTACTCTTTATAAAATTTAGTATAATTACATTTACTTTTTTTATTTTAGAAAATATATTAATTTCTTTTTCATGTAAATCCGCATCTTTTTTTCTCCCTTTTTTTATTTAAATATATGCCAACCTTGCTTTAAAAAATAAATAAGGAAAATAAGTATATTTTTTAAAATAAGAAAGTACGTGTGTAATTAAAATAAATTTTAATAAGATAGTTTGCATTTTCATGGAGAGGGAAAAAAAATGTCCCAGAAAACAAGGAAAATTACCTTGTCTTCCCTTCTTGTTCTGGACGTTGTTCCAAGAACTCTTGTCCCAAAGATGAGCTTCAAACCTCCCTGTCCATCTATGCCTATTTTTATAATGACATACATATATATATTACCAAACATGCAAAACAAAATTAAATATCCATTTACTAAAAATCACACAAAATCCAATTAAATCGAAGGAAAGAAAAGGATAAAAATTTAGGACAAGAAAAATTACTTGGTGACTCCTCTGTAAATGGAGCTTCTTCTGCCATTACTTGGGCTATTTGCTTTCTGATCATCACATTTCTGTGCCGTTTTCCCGTTCCTTCTCTGCCGTTTTGGTCTAATTTGATCATTGCTTCCAAATCCAACACTGGAAGAAGATGAAGAACTAGCAGAAGAAGATTGAGACCTCTTCATCACAGATTTCCAAAGAGAGAAAATCTGCAGACACAGTGTGTTTTGCGTGAGAATGGATCAGACAAAAATGAGTTTTGATTTCTGAATGAATGAGAAAATGGGTTTTTTCTCCTCTCTTTGGTCTGTTTTGGTGGATTCTGGGATAGGCTATCTGCTCTTTGTTATATGCTGCAGTAGCCAGCAGTGGTAGTATTTTGGTAACCTAAAGTGGTTTACCAAAACAGAGAGAGAAAGGAGGAGAGAGAAAGGGGGGGCAAGAAAAAGAGGAGGGAATTGGGTGAACATATAAAGGAGAAGGAGAAGAAATGTATTGAAAGGGAAATTTTAATATGCAAAGACACCCACTTTTCACACAGCTTAATTAGAATCAAAACGGCAGAAAAAGATACTTATCTTTGGTTGGCAGGGAGAGTCAAAGGAAATGTCATGTTTAGACTTAACTCTTGTTTCGGGGAGAGTTTTGACAGATAATAAAATAAATTTAAATAATTATGATTAATATTTTAAAATTCTCAAACATTTTTTCTATGTTCTTTTGATTCAAAGAATTCAAAGAATTTTTTAAATATCATATATAAGGAGGAAAAGTTCTCTATTAATTATAAATTTTTTTCTATTTATTGTCCTTCAATTTTTTCTCATTATTTTTTATTTAATTTCAAACATAGCATTGTAAGATATACATCTAACTGGTTAAAAGTGAGAGCAGCGATTATGATTTTCAACACGGGTGTGACAGCAGGAGAAAATATGTTTAACTTGAGTTAAAATTTTCACAATTGATAAATGTATATTTATTTTTTGAAGTGGGTTTTATACCCTTCCTAATAAAGCTGTAATTTTAATAAGTGTTTTCAGTTACAATCGCGTAAAACGTAAGACAATATGAACGATAAATGTGAATAACAGCTGTAAGTACAACATTATTTTATTTTTTAAGCCAAATTAAAATTATTATGGATTAGTAAAATGACCTAAGTTTAACACTGTTGTCATAACTACTCCACAAATGGGGAAAAAAAAAATTGAAAATCTACTGAATGTTATCGAATCCAACTTTCATCGTGAATTGTAAATCAATTCATCCTAATGTAGTGTATTTTCAATATGTATCTTTTGTTCGAATCTATTGAGGTGTAAGTGAAAAGTAACGATATTGAAAATAAGGTTTTATAATATCGGAAATTATAAGAGATTAGAGATTTGACGTAGGAAGAGTACAGGTTGAAAAATTATTATAGGAATTAATAAAATATTTTTTCATTAAATAAATGTAGGAAATAAATAAAAAAATTGATAATTATAAAATTATTCTTAAAATTTGTTAAATAATTTTATTGATATACAATAGAAGTAATTTTACTATTTAATAAATTATTTATTCTATTTTTTATTTTTAATTAAATTAAATAAAAATTAATATTTTTATTATTTTCTTTCAAATTTTTTATGCATCTAAATAATAAGTAGAAAAATATTATTTATATTCTTTTCATTTATTTTTTTTATTTTTTTTCTTACCACATGCTAGGGTAAAAGGTAGTCATTTATCCTTGGGTTAAATTTTGAGTAGGGTTAATCAACCAGAGGTTAGTGAAATAGTTAAAGTCACTTGGTAAGGTAGTGCAGACATGCTACCAATGGGGGCTTGGTTGTCTTTCCTTGTTTAGGAATCTCTGAAAGTCTCTCTCTCTCTTTCTTTTTCAAACATTGTAAGTTTTCTCTGAAGAATTTCAAGAAACTTGACTGGATTTGTATCCTCCAGCCTGTGTGCAGGTCGGTTACTCTGGCGTGTTTCGAAATTACCTCAAGTTGTTTGCATGCATAGAAATATTAGAATCCAATTCAATTCAATAACAAAATTAAATTTATATAATTTATTAAAAAATTTGATTTCAAGTATAAATTTATATATAAATTAAATTTTAATTATTTAGTCATTTCAAATAAAACAAAGTAAGGAATTTGTGAGGAGGCGTGGTATCTAAATCTATTAAGATAAACTTTTATAATCAAGGCCTTGATTTTTAATTAAATTGTAAGAGGATCTAGGAATTATAAGTAATAAAAGTAAATTATTTTGATATTAATTTTCATATTTGGTAACGAGCCAATGAACTTTTGACAACCATTTAATTAACAATCATACAATAAGTCTATAAGATGTTATTTTATTCTTTCTTATGGAAATTTTAAGTTATTAAGCCGACGCATCTCTTCATACTATGAATATGGATGTGATCTTATACTGTATAACTTCAATGTATATTTTTTAGGATGTTTTATTTCAATTAAGAATAATTTAATGCATTGTATGAATTTATTTTAAAAAATAAATTAAATATTCTTTCAATTTAAAAAGTATTACTTTATAATTTCATAATAACTTTAATATTTTTAAAATAATTGAATCTAAATAAACTATTACTATATCTTTATATATGTGATAATATTAATTTTTACATAAAAATTCAAAATATAATGTTGGTATTAATCTTAATCTTAATTTACCACTTGTATTAATCTGATAAAATTTATAATTAAAAATATTAACTAGTTAGATAAATCTCAACAATTGAAAAAGGTATATAAATATTTTCTATTAATCTTAATGCAAGAAAAAATATTCTTTTGCATGTGTTTTTTAAAATAATTTATTCATATCTTATAATAAAAATAAACACATATATGCCAACAATATTTAACCAGGTAGCATGTGATATTATTTGAAAATTGCATCTTCCTTCATATCCTAAGTTTGACTTTAAGGCCATACATGTATGTGTTTAATGGATTTGATTACTCCTATCATTCCAAAAAAAAATCATAGATTATTTTTCATGACATTATAACTTTATATATTTTGATTTTAAAAATAAATGAATATATTCTCGTGACCTCATTAATAAAGTAAAACCTTATTTGGCATATCATATAAAATTAGATAATATAAAATAAATTATACAACTACTGACTATACTATAGTATAAAATAAACTTTCCTCTTATATGCCAAATTCCATATAAAGCTATCCACTTTATGTGGGAGAGAATAAAGATCAATAGGATAGTCTTAAAATAAATTATAAATTAATAAAATTAGTTTTTTAAAAGTATTCTCTCTTTTATGTCTCTTTCACATGTTACTTATAAAATTACAAAAAAAAAAATTATGTTATCATATATTTTGATTTAGTATTTTTTAAAATTTTAATTTGAAAATAATATACTATACTTATTATACTTGTGGATAGAGTATATTATATTTTTAATAACATTTAATATTTTATACAAGATATTTATTAAATTTTATATTTTAAAATTAATTTATTATAATTTTTCACTAATTTGTTTTGCTCACATCCACACATACATGTCATATCAACATATAAACATGTATATTTGTGGTTATATGTGGATACTATTGAAATATGTTATATTATTATTATATTACCATAATATAATTTAATGGATGAAAGGAACAAGACATTTGAAGAATAGGGCCCTATAGGATCATTGGCAGGTGAAACAGAGATTAATCCAAAAGTATTTGGGGAATGGATGGTGGCAAGCAAGAAAAAGAGAGGAATGACAAAAACCAAAAATATTGTATATGGAAATGGTCAAGAAAAATAGAAGAATCAAAACACTTACTCTATTCCTTCGGAGCTTGATGCTAACAAAGAAAATACTCAAGAAAAGACAATGCCCTCAAATTAAAATGAAGAAATAATGAAGTCCGTATCCCAAATTTTTACTAAGAAATCTAAGCGTGATGTTGGAAGTAATGCTAAAAATCTCGAAGTCTAGAAAGGGAAGGGTGTTGAAAGGGAACCTTCAAAGGTTGCTCGGAACCTCAATTTTGAATTCACAACTGCTACAATTGTGGCCCCTAAAAGAGAGATGCCTAGCCAAAACAACAGTACCAAAATAGAGCTATTGAAATCAAATAAAGCTAACTCTGTTAATTCATACCAAGGAGCTGGGGATGATATTTCTCTTACAAAGGATCAACCCAGTATAGGTCCTATGTTGGAGAACTTCATGGTCAAGTTGAATGGAAAACCTCCTAATTAAGGAGAAAGGATTTCAGACATGGACACTAGACCAAGTTTGGATGCTACAACATGGGATGATATATCAAAAGATGAATTTTCAAATGAATGTGATGAGTCCTAGATAGACTCAACAAGTTTTGTCTTTTCTCATTTTTCCCTTATAATGAATTTTGGCTCTTGTTTTTCTATTCTATCTTGGAATATTATAGGGATTGGAAATAGTGCAACAAAGAGACATTTGAGATCTATTTTACTAGTAAATTGACCAGATTTTATGTTCTTATTGGAAACTCATAACAATTTTAATAATATGGAAAGATGGTGACAAGGTGAAGGGTACTTTCCTATAACTATTCAAAACCCTACTAGTTTTTCATGAGGGATTTGGATTCTTTGTTCTTCTACAAATTTTCAATGCACTTTGATTAATTCCTCTAGTTAACAAATACCTATGCTATTAGAATCTCCTAATCTGAAATGGATGTGTAGTGCCATATATGCTAGTCCTGTTTCATCCCAAAGAGCAATCATGTGGTCAAAGATAAAGCAATTGGCTGATAATAATAATATTCCTTGGGTAGCCATAGGGGATTTCAATGACATTACAAATGAGGCAGAGAAAAAAGGTGGTATTATTTGTAATAGAAAAATAAATTTATTTAAAGACAATATTGTTTCGTATGGTTTTCTTGATTTAGGCTTTAATGGCCCTAGATTTGCATGGCACAAGAAAGTAAACAATAAGATTGTCTATTTTCAAAGGTTGGATAGAGCCTTGGCTCCATTGGATTAGAAATCTACCTTTCTAGAGGCAACAGTTTTTCATCTTCCTTTGACTCATTCAGATCATCATCCAATCTTTCTTTGAAGTAAGGGATTTTCCTTTGTTCCCAGAAATAAACCTTTTCGATTTGAAGCTACTTAGATGTCTCATAAAGACTTTAAAGTTGTTATCACTCAAAGTTAGGAGATGAATAATGCAAATGTGATAGACAAGTTAGCTAATGTTCAAGAGGCTTATATCTCCTTCAACAAAATTGTGTTTGGAAATATTTTTCACCATAAAAGACGTATCTTAGCTTATCTTGAAGGAATTCAACATGCCTTATCTAATAGAAATTCTCATCTACTTTGAAGAGAGAGTTAAGGGAAGAATTTAACACTATCTTGGGTCACAAAGAAATGTTCTAGTTTCAAGAATCCATACTTTAGTGTCTTGCTATAGGAGATAGATGCACCAAATACTTTCATGCTACCACCTTGATTCGCAAAAGAAGAAATAAGGTTGAATGCCTTGAACTTCCAGATGGTACCTAGTTTATGGACCAGAATCAATTGAAAGGCTTAGTGCTTGATTATTTTAAAGATTTGTTTTGTGTCACTAAGGCTTCTAATGATATTCCTTTAATTTTGGATTCTGCTCCTAAGTTAAATAACAAGGAAGCGCAAGTTTTGTTGGGAGGGGTTTCTAAAAAGGAAGTCCATAGTGCTTTTATGGATATGGGTTCATACAAAGCTCTTGGCCTAAATGGGTTTCAAGCAGTATTCTTTAAATCCTAATGGGATCTGGTTGGAGATGCTTTATGGAAATGTGTTGAGGAAGCCTTTATTTCTGGGAAATTTCCCTCAAGTTTAGGAGATATTCTTATTGCTCTTATTCCTAAAGTTGTTTCTCCCCCAAGCATCAAAGAGTTCATGCCAATCAGCCTCTGTAATGTGGCCTATAAAATTATCATTAAAGTGTTGGTTAATAGAATTAAACCCCTTCTTGATAAATTAGTAAGTCCCTTTCAATGTAGCTTTCTTCCATACACAAGTACTGTAGATAATACTATACTGGCTCAAGAACTTCTACATTTCATTAATCACACTAAAAGTAAAAAAAGTGGAATGATATTCAAAATTGATCTTGAGAAAGCTTATAACAGAATGGATTGGGATTTTCTCAAATGGACCTTATACTTATTTGGATTCCCTGATAGAATTGTGAACCTCATAATTAGTTGTGTTTCAAAAACCTCCTTTAGTATTCTTTAGAATGGTGAAAAGTTAGAGTCATTTGTTCCAAAATGTGGTCTCAGACAAGGAGATCCTTTGTCTCTTTATCTATTTGTGTTGTTTATAGAAATGTTCTCACTACTAATTTATAAGAAAGTTAAGAGGAAAGAATAGGAACCTATAATTGTTTCAAGAGGTGGACCTTTAATCTCCTATCTGTTTTTTGCTAATGATGTTTTATTATTTGCTAAAGGCACTAAAGAGCAAGCTCGAGTGGTTATGGCTTCTTTGTATGAATTCAATTGAGTCTTGGGAATGAAGATCAATTTACTGAAATCTAAAGTTGTCATACCTGGATCTGTCCTTAAAGAGGTTGTTAATGCTATAAAAATGATCAATAACATTCCTTTTACCCTTGATATTGGCAAATATTTAGGAGTTCTTATAAACAGAAGAAGATCTAGCAAGATGCACTTTCAATTCATTATTCAGAAAATAGAATCCAAGCTCTCAGCTTAGAAGGGTAAGTTATTGAATTTAGTTAAAAGAGTTTCCCTCATCCAATCTATGTTGAATGTTATTCCCATTTATTTTAAGCAATCTGTTCTGCTGCCCAAAAGGATATGTGATCGAATTGATCAGATTGTTAGAAGGTTCATTTGAGGATCCTATAATAATAAGAGAGGCTTTCATTTAGTGAATTAGGAAATTGTTACTAAAGCAAAGAAGGAAAGAGGCTTGGGAATCCATAAAGCGAGACAAAGAACATTGCTCTATTAGGAAAATTAGGATGGAAAATAATGCAGAAAGAAGAAAAACCTTCGGTGAAGGTGCTTTCTCATAAATATTACAAGCAATCCTCTGAACCTCTATCCTTTTCCTATCATTCCAATGATTCTCCTATTTGGAAAGATATTGTGGAATGTATGAATGAGTTAAAGGAAGGTTTTTTTTTACAAAATTGGGAATCCTAGCACTGTGAGCTTTTGGTTTCAAAGGTGGATTGGTCAATCCACTCTTACTGAAAGAGTGGAGGAAATTCATCCTAATGACCAACATCTCCTAATTAAAGATGTGTTAGCAGATAATAAATGGAGTTTTGCTAGATTATCTACTTTTTACCTAAAGATTTAGCTCTTATTATTCGAGCAGTTGCTCTTTCTTGTGTTGCTAATTGTGAAAATAAAATCTCTTGGGCTTTAGCTAACAACGGAGATTATTCAACCAAAAATGCTTATATATGGCTCTCAAGAAGCATGGATAGTACTCATGATCCTATTTGGAAAAAAGTATGGAAATTTAAAATCCATATGAAAATCTGCTCTTTCCTGTGACTGTGCTTGCATGATAGAATTGTTTGTAACGACTTGAGATTCAAGCGTGGTCTTACAGACTCTCCTCTTCATCCCTGCTGTGGAAATGAACCAGAAATAACTCTTCATCTTCTAAAAGACTATTCTAGAGTGAAGAATGTCTAACTGAGATTGAGAGCCACACTGCATTGTCCAAACTTTTTCCATCATGATTTCAAAGAGTGGCTTGTACAAACTACTAAACTAACCAAATCCCAAAGAGAGGAGGATTGGCTTTATACTTTTCTTATTACTATCTAACAACTGTGGATAGATAGAAACAACCATATTTTTAAACATGATAATATTTTACCTTCAATGATTGCACAGAAGATTTACAACTTATTGCAGGATTATTCAGTTTCTTTTAATTGGTTTAATAAATAGCAGAGAAAATGCATTGAGAAGCTTGTCAAATGGGTGTCTCCTTCTAGTGGCTTTGTGAAAATCAATGTTGATGGAAGTTCTCTTGGGAATCCAAGCTTTCTTGGGTTTAGGAGCCTTTGTAGAGACAAATTGGGAAGATGGCTACCTGGATTTTCCTGCTTTGTTAGGATTTCTTCTAATATGAATGCTAAGACCAGAGTTGTTCTTTTTGCTCTCCCATTTGCTAAAGAGAGGAGATACAGTAAGATCATCATAGAGACAAACTCTCAAGATGTTTACAAAGATTATATTTATGGTGTTTCAGATCATCATCCTTATGGAGGCCTATTTAAGGACATTGCAAAGTTGTGCCTTCATTTTGAGAAGGTAAAGTTTTCTCATGTGCTAAGAAAAGGGAATCAAACAATTGATAAACTTGCCAAATAGGGAGCTAACCACCGTGTGAAGGAGAAAAGATGGATTTGCCTTCCTCCGGGTCTAGAAAAGATACTTTTAGCTGACTCCATTGGAGTGTTTTTTAGCTGTTAGTTGTTTTTCTAGTTCTTCTTCTCTTTTGTATATCCCTATCTACCAAAAAAAATAATTGATGGTACACTATTATTAGGAAAAAATGATTTTTACACTACTTAACATATTGAAATAATATTTAAAATTACCAAAATAATAAAATAATAAGTGAGACCTGTTGAAAAAAGTCAAAGATATTAGATGTGTATATTATCTGTAGGAAATCTTTTATTTTAGGTATTATCTTTAGGAAATCTTTTATTATAGGAAGAATCAAGCTAGTCTATTTCTGGTTATTCTATTTTTGGTAGATTTCCTTTATGAGCTCTCAATTATAGAGATTTCCCATTCTGTAAATTGGCTATTTAAGCCACTGTAAAGTAAACGATAGGTAAGAAAAATATATCCTTTTTCTTCCTTCATGCTTTATGGTATCACGAGCAGGAGTTATTTATTCCGGGGAATCCTAATTGTCAAAAACCACAAAGAATCCTAGTCAAATTCTCATCATGTCTGAAGCTGTTTCTGAGACTACAAGCTCCCCTATCAACCACCCCAAAACTCCCGATAAGCAAACCTTCACAAACAAAACACAACTCTCACCCAGTCCAAATTACTACTATACGAATGAATGGAGAAAATTCTCTCCGCTAGTCTCAATCTGTAAGGATGTACATCCGTGCCAGAGGGAAAATTGGATACCTAATAGGAGACACGAAGGAACCAAACCCTAAAGATCCAATCTACTCTACGTGGGATGCTGAAAATTCTATGGTTATGACTTAGTTGGTGAATTCCATAGAGGAGGACATTGGTGCAAATTACATGTTATTCTACTGCTAAGAAACTCTGGGATAATGTTACCTAAATGTACTCTGATTTGGGTAATCAATCTCAATTTTATGAACTCACTTTGAAACTTGGAGATATTCGTCAAGGTAATGACTCTATTACCAAATACTTCAATTCCTTAAAAAGAATATGGCAAGACTTAGATCTGTTTAATGATCAAGAATGGAAGTGCTCTAATGATGCAAGTCGGTATAAAGCAATTGTTGATGCTAATAGGGTGTTCAAATTCCTTGCTGGCCTTAACGTTGAATTTGATGAAGTTAGAGGTCAAATTATTGGGAGAACCCCTCTGCCCTCCATCAATGAAGTCTTTGCTGAAGTTCATCGAGAGGAAACTCGTAGGAGTGTAATGCTTGGAAGAACCACTATCCCAGCCAGCCAAACTGAAGGCTTTGCATTTAATGTTATCGAGGCTCATATCAGCAAGCGGAATGGTCCGAATCCACAGAGGAGTGATGAAAAACCACGCCATACTAGGGAAACCTGCTGGCATCTCCACAGTAAACCTGCAGACTAGAATCTAAGGAACAAATGCTAACAATCCTCTGTAAATGCTGCTGTTGAACAAACCAATCCATTTAGCAAGGAACAAATGGATCAACTCCTAAAACTGCTAAATTCTAATCAGATTACTGGTACTCCTAATTGTTCTATGGTTCATACAGGTAGAAAATTAAACTCTTGGATTATTGATTTTGGAGCTTCTGACCACATGACAAATTTATCTCATTTATTTCATTCATATACTCCTTGTTTTGGCCTTGAAAAAGTTCGTATTGCTAATGGTAGTTTCTCTTCCATTGCTGGATGAGGAAATATTAATCTATCTAAAAGTATAGGTCTTAAATCTGTACTCCATGTTCCAGAACTCAAATGTAACCTTTTATCAATCAGCAAACTTTCAAAAAATTCTAACGCCATGTTATTTTTTATGAATCTTCTTGTGTTTTTCAGGACCAAACCTCAGGGATGATGATTGGGAAAGCTAAAGAAATATGAGGACTTTATTACTTTGATGAAACTTATCCTAGCAATAAACAAGCTTAGGTTTACAGTAGTATGAGTTTGAATTCTATTTTAGATAAAATAATGGAATGGCATCTTAAACTTGGCCATCCTAATTTCCCTTATTTGAGATATTTATTCCCTGATATGTTTAAAGGGGTTGATTATTCTATACTTCAGTGTGAAACTTGCTGTTTATCAAAAAGTAATAGAACAAATTTTGCACCTAAACCATACTGTCCCTCCAAACAATTTTTTATGATTCATAGTGATGTTTGGGGGCCTTCCAAAATAAAAACATTATCTGAAAAAAGGGGTTTTGTAACCTTTATTGATGATCACACCAAAATATGTTGGGTTTATCTCATAAATAAGAAATCAGAAGTTGAAAAACTCTTTAAGGATTTTTACAACATGATTGAAACTCAATTTGAGACAAAAATCTGCATTCTTAGAACAGATAATGGAACAGAATATTTTAACAAATGTTTAGGGGATTTTTTAAAAAACAAAGGCATTATTCATCAATCTTCTTGTCATGACACTCCACAGCAAAATGGAATTACTGAAAGGAAAAATAGACATTTATTAGAAGTTATTAGAGCAATCATGCTTTTAATGAATGTCCCAAAATATCTGTGGGGAAAAGCTATTTTAACAGCATTATATTTAATAAATAGAATGCCTACTCAAGTTTTAAAATTCATGACTCCTCTAAACAGGTTAAAAGAAAACTTTCCAATTCTTCGAATGTCATTAAACATTCCTCTAAAAATCTTTGGATGCATATGTTTTATTCACATTCCAGCCAAGTTTCAGACCAAATTGGATCCCAAATCTGAAAAATGCATTTTTATTGGATATGCTTCAAATAAAAAGGGTTACAAATGTTTTAATCCTGTCACAAAAAAAACTCTACATTAGTATGGATGTGATCTTCATGGAAAAAATACCATTTTTTAACAAAAATCAACTTCAGGGGGAGTATGGCTTAGATGAAGATGATTTTTGGCAAGTATCTCAACCATTACCAAAAATGATTTTAACACAAAATATTTCTGAACAAGAAATTGGTGAAAAAAAAAGAGGACCATAGCCAACAGATCCAAGAAGTAATTCTGTCTAAAACAGAAAGTGAAATATTAAAGAAAATTGTAATTGAGCCTCTGGTCTATTCTAGGAAAAGGTTTCATAAAAGGAAATTTTTTCAAATTGACCCTTTAGCTTATTCCCAACCTCAAGAACCAGGTCCTCAAGAAACACAGGTAGTTTCTAATCTTAATCCCACTCTTACATCTACAGAAGCTAAAAATCTAGAAATTGAAGAGTCTGTTCTTGTACAAAACATCCCATTGCAAAATATCTATCTTATCAAAAAATCTCACACAAACACAAATCTTTTTTATCAAAAATTTCTAACATGTCTAAACCTAGAACAATACAGGAGGTACTCAGAAGTCCAGCTTGGAGGCTAGCAGTCAAGGAGGAAATGGATGCTCTTTTATAAAATGGGACTTGGGAAGTTGTTGATTTGCCAAGTGACAAGACCACTATTGGGTGTAAGTGGGTTTTCTCAGTAAAATGCAAGGCTAATGGAAGTGTTGTAAGATACAAAGCTCGGCTTGTAGCAAAAGGGTTCACTCAGACATTTGGAATAGATTATCAAAAGACTTTTGCCCCTATAGCCAAGATGAATTCTATTCGTATCCTTTTGTCCATAGCAACAAATAATAACTGGCCTCTACATCAATTCGATGTGAAGAATGCCTTTCTGAATGGTGAGTTAAAAGAAGAAGTGTTTATAGATCCCCCACTAGGTTTTGAAAAGAAGTTTGGCAAAAACAAGGTTTGCAGATTGAAGAAATCCTTGTATGGACTCAAGCAGTCTCCGCGGGCATGGTTTGAAAGGTTCAGGAAGGCTAGAGAAGGATATGGATACTCTTAGAGTCAAGCTGATCATACTATGTTTTACAAGCATTCAGGGACAAGTAAAATAGCTATACTCATTGTCTATGTTGATGATATCATTCTTACGGGTGATGATGTTAAGGAAATAGAGGCAGTAAAAGGAAGAATTGCCACAGAATTCGAAATTAAAGACTTGGACCCTGTGAAATACTTTCTTAGTATTGAATTTGCTAGATCAAAGGAGGGAATCTTCATCAATCAAAGAAAGTATGTTCTGGATTTACTTGGTGAAACTGGGATGCTTGGGTGCAAGACAGTTGAGACCTCGATTGAAGCCAATAAGAAACTACAAGCAATTGATGCAGCTAATGGTGTTGATAAAGAACAATACCAAAGACTTGCGGGAAGGTTAATCTATCTTTCACACACTCGGCCCGACATTGGCTTTGTTGTCAGTGCAATAAGCCATTTTATGCACTCTCCTAACTCTGACCATTTAAATGCTATCTTTTGAATCCTTAGATACCTAAAGGGAACCCCTGGAAGAGGACTACTGTTTAAAAATAATAAGCACTTAGAGATAGAAGCATTCACAGATGCAGATTGGGCAGGGAATGTTACAGACAGATGATCCACTTCAGGATACTGCACCTTTGTAGGAGGAAATTTAGTAACTTGGAGAAGTAAGAAGCAAAGTGTTGTGGCAAGAAGTAATGCAAAAGTTGAGTTCAAATCTATCATGGGATTTGTGAAGTTTTGTGGATTAGGAAAATACTTGAAGAATTAAAAATTTCTACTTCTCCACCAATGAAAATGTACTGTGATAATAAATCAACAATTGTCATTGCTCACAATCCAGTCCTTCATGATCGAACAAAGCATGTGGAGATAGATAAACACTTCATTAAAGAAAAATTGATAAGGGGGTTATTTGCATGGTGTATGTTCCCTCCACTAGCCAAACAGCAGACATCCTTACTAAAGGCCTTCACAAGAAACAGTTTAATAGTTTAATTTCCAAGTTGGCATTAAAGGATATTTTCATGTTAACTTGAAGGGGAGTGTTGAAAAAAGTCAAAGATATTATATGTGTATATTAACTATAGAAAATCTTTTATTATAGAAAGAATCAGACTAGTCTATTTATGGTTATTCTTTTTTTGATAGATTTTTTTTATGGGCTCTCAATTATAGAAATTTCTCATCTTGTAAATTGGCTATTTAAGCCACTATAAAGTAAACGATAGGTAAGAAAAATAAATCCTTTTTCTTCCTTCACGCTTTGAGACCAAACTAATTATATTTTGCATACAAATTAGATTGTTCAATTTTAATAAATAAGTGCTTGAGAAAACTTTACCTATCCGTATTTGTATCTTGCTGGTTCATCCTATAAGCTTGAAATAGAACCAAACTTCATAGCTTTGAACAAAATAGACAGTGATAGAGACAAGCATTCGGATTGGGTGAAGAGACTTCTAAGAAAATTGTCCATGATTCCGGCCCTCTGTTTTGATGGGAAGCGATTTCCATATAAATAATTCCATTTATATGTATTTACAGCTATAAGATATTAAAATAAAAATATTTAATTTATTTAGCATTGAATATAAAAAATGTTATAAAGAGAAAACATTCTGGAAAGCTGTTTTTCCTAAAATCATAACACCATCCATTATTTTCTTTTAATTTACAAGTTATTTGAGTAGTTCCAGAGTCCTTAAGAATAAAGCCTCTATATTGCAACCGCTGAACATATTCTTGACTCTGGTGACATATAATATTTTTTGAAAACTTTGCTTTTCTTTAAATATGGAGTTCAATCAGAATTCCTTCTGTGTTAGCTTAGTTAAACTAATAACTCCAACTCTATTTTTTAATTTAGAAAAAAAAAGAAAAAACTTTCAAGGAGGGTTTCATTATCTCTAGCTGTTAATGTTGCTCTTCCACCATGGGCATGGAGCCTAATTCTGTGATTGCCTTAAATATTTGAAACCATATACTAATATTTTCATGCATCCATACGGAGATAAATTCTTAATGCATTCAGCAAGATAGGAGTATATGATAACATTTGAATAGGTAAAAAAATAGGATATTTCTAATATATAATCTACTATTTGAAAAGATAGCTTTTCATTCCTTTCCTTCCTCCAAATAGCAAGTGTCTCCTGTTTGGGGGTCCAATGAGAAATTTCATAATAACAAAACTTCTCCACCGCCAAATCTAAAAAAATTTGAACAGTCTACATGCTTTAGAAGGCCTGCAATGAATTCTTACAGTTTGCTACAGTGAAAGGTGCATCCTAAAATAAACCACCTAGAACCATGGATTTTCCTTCCTATGTAAAATTTTTATAACTTCTTAAGATAAATGGAAGACTAAAACAGTATAAGCATTGCATTATTTTGTACAATAATTTAATATTTCTTTTGACAAGGCGTACTTTATGCAAGTAAGTGCACTGGTCTCTCATATTTCACAACCAAAAAAGTGCACGTGGGTGTGTGTAGAAGCACATTATACATTATATTCTATCACTTGCTACAAGAAAGGGGCCACAATTTAAAGGCATATACATAACATTAATTTGCACAGTTCATACCTTCTTGTCAGATTCTTATACCACAATATCTAGATGACATTGTGATACCACCACCACATAGTAGCAAATTACCAGACTCTGTTCTGCTTTTGAATAGTACCTTGTCAATCAACAAACTCTCCGCTGTGGGTTGATGGCTATACTTCCCTGAATCACAATGAGTTGATCTCTGAGTAGATGTCTCCAAGTCATTCTTGGCACACTTTTTGATGCACTGATGGATGTCGTGATGGAGCCCAGACGCTTCAGAAGGCTTCTGCAAAATGGAAAACTGGAATTTGTGATTGCTTTCTGCACTGCTGGGGGTTGACAAATTTTGATCTTGAAAAATTCTGGTACCAATAGTGCCAGCAGTTGGCCGCAAAATGTCACAATGATTATTCTTGAATTTTCCTTGAGTGCCTGATTCCTGTCAATGCAACAGTTTTAATTAAAATCATTTTCTGAATAATTCTTTTAGCCATAGAACATCAACAAACTGTTACCAATGTCTAGGAACTTCCAAACTGATGATTAGATATCACGGCCTTTCTATACTTTCTTCAGCATTTTTTATTTTGGAGTTAAAAATTAAGAAATATACATTCGCATGTAATGTCTTCATTGAAAGTTGAAAAAATTGTAAACTGATCATCATTGATTTCTGCCCTTTGGTTCATTATAAAACGCAAAAGAAAAACAGAAAAAAGGAAGCCTTAATAGCAAGCATACATAACCAACTCTTCCTTGTTTTTCCACCTTTTGCATTCTAAGGTCTTTAATCTCTTTCCGTCTTTGTAGCTCCTTATTTTTATCTAAGAAGCCTCTTGACAAGAGTAGCAGATTGTCAAATGGCACTTTCCACTCTTATCAATTGCCTCCCTCCCTAGATCTCTTCCTTACGAAACACTCTTGAGCCCGACATGTTCATCAACCAATGCTAACTTCACTTCATATAGTGTTTTCCCCATTGATCCCCACGTTTTCATGACTGTGTTGTATCTGTTACTAAACCTCATGCACATTGTGAAACATTTCTAATTATGTCTTAAGCAAACTAGATAATTAAGGGGACAAGAAAAGAATCTCTGCAGATTTACAATGAAAGAAGCTTTCAATAATCATGCAACCAGTATTATAGTTTTGAATAGTTTGTTCACGCCCTGACAAAATTATTATGAAGGAAACAACGCAAGGATGGACCTCCATATCATAAAGGAAGTTGCTGAAAAAATATAAAATTGAAGTATTGGAACTTGCCTCGGGTAAACAAACACTTCTATCAGCAGAAGTAGGAGGACCAACTAAATTGAGTGGTGGATCCTCTTGTGATGAGAAGTCAGAACTATCAAATGTTGATAATGATACGCACTCATCAAAGTATGCCATTGCATCTTCTGCAAGACGTTTTGACATTCTCCTCCTTTCAAAGCTAGCCTGTTGCCATCATTTAGTTAATTCATGTTGACATCGTGCCAAACATCTGTGGCAACCACTACACCATCATCTTTCCCAAGAAGGCCATGTAATAAAATCATCATATGAAAGAATATGGAATGCATACCAAAGATATTTACAATTATGAAAATATTAGATATCAGATTAGATAGATACCAATGGGGAATTTGTAGTTATCTTTAATTTTTGAAAAGGAGGTGTGACACTTGCTATTTAATACATAAAATGATGTATCTAGGAAACTTGAAAATAACAATAAGAAAAACATCAATGTAAAAATGCGGTTTTCCTAAAGCTTTCACTCTTATCTTTTCTGTTGATCACCTATAGCTCTTTTGAGAAATTTAATTTCTATATATGTGAGTTTAACATAATCTGACCAGTGTCCATGGACAAAGCATACAAGATATACATGTCGTTATGGGCCATGTATACAAAATTTTCTCATGTATGAAGGAAATTGCATTTGAAAACCAAAAATGCAGAAGAGCCTACTTTTCTTGCGGGACGCGACTTCTGTGCATTAGGGGTCTTGGGACATGGAAGAACTTTCAAAATTCTATCTAGCTCTTGTCCACGATGTTCCTCAACTGCCAGGTCTGCTCGAAGTATTCTAGCCCGCTCTTGGGACTGCAAGTTTATGACAAACTTTACTTAATAGGGTGAAACAATATAAATTGAAACACACATGTCATGAGATAATTGTTGGGGGACCAATTGGATCAGGAGATTTTCCTGTAGTGATGTCGACAGGGAAAATAAATAAATAAAGGAAGTTGATGTTTCCTTTGAGTTGTCATATTCAATTATTTAAAGGAAACAAAAGAAAACTTTCAAAACATCATGTTGTTCTTGAACACCAATGATGTCCTCAACTATAAGATATGCATTTACTAAGAAATAGAGTAAAATGAATAAAAGAATTACCTCTTCAATGAGCAATATGCTAAAAATAGTGAATCATATTTCATCTGTAGGTGTAAAACAGGAAAATTACCTCCTCAAGCTTTTTGGAATATTCTCTTCTAATGTCCAAAACTAACTCCACTGCACCAGGGTTTACCATATCAGGAGGAATGTCAGTCACACTGGTAACAGCAATTCCTGTAGGATTACTCATTCGGATAGCCTAAGCTTCCATGCAGCCAAAAATCAGTTAGAAATAGCATAAACAGGCAAGGCGTGCACTTAGTTTATGAACTTTTATTCATTTGGCACACTCTAGTTATAAAAGCTTAAGTAATAGTGTATATAAAGGAGACTGAGAGGCAGTGCCAGTGCAGAAGTAAGTAATGGGCGATATATTCTCAGCCAAAAATAGAAAGTGTAAATACAACCCAGATTTTGAGAGATAAAAGGAAACAGTTTTGAGTACATCACTCAATTTCCCTGAAATTTGTCTAATTACACTCACACTCTTCTCATTTTAGAAACATACACCCAACTCCTTTTTTTATATACACTCACTCCCTTTTTCTCTCTATTTAAACAAGCAATCACCTCTCCCATTGCGGAAAAATAAGAGAGGTAGTAACATAATTCCAAAAATATAAGGGCGAGTGTAATTAGACTAAACCTGTCCAATTTGTTCAATAGTTTTTTATCCATAAAATCTGAATATGCACTATAAAAAATATAACAAGATTACTTATACAATAAACTCTAATTGTTTTGCATGGAGACAAGGTATTAATTCATTTGACGTGAAAAATACCCTAACAAGCACCACAAACTTTATAATGGATTTGTAAATATTTACAACATAATTAAAATTAATTGCAAGGGAAATTACCAAATAATAATAATAATAATAATTGCAAGGGAAGGATGAGAGAATAGAGCATTCCCTTAAATCTGAGAGTCAGACTCAGTTATCTCAAAGTGGAATAAAGTTGTCAATAAAACAATCATTAACTAAATTGAAAAATTAAAAACAAAGTCATTAGCCACAAAATTTGCAAAAAGAAAGTCAGGAACACAAGAAACTTACACTCTCGAGGTCATTCTGAATCTCAGAAATAGCACGCCTCACTTCAGATCGAACAGTTTCATATATACTGCTGGCTTCTGACCCATTTCCTTCTACTGACTGGTGAACAAGATGAAATCCAATCTTAATCACTTCCTATATGTTGTTCTTCAAGAAGAAAGACTAGTCTACAGATGTGTATAGTAACACCCACGCCCTTAAAGGGCCGTTTGTTCACAGAATCTTTCTACATGTTTTAAGGGAATACTTGATTTCCACGTTCAGTTGAAAATTAATAAATATTGAGCCAGGAGTGTTCTCATTCCCGGATCATTTTCAGCCCAATATTCAGTGGATCCTACTTAGTCTTTTAGCCACCCTTCCATTAACGCCTTATGTTTGGACTTAAAACCGAAAATGCATTTATGTAGGATTTAATACTCATGAGCTCAAGTTCCTTAAGTCTGGGGTTTGCATTGATGAGCCATGCCCAAGGCCCAGTATTTGTAAACATGAGTGCATATTAAGTGGAAAGGCCAATTAAGATAACTCACCTTCATTTGTTCAAAAACTGCTTTGATAGTTTTCTCTTCAGAGCCAGAAGCTGAACTTGCTATAGAAATTGCATCGTCAAAGTCTTGTGTTTGCAAACAAGACTAAGAGAAAAGCCAAAAAAGGCATGAAACAATAAGTCAATAGCTTCTTTTATTGGGATCAAATATCAATTACCAACTATATATAACAAATGAATTGACTGGTAAGTACCGCTGCAGAGGAGCCATCTGAAGCCTCAAAAGACAAATGCTGACAAGGCCACGTCCGTCGATTTTTCATTTCATCTGACACAGCAGAATTATTTCTGGATGAATTACCTTTCCTATGACTCCCAGTTAGATTCAAAATTTTCCCATCTACCTTAGATTGTCTTGAGTTACATTCTTGCTCAGCTTCACTCTGCACACGCAAATAACAAATGCAATAAATTGAATCCCTTTCCTAATCTTTCTTCTTTTTTTTTTTTTTCATGCTTCTATAAATATAGCAAAATCGTAGTTGTTCCAAATCATGCTATTAGAAAGCAACCCACAAACCTCAGAACTCAAAAGATGTCTCCTTGAAACCGGGCATTGTGAAGCTGACCGCTTGACACAACTCGTGTCCACCCGAGACAAACTCCGACCTGTTTCCCTCCTACCCATCAACCCTTTACTGCTCAGTTCGCCATTTCTCGACACGGATCTTCCCCTCCTACCATTTTCAGGAGCTGAATTTCCAGGGTTTACTTTTACTGAACCCGAATCGGACGCAAATTTATCAAATTTAGCAGCTGATACGCTCTTTCCAGATTCAATGTCATCGTCGCCGGGTGAGATACTGCTGCAAAACAGAGGATTATCCCTCTTATTCAAGAACTCAGTAGAAACATCCAAACTCGTCCTTGACATAACGTTGACACTCCTTGACCTCCTAATCGGAGCTTTCTTATGTTTCTCCTCCCTAGATTCCCTGCGTGATGACGACGCTGTTGAGGCTGAGACTAGATTTCCTCTCCTAGCAGAAGATTTGAAGGCTGCAACAGCCATGGCGCAAAACAAGATGAATAACAGAATCAACCAGATTAAGCTAGAGAGAATGTGAAAGAAAACGAAAGATTCGATGGTGAGAGAGACTTAGCAAAGAAAGAGAGGGACAACGGTGTGAAAATGCCAAAGAAAGTGGCTGTTTGTTTCATCGGAGGTAGCTTCCGGGTATCTTGCTATCCAGCGGGGCAAGCGAGGTCTTAATTCTTTCCCTTGAGTGAAATTTCATTATTTTCGCTTGTCTGTTCTTGACTATGTATGTAACGGTATAGTTGTCGAGTGTCAACTATACGGGGTTTGGAACGCCATTTTTTCTTCTGGCCATGTGGAATTAGGGTGGTTATTCATAAACAATTCGAACCCAGTCCATAGAAAGTTTGATTCACATTTAAGTTAAAGAAAATTGAATATAAATAAGTTAAATTCGTAAAGATGAGTCCAACTCGAATTTTAAAATATAAAATTTATGTTATTCATAAACTTAAACAAATCTAAATAAATTTTATATATATTTTTATTTATTATGTTATTATGATTTTCTCAAATTATTAATTTATTTAATAAGTTAATATTTTATTATTATAAAAATTCTTGGTGTCTTTATTTTACAAAAGCCAAAAAAGCTAAAAAGATTATACCTTAAACGCTTAATTATGTTTGAGTTATTTGAAAAGATTAAAGTAACTTCTAATAATAAATTTTTATATTTGTAACACTCAAAATATATAAATTTGTTGAGGACTTATCTTTACTATTAGAAAAGTTATGATAGGTAAATTTATAAGTGGACTATTATGATCATATAATTTCTCTAGGAATGATTTAATAAGATAAAAAATATGTGATAATAACTTGATAAAATTATACACTAACTTATGCTAGAGGATAGGTTGAATAAAGAAATTTAAAGGAGTCGTATTATATTAATTCTCATTTTAGCCCTGCTACCACCACCTACCATCTCTTTAAAAATATAATTCCTCCACCGTTCTCCTTTTTTTCATTTTTCTCATTCAAGACTCCATCATAGCATTCATCTTACTTCAATTCATTTATTAAGGTAAGGGTTTTCTACTTCCTTCCAACTTAATAAGCTTCATTATTGAATCTCTTTAGCTTTATGAATGAATTGCCATTAATTTGGTTAAATGGAAATGACTTGGGCTTAAGAGAAATTGTGCTCTAACTTAGAAAATTCTTCTTTTGATGCATAACAATTCCATCCTAACACAAAATTCACACCAACCCCTCCTTTTCTAACTAGTGTGTAGTATTCCACTTAAATCTTTGATTTATTTCATAAGAATTTCGGTATTTTAGTTGATATGAAGTTTTAAGGGAATTTGACATTTAATCTTATTTCCTAACTTGAAATTTGTGAATAATTGATGGATCTTGTTGATGTAACTTATTTCTCATGGATTATGATGGTTTAGTGGATAGATTTAATGTTAAGATAAGATCCAAGTCAAATTATGTTAGAGGGATAATATTTTCACAATAAAACCTACAAAAATTCTTGATATAATTAATTATAAACTCTTTGAGTTCATATAATGGCTTACATAATCAATTATAACTTAAAATTTTGGTCTTTAAACCTATATAATGGTTTACATAATCAAGTATAATATTTTTAGGCTCATATAATTGATTATATCCAAAGATTCACTCTCTATCAATTCCACATTGTTTCTTTCTAAAATTATGGATAATCTAAGGACTTTAGCCATGATGTAACTTTTTATACATTTGATATGAGGACAAATGATCTTGATATGAATAATTGGAAACTAAATGAGTATGTGTACCTATGATTATGCAATAAATGAATGACCTAAGGATATTTAAAAAGACATGATAGTGATTTAACTTATGAATTCATGTTATGATTGGAATTTTAAATGATTAAGTTTTATTGATGTCTTTGTTTCTAAAACTAACTAGATTAGGCCTTGTGAAAGATTTGTATATGGATGTGCTACTATTACAGGATGATAATGATGATGGTGAGGGTGAACAATACTTATGTCAAAGCTTATGCAATAGATTCGCATGCCAATTTATGAAAAAATAAGGTTTATGAATAGATAAAGGTGGTTAAGAGTCATAAGGAAGGTTATTTACTTTTAGTTTATTGAGTGTTATTTTGCATTACTACCTTACTAACATTTCTTGATAGGTCTTAATATCACAACCAGTAATTGAATTGTGCTTTTCATAATGTCTATGCATATAATTTTGTTGAGTTATGTAATAATAAGACCATGTGAGAGCTTGCATATTTTTTGATTAAATTATTGATGTTTGATAAGATATAACTTTATAAATCTATTTATTTAGGTAGAATGTTTACTCATTAAGTTCTTGGACTTACTTTTTCTATGGTTTTATTTTTAGATGCACGAGTTAATGCACTACTACCTCTACCTTAGTAAATATATCACTTTGTTAAAGATCTTTCCTTTATTTTATGGACCAAACAACAAAATGAAAATTGTAATTGGTTTATAATCATTAGTACATTACAAACTTACCAGCAAAAGCTAAGGTTATAGTTAATAGGACATAGGATGGTGTCAGCATATATTTTTCATTAAAAAAACATTTGATTTGAGACTTAGTTAAGCTAACTTGTACCTTGTGTAATATAGGTTTATAAGTTAATCTAACTCTTCTTTTGGAGTAGTCCCTATGTATTTCAAGATATTTCAACTTAAATGGAAGTAAATTTACAATTTCCACTTTTATCCTTAACTTAGTCATGATGATCTAATTCTTTATCTTCCAGTTTGTTACGTTTATTATTGTTAATCTCATTATAAGCTAGAGGAATTAACTTTAAATATTCTATAGTGGTCATAACCTAATAGGACATGATAAAATTGATATGAGAATATGGCTTAGGGTTTAGCTCTATGATAATAGCCCTAAGGCTGGTTAATTTATAAAGTTGTGCTTACTACTACATAGCATTAATCAAAATTGCACAGTTGTATATGTACACCTAGGATTATATACCATAAGTGTCACTTCAATTGACCTTATAATGTTCATAAGCACTGGTGGTGGTGTTTATCTTTAGTAATTTTTATAGCCATTATTGGTTCTTTTCCTAAGCATTTGATATTTTTTTTAAAATAAACCATAGTGAATACTAAAAGTCAGTAAGGCAATGAACTTGACAATAAAGAATCATTTATGCGTTTCCAAGTTCAAAGTAGTAGACACAAGGAAGAAATGAGTGACCAATAGCTTCCCTCATAGGTTGTAAACTATCTATAGTAAGCTGTAACCTAAATAACTAAAGCTTTCAACCAAATCGAGGATTAGACCAATAGAGGAATTAAAATAATTATGATTTAAACCAAAATACAAAGAAAAATTAAACCCTTACTAAGGAAGGCTCTAGTAATAAGTTGTGTATTATTTACAAGTTCATTAAGGTAAAACCACCTCATTTCTTAGGTATGAATCCAGTTAAGGACTATAACAATTTTTCGCTCAAATTGAGCATTATAGAAACATGCTACAACACCTAAACCCTTATTGATGGAACTTATAGGGTACCAATTAAATGATATGACACATTATTTGTTATTAAGTGCCATTAAGAAGATGAATCCAAATTTGATGTCTTTAACTTAAGCAATTTTTTAGGAAAGTTTCATCAATTAGTTCCTACCTTTAAATGTTAGGTAACCAAGGGTAGAAGAGTTTGAAAACTTAAAATAAAGAAGCTTATATATCAACAAGTATGATGCATAATTTACCCATTTATCTTAATATGTGGGTTACTTGATCCCTACTTAAAAGGCAAAGGGAAAGGTTTATCTAAAGGTTAAGAGATTATTACTTCAGGTGCATCAATTTTAATAATACTACCACTTATCAATAAGTGTTGGCCTAAGCACTCTAGTTAAAGTATAAAGGAGAAGAAAAAGAATTAAACTTAAATAGGAAACACAAGGCAAAATCAATCAAAAGAACCTAGTTTTATGCATGGAATAAGAGGAATACCCCTTCAAATCACCCTAATAAGTGAAGGTAATGTATCATTCACAAGTTCGGCCTATCTAGGAGGTGTCTTTAGTGGCTCACTCATGGGAAGAGACCAAGGCAATGCCTTAATGCTTCCATAAACTTTAAAAAGAATATATTACAACGGCAAAAAAATTTTCAAAAGAAACCATTGACATAAATCTAATGCAATAATAAGCATTAAAGGACTATGTAACCAAGGTAATATTACATGTTTTTAATGTGGCCAATTAAGGCATAAGGCAAAAAAGTGTCCACAAAACCCATCTAGTTACAATGCTAACTACTTTACCTTTTAACAAAGTGCACTAATGACCCACTCCACTATTATAGCAAGAAATCAAGTTACTTTAGGATAAGATAATGATGAAGATAATAAAGGGAAGAGTATGAATGGGAGCAAAGCAACGGTGTTCACTTTGACTCACTTGGAAGCTTAAGCATTAAATGTTATGGTGTTAGGTATTCTTAAAATTAAAAATTTACAAGCTCGAGTGTCATTTAATCTAGGTGTTATTGTAACTCCCTTACTTAATAACACCTTATTCCTCATTTAATAGATAATTATACGTACTCATTTGCCATCTACTTCAAGCTAATACGGAAAATCACAATCAATTTTTTTTTTGTATATTTTATACACATGATCAAAAGTCATTTAATTATACATAAGTTCAACTTTACAAAATATACATCCCATCATATACAATATCACTAACTATATCATTATTTACAACTTCAAACATCATTGCCCTTTATCATGAGAGCCTTTGGAAGCATCACCTGGAATGGTTAGTCACAATGCAGAAAACATAAGAAACAAAGTTTCCCAGTAGCTAGCTATTGCCATAAAAACATTTCAAGCCATTCCAGATCCTTAAGCAGATAAAACAAACGTTTCAAAATCAGGTAATCATTTATCATCATGTTCAATACCATGCCATTGTAAGAAACATGCGCAGCATACAGCAATCATCAAGCTTATTCAAGGACTTATCTCAATATCTAGACCATTTAAGGACTTATCACAATATCTAGATGGCCATCTCAAACAATTGTACCTAGGCCTCACACAGCATCACGCTGTCTTCCCGGGGTAAACTCAAGCCCAAAGGCCTAACACAGTATCACACTGTCTTCCCGAGGTATCTGGCCATAGGTACCGCACACAGCAATTGCACTATTATCCCCGAGGAACTCGAGCCATAGGCCTAACACAGTATCACACTGTTTTCCCGGGTTGTGCACAAACAATCTCATACACATTCCATAACAATCTCATACACATTCCATACAATGGCATAAAACACAGAAAATCATGTAATAGAAAACAACTTAAGGATAAAGCTAGCTACCTTTCAGAAGCTTCCAATGTGATGTTCCCTTTGCTCTCACCAAAAACTCCTTTACACTTCCTCTTACCTTTGCAAGTTGTCACTCTTTAGTCTATACAAATACACATCATAATTTCTTATTAGAACATCATCACTTTCCCTAATCCTTATGTATTTTTTACTTTCTTCGCTTAAATAAATGCATACTTAGATGCTCTACATCTTGTTTCCAAGCCTTGAAATGACACATAAGAATATTAGAAAAGGATCCAAAGGCAAAACCATGCAAAACGTGAAGAATTAAAGCCAAAAAGTTCACTTAACAAAGAACACGGGGGTCCAATACCCCGTGTTCAGGGTCGTGTTCCTTACTGGTTCACTTCTGGGCTACTCGACAAAGAACACGGGGGTGAACACGGGCCGTGTTCTATCCCGTGTACCTTACTGCCCTTCAGTCCTGAGGTAAACACGGGAAGTGTTGCACCCCGTGTAACACACTGATCAACTTTGACGAAGAACACGGGGTACAACACGGGCCGTGTTCTACCCCGTGTACTTCACTGATCCTCCGAAAACACATTAAACAGCTATAACTCCTTCCTTCCTTCTTTTTCATATTCATAGTTTTGGCTTCTCAAAATGAAAAATACACACAAACACTTTCATAACTTCAAAGTTTCATCTTCCATAGGCTTTATAATTCATAAAACTTATTCTAACTTCACCAACTTAGCCAAGTTCTAAACATATCATGCCCATACTACACATGCACCATTATACCTCTAAAACCCAGGTGTGTAATCATGGTTTCTTGTTGTTTTTACACCAAACCAAAGCCATAAATCAACACTACAACATCTAAAACACCACCAAACATGTTCAAATCATCCTAAACTCCATGTTCAATCACCCTTGGCTACATCAACCTCAAAATTTCAAGAAATCAAGAAGAGTACATTAAAGAGCTCTTAGAGAAGATCATTTTTACCTCTTGGTGCAACTTGAGAATCCTCACTTGGAGCTCCCCAAACTTGATCAAACTTGGGCTTTTCTTCAATCTAGGGACATCAATGGATAGAGCTTGATGAGAGGAGCAATTTTCCTTTCTACACCTTAGCTTGAATCTTGGTATTTTTGGGTGAAAAACTCAAAAGAAACTTTCTCTCTCTTCCTTCTCTCTCTCACACGTCCAGCTTGCTTTCATGGGGGATTTTCTGCAGCTTTTTGGAGAATGGAGAAGGTAGTAAAGTTTTCATGAAGCTCTAGGGGTATTTTGGTTATTTTTGAAATTCTCAAGGGTATTTTAGTCCTTTTTCACCAAAAGTAAGGCTATTCTTGCCATTATTTTTCTAACAATGACACTTGTCATAAATCCATTGGTCACACTAATAAAAATTATATATTGCACCCCAAAACTCTTGGTTATTCATATTAGATCCCAATTCCTTAGTTATTTCACTTTAACCACACCCGATTCTGCACTTTTGCAATTTAGTCCATAGGGTTTCTGTCTATTTAAAATTTCTTACACTGTCCGACTTAGATAACTCCCCCTTTTAGGGTTTTCTAACCTCCTCTGATCATTCATACTATTTAGGGAAATTAATTCTTTCCCTACTATCATTTTCCTTCAAAATTTCGTTTACCTTGCGCTTAACTCCTTTCAACTTGAGATTCACCCACCAGGCTAATTCAATCATGCTCTTCGTTTCTACAGCCTCAGAAATTAAACATTCAAATAATAGAATTGAAAATTCGGGACATTACAGTTATCCATTTGTTTATTTTTAAAATGTTTTCATCCTTGCTAGCTAAACCTTGTAGTGAGTTGCAATCTCTTTTGATGGCAGTTACCTCACTTGATAAAGCCTTAATAGCTCCTTTAATAATTGTTAACTTCTAACTTGATCTTACTAAGCATGGTAGATTATGATTTGATATTAGGAATAGATGGTTATCTATGTATCATACATAAATGGATTCTTTTAACAAAACTATAACCCTTTTTATAGAAAAATCCTTATCAATTTTGTTTTAGGGAAAAAGATTTATGGAAGTTATGGGACTTATCTTTAGTAATAAGGTTCAAGGGCTTATCAAGAAAGGATACACTGTTTATTTGGCCATGGTTAAGGACTTGAACCACTCTGTTCTAGATAGAAATGATATCTTAATTATATGTGAAATTTCTAGATGTATTTCTTAAATAAATACTAGGATTGCCATTCAATAGAGAGATTAAGTTGAAGTTTGACTTGGTTCTAGGTATTGAATTGATTTTTATACCTCTTTACTAGATAATCCTAGTTGAATTGAATAAGCTTGATGTGAAACTACAAGAATTAGTGAATAAAAGGGTCGTATAACCTAGTTCTTCATTATAAGGAGCTCTTACATTATTTTTTAAAAAGAATGATAAATCCTACTGGCTATGTATAGGTTATTAGCTTTTAAACAAAGTGATAATCAAGTATTCATTGCGCTGCATTAATGATTTATTTAACCAATTTTGAAGTGTTAAGTATCTCTCAAAGATAGATATGCAATTTAAATGTCACCAATTGAAGATTTACAAGGTAAACATCCTTAAAAATGACTTTCAAAGCTTAATATGGTCATTACAAATTTCTATTCATTTTTTACAACTTAACTGATGTGCTTACAACATTTATGGATCTTATAAATTGAGTGTTTAAGCCATTTTTCGATAAATTTGTAATTGTATTTATTAATGACATATTGGTGTATTTTAAGAATGAAGACGAGTTCAATATCTCGAAATTGTGCTATACACCCTATGTGAACACTAATTAAAGCAAAATTTTCTAAATATGGAATTTAAAGGACTAGTGTGAAATTCTTAGGACACATGGTATTCCAAGGCGGTGCATGGATAAATCCTCAAAAGATTGAACTTGTAAAAAATTAGTTGAAACCCACTTTTGTCACAGAAATTTAGAGTTTCTTAGGTTTAGCTAGGTATTATAAAAAATTTATTAAAGACTTTCTAAATATGGTAATACCTTAGACAAAGTTAACTAAAAAAAAGGTTTCATTCTTTTAATTGAATGATTATTATAATAGTCTTCAAAAATTACAGGCATGTTTAACCTCTACCTTTGTATTGGCCTTATTATCAATCTCTAGAGGATATATAATGTACTAGATGCATCCAAGTTGGCCTTGGATGCGTGCCAATGCAAAATAGAAGAGTTATTGCCTATGAATCTTGACAATTGAAAAAGCATGAACTTAATTACTTGACTTATAATTTAAAAATGATAGCAGTAATGTTCACCCTAAAGATATAGAGATATTTATATGGGGAAATATGTGAGATTTATATGGACCATAAAAGCCTAAAATGTACTTTTGATCAAAAAAATTTGCATCTATGGTAATAAAGGTGGATAGAGCTCAATAAAGATTATAATTATCTAATTCATTATCACCTTGGCAAGACAAGTGTTGTAATAAATGTGCATAAGGGTGATACTTATATAAGTGGTTATGCAATATGTCTTAATGGAAATAACTAAAGTCTCAGAAGGGTGACACTTAGCATTCCATTTTGGTGGATGAGGCAATAATAAACTATTAGGGTGAATTGATCATTAATGAGAAAGGAATAATTAGATATAAAGGGCAACTTTAGGTCCCCTCTAGTAAATGAAATGAATTACTACACTAAGCGCATTACTCCTCTAATATGAAACATTTAAGGGTAACCAAAATGTATCAAGAATGAAAAAAGATATATTAGATTTTATGATTAAATGACTTAATATTAACAGTGAAAGCGGAGCACTAGTGATTTATGGCTTTGCATTAACCACTGTAAATTTTAAAATGGAAGTGGAAATGCATGAATATGAACTTTGTAATAGAATTACCTAAGTCCCTTAAAGGTATGATTTTATTTGGGTGATAGTTGATCAACTAATTAAAATGGCATATTTTCTTTTAGTGAAAACTACTTTTTTAGCAATTCATATGCTTAAGCATACCTAGATAATATAGTTTTGCTTTATGGGATCCTTACCACTATTATCTCAAATTAAGATATTAAATTTACTACCTATTTTTTAGTCCTTTTAATAAACTTTAGAAATGCAATTACATTTTAGTACAACCTTTCATCTATAAATAAATGGACAATTAAAGCGTACTATACAAATGTTAAAATATATGCTTAGAGTTTATGCCTTTAAATTTAAAAGCTATTAAAAGAGATACTTGTCATTAATAGAGTTTACTTACAATAATAATTATTAAACATGCATCAAGATGAATCTTACTAAGGCATTATATGATAAAAAATATTGGTTTTTAGTATATTGGTTTGAATCGAATGAGATAAAGCTTCAAGAACCAAATTTGATGACTAATGCTTTGGAAAAAAATACAAATCATTTAAGATTGGTTAAAAGTTAACTAAGATTGATAGAAGTTATATATGGATAAGAGGAATAAAGATCTAGAATTCAAAGTGGATGATAGTGTGTTCCTTAAGGTTCTTTTAATAAAGGCAATTATAAGACTCAATAAGAGAAGTAAGCTTACATCTAACTACATTGGACCTTTTCTGATCCTTATATGTGTTAAAGTTGCCTAATAAAGGCCATTAACCCTATATTTCATGTGTCCATGCTATGTAAGCATGTACCTAATGTTAATCACATCCTTAAAGAAGTGCTCTTTTAGTTAGATTTGGAAGTATCATATAAAGAGCAACTAATGGAGATTTTTTATTGCTAAAACTAAACATTACAAATTAAAGAGGTATCAATAATGAAAGTTCTTTGAGAGTATCATAGTGATGAAAAAGTAATTTAAGAGCTTAATTTTAATATATAATAAAAAATATCCTCAGTTATTTTGTAATTTCTTCAAATCTAGCCTTATTGAATGTTAAAGAGAAAGAAGTCATGCATCATGTTTGTGAGAATTCAAGGATGAGTTCTTTTATAAAGGAGCACTGTTACATATGGTAAAAATAAGGAATTTCAAGATTTTAACTCAATTCTTATTTATTAATTTAAGGATGAAGGTAAATTAAATTAACATGTTAGGAATATTTAAATTTGTTAAGGGCTTAACTATATTGCCAGGAAAGTTATGAATAGCCAAATCTATAAGTGGATGATTGTGATGACATAACTTCTCCAAGGATGACTTAATAATATAGAGAATGTGTGATAATAACTTAATAAAATTATGCATTGACTTATGTTATAAAATAGTTTGAATAAAGAAGTTTAGAGGAATCTTAGTATACAAATTCCCAATTTACCCTTATTACCGTCCCTTTAAAAATCTAATCTCCTTACCTTTCTCTTTTTATTTCATTTCTTCATTCAATGCTTTCTCACTTTATTCATCTTCTTTAACCTAAACCTTCTTTTCTTCAATTCATCTACTAAAGTAAGGGTTTTTTACTTATATTTATCTTAATAAGTTCCATTATTGAATTTCTTTAACTTTATGAATGAATTATTATTGATTTGGTTAAATTGAAATAATTTAAGCTTAAAAGAAATTGTATTTTAACTCAGAGAATTCTTCTTTTAATAATAGTTTCATCTAACACAAAATCCATACTAACCCTTCTTTCTTTAACTAATGAGTGGCATTCTATTTAAATCTTCAATTTTTTTTCATAAGAATTTTTCTATTTTAGCTAATATGAAGTTGTAAAGGAATTTGAGATTTAATTTTATTTTTAAGCTTGAAATTTATGAATACTTAATGGATCTTGTTAATATAACTTAGTTCTTATGGACTATAATGGTTTAATAGAGAAATTTAAGATTGTGGGTTATGCTAGATGAACAATATTTTCATAAGAAAACTTATAAAATCTCTTGATATATTTGATTATAAGCTCTCGAAACTTATATAATGGCTTACGTAATTGATTATAAACTTTTTGGGCTCATATAATTGATTATATTTAAAGATTCACTCTTTAATTTACACAATCAATTATATGTTGTTTCTTTTAAAATTTATGTATAATCTAAGTATTTTAGCCATAATATAACTTTTTATACATTAGATATAGGGATGAATGATTTTCACATGAATAATTGGAAACCAAATGAGTATGTGTACCTATAATTACGCAATTAATAAATAAGACAAGGCTATGTAGAAAGACATGATGTGATATAACTTATATGATGTTATGTGTTGAATTTTAAATGATTAAATTCTATTACTTTTTTTTAAACTAACTAGATATTGGGATCGGGAGTCAAACAATTGCAACAAAATTTAACCGATCTCAGCTAAGGATTCATACAAAACGATTAGATTAGGATAGGGATTTAGTCATTATCTTTTTTAAATGATTCAAAAGCTTGATCATTGATCACCTTTTCAACTTGTTTTCAATTGAAAACTTTAAGATATCCACATGAACTCGCAAATCACTAGTGAACATCTAACAACCACTAATTAGAATTTTTCTCCTTTACCTCGTAGTGCTAGTTATACCCTTTTTAAGGTTGTGGTTAAAGAAGACTGCTAAGATTTTCTATATTGGGATGTGTGAAAATTATCATTGAATTAACACCTAACAAGTCTATTTAAATAGGTGCATAGAAAATCCTAATTAATTGGGCTTTATTCCATGTATAATTATGGGTTTATAACTGGGCCTTATAATTATAATATGAAATTCCCATATACTAGGCCTAAACAATTTAGTCTATTAATTCTAAATTCATTAGGTTTTAAGTGTATGAACTTACAAGCTTTTATTACATTGGCAATTATCATAAACAATGAGCGGTGTCTAGTAATATATCATTATTATTTGAATAATGAGAAAGTTGGTGATTTGACTCAACCTATATACGTGATTATCATCTATGATCTTTTTATCCTAAATATTTATATTAAGCATGAGACATGGACCATGTCATTCTCGTATAACCTAATTCAAAGATTTTTTAATTCTTAAGTAAGCTAACTAAAGCGAATATAATTAATATTCCATGTCAATCTATCTGAGTATGGCTATGTATTTTTCTTAACCTTAGTTGATCAAAGGGCTTACAGATGTCACTCCTATTATATAGGAGCGATAAATTTCATCTTAATTACACAAATCTCTCTATATAATATGTGATACATCCAACAACTATCCTTACATTCACTCAATCATTAGTGACATAGAGCAATATCAAAATATGAAACTCACATATAAGGAACCTTGATGATTTCAGGTCAAAGGACCATATTAATGATGATCACTAAGAATCACTCATAATACTCATATAACGATCCATATAGTATTCTTAGGGTGGGTTGGTCCAGTACATAAGTTTTCTAACTTGTACTCATGTATAGATTTAATATCTCATATAAGTCACGACACATGTTAGTCTTAAAATATTAATGCAACCCAATCCATAATGATATATGACTAGGGATATTTTATAATACAATTATTCTAAGGTTATTATCATAATTAAATATACTATGCAAAAAATATATGTATAAATATGATAATTGGGATCGTCTTTAAAATAACATGATTCAAATTTATAATCATTCATATGATTAGTTTTAAGATATATACACTAACACTAGATTAGTACATATAAAAGATTTATATATACATGTGTTACTATTATTAGATGATGATAGTAAGGGTGAACCATACTTATGTCGAGTATTATAAACTAAATTTATGTGCCTATTTGTGAAGGGATACGAATGACATTAGAAGGACAAGATTAGGTTTGTAAAAGAATAAGGGTGAGTGGGAGTTATAAAGATAATTATTTATTTGTAGGCTTGTTGAATGTTGTTTTACATCATTACCTTGCTAATACTTCTTAGCAAGTCTCAATATTGCAACCAGTAGTTGAATTGTACTTTTCATAATGTTTATACATATAAATTTATTAAGTTGTTTAGTAGTAAGTTCATATTGGACCTTGTACACTTTGTGAGTGAATTATTGATATTTTATAAGATATAGCTTTATAAATCTATTTATCTAAGAAGAATGTTTACTTACTAAACTCTCAAACTTACTTTTTCCACGGTTCTATTTTTAGATACATAAGTTAACGTATCACCACCTTTACCTTAATAGATGAATCAATTTCTCAAGGATCTCTCCTTTATTTTTTGGGCCATATAGTAAATTAAATACTATAATTATTTTGCAATCATTGGTACATTATAGACTTACCAATAAGAGCTAAGGTTATAGTTGATAAGACATAGGATGGTGTTAGGATAAATTTTCCTAGAAAACATTTGATTTAAGGCTTAGTTAGGCTATACCTTGTGTAATGTAGAGTTATAAGTTAGTTTAACTCTTATTTTGGAGTAGCCCTCACATAATTTAGGATATTTCAACTTAAATAGAATTAAATCTACAATTTTCACTTTTATCCTTAAATTAGTTATGATGTTTGAATCTTTTATCCTTTAGTTTGTTATGTTTATTATTGTTAATCTCATCGTAAACTATTGGAATTAGGTTATTGATTCTACTTTAGTCACAGCTTAGTAGTTATTATAAAGTTAATATTAGGGTATGGTCTAGGGTTTACTCATAAGATAATGGCCTTAAGGTTGGTTAATTTTTAAGGTTCAAAATGGGGATTCTATGCTAGTTATGGCTATAGGCAAGTCATGATAAAATAAAAACACTTATAGTTTTAAAAAAGCCTCTTTTATTTATTAGATTAGATAAAGATTTAATATAGTAGATAAGGATTTTTTTAACTTAATTTCACTTATTTCCTTCTTTAATAATATTCAAACATGTATTATTTTTAGAATAGTAATAAAAATTAGAATAAAAAAATTTACATAAAAGTTCAGAAGTGAAGTAGACTGCTCTAGTCTAAAGTTAAAGAATGACATGTACTCCTTTGAGAACTCATATTACATTTAATTGGTTGGAATGAAAAATAATTAAAAAGTTTGTTTAATGTGCATTGTGAAATAGGAATACTTATTTCCAAAGAAATGACCATTCTATCAAATGATAAAATTTTCATTCCATAATACAAGTGATGGAATGAGTCATTGTATCATTTATAGAATGACCTTTTTATATTCTTATACTTTACATTTTTCATATATTCCAATATTACTTTTAGTTAATAAAAATAAAATAATATTAATTTTGAATATTTCTCTATTAAAATATTTTGAAAATTTAATTTTTAGTAATAAAGTTTAAAATAAAATATTTTTGTATTCCTTACAAAAAAATTAATATAAAAATTTTAGTAAATTAGAATTATGCTTTTATTATAGAAAAAATTTAACTTAAGGCAATTTTTATTATTGATTATATCATACATTTTGATAATATTAAATTACTTAATAGGATATTTATTATTTTTGTGACAAGGATGTTATTATCATTAATTACACTTTTTCCATTCTATTACCACATAAATTTGATGTAACAATCATCCCTTAATGATTTTTTTATATATATAAAATGATTATTTAATGGCACATGCACTAAAAATATAGGATTTGTTTTAAGAAATGGAATTAGCAATCATCATGATTAAATTTGAAATGAAATTCTACAAAAAAAATAAATTATTATGATGGGATGAGAGAATAGAAATATTATGGGAAATAGTAGAGAAAAGAACAAATCAATAAGGTTTAAACGTTAATTGTGTTTAAAATTTAATATTTAAATGTATAAGAGATATAGGACATGTTTTTCATTTTGCCCTAAGCCTCACTTTTACTTATTTCCTATATCAAACTCTAATTCCCTCATTTTCCCTTACATTTCCCCCTACTTTTTTTTACCTGTCATCCTTTTCCTTTTCCTTTCCTTGCTTTTCTACCATCAAAGGAGGCAATTGTCTCCATTAAACTTCCCTACTTTTCCAAAAATCAAGGTAAGGCTTTCTAAGCTATCATCATTTTAATACTTCCTTTATCATCTCTTTGATTTGGGATGATCAAGGGTTTGGTTCAAGAAAAAGGGATTTTTGAAGCCCTAGTTTTAAATTTTTTATTTTTAAATAATTATGAGTCGTTAAAGCACAACTACTTCTAGCTAAAATATTCTTCATATAAGGTGAGTAACATTCAACCTAAACTTTAAGTCTACCTTCTTGTTGTAAAACTAGTATTTATAAGGTTTTTGATGATTAGGTTTGAAGTGTAGATTTATATTTTAATATTAAAGTTAAATTGACGAGGTTTGCTGTTTAAGAGATGTAGTTGCGAGATTTGAAGGTCTGATGATGATATTATATGATAAATATGAAATTTTAAGGTCAAATGTAGTGAATGAACATTTTGTAGAAAATTTACGATTTACAAAGAAATAGTTGACTATGCTTAGCAAAGTTATTCTCTATGTTGACATTGTTGACTATGCATGCTAAGATTGCTCTTTAGATGGACATACTCAACTATAATGGCTAAAGTTGCTTCTTGGGCTCTTGTAATTGACTACATAGTTAACTAGAAATATTCAAGTTACTTTTTGGACATCTATAGTCAAATATGACCTTGTTTCCATACGTTACCATAAACTTTATAAAATAAAAGGATATTGTACTTTCTCATTCATAGAAGATGAGGATATATTGTTAGCCTTAGCCTTTATTCCTTATTTTAGAAGTCTTTTTTTATGATAACAAACCATTGGAATTATATTATTTGATGTAAAAGTGATGAAAGTCTTATCATTCAAATTAGGATTATAATCTCTTTGTAAAGAGGAATTATTCATTAAAAAGAGTTCAAGATTCTCATAAAAAGAAAACATCATTTGTTGTGCCTTTTTGGTTAGAAAATATTTTTGATTTTTGCATTTAAAAAGTTTGCTATTCTTTATCAAATTCACTTGCAAAAGTCTTTTTCTCTATGCATGAATCGATTCACCAATTGATTCAGGTATCCAGAAAGCATTTTAAGATGCATGAATCAATTCACGCATGAAAACATTTCTGGATACATGAATTGATTCACCAATCAATTCCAAGCATCCAGAGAGCAATCTGGAATGCATGAATCGATTTAGGTATTGAGCAAACTAAATATATGAGTCAATTCGCCAATCGACTCCAGTCTTCCAGAATCTAAATAAAGATGGGTGAATCAATTAGCTAATTAATTCATCTTATAATTTTTTTAAACATGAATCGATTAACCAATCAATTCATTAAACCTTTTTCAAAATTTTCAAGTGTGCTTGAATTGATTCACCAATCGATTCAGGAGGTGTTAACTACTCTCTAACGGTTATTTTCTCAGAGTAATAGATTTTTACCTTTCCCAAACTCTATATAAAGGTTTTATTTCAATTCAAAACATAAGGAGTGAACTTATACTATTACATAGGCACAACAAACATCTTTTCTCTTAAGAATATTTGAGCTTATCTAATTAAATCATTCCTCTCTTAGTACTTTCTTGTGTAATCTATCTTTTAAGAGACTAAAAGCTTGTTATTTGTACTAGTTGTTCTCACTTGTTGAAAACTAGGGTGAGGCATCCTTAGAAACTTTAAGAGTGGTGAATCTCTTGAGACATTCAAAGCTTTGAGAGAGGTTTCTCAAAGGGATTATTGGAAGAAATAAACAGAGTCTTTACTAAGGCTTGTTCAAGTGGCCAAAACTTGAAGAGATAATGATTAAGAGTTGAAATCCAAGTCAAAGAGGCTTGGTAATGGATGTACACCTTGAAATGCTGGATCTTCAAGGCTGGAACCACTATAAATAGCAATGTTTAATCTTTCTTTCTCTTATCTCCTTATTTATTTGAAATTGCTCTGTTTTCCTTATCTGCTTCCATCTGTGAAAAACCTCTAAATGTGCTTATATTACTAATGTGTTTTCATATTATTATTTATATATAAGTTAGTTGCTTTAATTTTTAAAAACCCAATTCACCCCCCTCTTGGGTAAAATTAAGGTTAACAATTAACATCCGAGCTTAGCTCTTGGTATAAGATTTAACAATCTCAAGAGGATCCTGTGGACTTGTCTAGTGCTAGTATTTTACCTGAATGTCCTCCACTAAATAAACCACCAGGCTTTAATGGACAAAATTTTACATATTGGAAACAAAAAATGAAGGACTTCATAGAAGCTACTGATATTAATATGTGGGACTTGATTGAAAGCGGTTATAATTTACCAATGAAAAGAGAAAACAATGTAGAAATATTGAAACCAAGTTCTGAATAGATTGATGAAGAGAAAAGAAAACATCAACTTCACTCTAAAGCTAAATGGATTTTGTCGAATGCTTTATGGCCTAGTGAATATGAAAGAGTATTAAATTGTATGATTGCTAAAGAGATGTGGGATGCACTTGAAATAGCTCATGTAAGCACCACCCAAGTTAAAGAAAGCAAAATGCACACACTGATTTATCAATATGAATTATTTAGAATGAATGATGGAGAATCCATTAAAAAAATGATGCAAAGATTTACTATTCTTGTTAATCAATTAAGTCTTCTTAGTAGGCATCTTACAGATGGTGAATTAGTCCACAAAGTGCTAATATCATTAACTATAGAGTGGCAACTAAAAATAACTGCTGTCAAGGAAGCAATGAAGATAAAAATGCCATCCTTACAAGATTTATTTGGAAATTTGGAAGAACACGAGCTGGAATTAAAGAGATATGTAAATGAGAACGAAAGAAAGAAGAAATCATTGGCTTTGAAAGCATATACAAATGCAGATGAAGACAACAATGATAAGAATTGTCAAGAAGAAATATTTAACACATCATTAGAAGATGATTTGGCTCTCCTTACCAAAAAATACCAGAAAGCTCTTAGAAGAATAGGAGGAAGAAGGAAAATGTCATAAGGAAACAGAAATGCAAACAAAGGGGAAGCTAACAAGCAAGCAATCCTAACTTGCTATGAGTGCAAGAAACAAGGACATATTAAATTTGACTACCCTGTCTACTTGAAAAAGCAACTGGAACTTGAGAAAAAGAAAAATAAGAGCTTTTATAAGAAAGCACACTTAGTAACTTAAGGGGACAATGATGAGATCGATTCATGTGATGAAAAAGACAAAGATGAAGAAGCCTTGCTGTGCTTGATTGCTCTTGGAGAAAAAGATGGAGATGAGGTATCTATTTCTAGCCTTGATGAAGAACCAAAATTATTAGGATTCGGATTAATATACGTAGCAAAATTTTAAAATTTTGATCCAAAACCTTTCTAGGATCCATGCAAAAGTCATAAATTAGTATTAGGGTTTTACCTTATTTGTGCTCGTGTTCTTTCTGAACGAATTCTTAAAAGACCAAGATAAATCAAACACTGGTCGGAAGGTACAGCGTCTCTATGATATCCATGCGGAGTGAACAACGATTTCTCCCCTCCATGAAGCTGTTAGGATTCCTTTCTCTCATTAGGATTGGGTTTGGATGTTTTTCTAGAGTGATTTAAGGTTTGATTGAAGCCAATGTGTGTATTCTGTAACATGTTGCCTTCAAGTTCTTTTATAAAACTAAGACATATCACAAACCTAGTCCCACTAGGATAATATTTCAAAAATCCTAATCACACTAAATAATTATCATCTTATTCTTATCGTAGAGAGAGCGAGGAGAAATAAGACTTATCTATTAATTATCTAATATTAGATAATAATAATATTATCTCATAATATAATTATCTAATATTAAATTGGCATATAATTATCTTATATTAGATAATAATAATATTATCTCATAATATAATCATCTAATATTTAATAATGTAATTATCTTATATTACTTTAATATCAAATAATATCACATAATATATAATATATATATTACATGAATAAATATATATTATCTTAATAATATATATATGCACGAAAATAAGTCAAATTAATTGAATTTTAGTCCAACTAAAACCTAATTAATTATTATCTCATTCCTTCTCCTTTTGTGTAACCCTGTAGGTTCTTATTACGTTGATAATAACTTATTTTGGGCCATAGACAGTGAACGGTATCTAGCAATATATCACTGCCACTCAAGTAGTAAGAATGTCCATGATTTGACATCTACCTAATATATGATTAACATTTTGCATCATAATCCCTTTTGTAATAATATCCAAATTAAACTGGAGGTATGGAGTGTGTCATCCTCGTCAATATTTAATTTATATTTCTTGATACTAAGTAAACTTAAAACAAATGATCAATATCACATATTGATCCAATTGAGCTTGGTCATGCATTTCTAAGTCTCATTCAATTAATGGGCCCAAGGATATTTCTCTTTTATACAAGAGTAATAAAATTTCATCTACATTACTTACTTCTCTCTATATGATTTATGACACACCTAATCAACGTCCTACTCATCATCCCGATTAAAGGTCACATAGGACGACATCAAAGTGAGTAACTCTTCATGTAGGGAACTGTAGTGACTTCAGGTCAAAGGACTATGTGTATTTGTGATCATATGAGAATAACTAATGACACGTTTATCCATGCAGTATTCTTACAATGGATTAGTCTAGTACATTATTCATTAACAATATACTTATATATTGACTTGATCTCACATATCCATGATTCATAATCATCAATCACTATACATACTAGTCTCGATGTATTATTACTATTCTTTTCGTAATAATACTTGACTAGGGATATTTTAGGAATAGCAAAGCTATTCCAATGATAATTATTATATTTAAGTTATAATTTATGCAAAATAAAATAAAATATAATATAATAATTATATTGCCAAAATGAAACGTAATACATTGTGTAATATTACAATCATCTCTATGATTGGCTCCTAGACACACACCAACAGTACCAAACAAGAAAAATTATTTTCACAAAAACTTCTTTGTTAAAGAGACCATGAGAAGCCAACCAAAAATAACCTGCCACTATTGTGGAGAAAAGGGACATGAAGTTTATTCTTGTATGTATAAGAGAAATATAAATATTAAAACTAAAAAGATTTGGGTTCCTAAAGGATCATATGTACAAGCTAACATATATGGACCCAAAGATACTTGGGTACCAAAAGTCAAGAATTAATTTTCTCCTTATAAGTATATTTGAGAACTCAAAGTGACATGTGGTACCTGAATAATGGTTGTTCAAGACACATGATAGGAGATAAGTCAAAATTCCTCACCTTCGCACTAAAAGAAGGAGGAAATGTCACCTTTGGAGATAACTCAAAAGGAAAAGTCATGAGAAAAGGCAAAATGGGTAAGAATTTTGATTCTTGTATAGATAATGTTTTGTATGTCAAAGGACTTAAGCATAATTTGCTTTTTATCAGTCAATTCTATGACAAAGGAATCAAAGTCACCTTTGATTCCTCTTATTGCATTGTTGAAAATCATGATGATAAGCAAGTTAAGCTGGTTGGCAAAAGGTATGGAAACATTATATGATAGATATTGATAATGAACCTTCTCTATAAACAAAGTGCTTAGTTAGTAACTTTCCAAAAATAATTTAGTGAATGGTTTGTCAAAATTAAAATTTATTAAAAATAGGGTTTGTGATGCTTGTCAAAAGGGAAAATAAACTAAAGCATCCTTTAAATAAAAAATTCATGTTTCCTCTACTAGATCACTTCAGCTATTACATATGGATTTGGTTAGTCCATCAAGAATTAAAAGCAGAGGAGGAAACCTCTGTATGCTTGTAATTGTTGATGACTACTCTAGATTTACATGGGCATTATTCCTTCCTTTTAAAAGCAAATCTTTTGAAGCTTTCAAGAAACTTGCAAAATCTTTACAAAATGAAAAGGGAATGTCTATAGTAAATATTAGAAGTGATCATGGAGGAGAATTTGAGAACTTTGCTTTTACTAATTTTTGTGGCAAAAATGGAATTAAGCATAACTTTTTATCTCCCAGAACACCTCAGTAAAATGGAGTTGTTGAAAGGAAAAATAGATGTCTAGAAGAGATGGCAAGAACTATGCTTAATGAAAGCTCTCTTCCAAAATCTTTTTGGGCTGAGGCAGTAAACATAGCCTGTTATGTTATGAATAGAGCTCTCATAAGACCCATTTTAAAGAAAACTCCTTATAAACTTTACAAAGGAAGAAAACCAAATATCTCACATCTACGTATGTTTAGTTGTAAATGTTTTGTTCACAACAATGGAAAAGATGATCTTAGAAAGTTTGATGCCAAATCTGATGAAGCCATCTTTGTTAGATACTCTTCTAGTAGCAAAGCATACAAAGTATATTATAAAAGAACTTTGATAGTTGAAGAATCTATACATGTTGTATTTGATAAGTCTTCTAGTATGAAAAAGGGATCAGATGAAGATGAGCAACAAGAAGATCCCTAGATGTCTCCAAAGGAGTAAGATGTAAAAATGGAGAAGAAAAGCAAAGCTGCTGATCTCAAAGAAGTGGCTCATACTAAAGATGCTGAAATAAAACTAGCTCATGGACATGAAAAGGAATGGAAGATAATGAAAAATCACCCTATTGATCAAGTGATTGGTGATATCACACAAAGGGTAACTAGAAGCTCACTTAAAAACATATATGATCATTTAGCTTTTCTTTCTCAAATTGAGCCTAAAAACATAAATGAAGCAATAAATGATGACCATTGGATCTTGGCAATGCAAGAAGAGTTAAATCAGTTTGAAAGAAATGAAGTTTGGGAACTAGTGCTAAGACCAAATGATTATCTAGTTATTGACACTAAATGGGTATTTAGAAACAAGTTAGATGAAAATGGAATCATAATTAGAAACAAAGCCATATTAGTTGCAAAAGGATATAATCAAGAGGAAATGATTGCTTCTAATGAAACTTATGCACCAGTAGCTAAACTAGAAGCTATTAGAATGTTATTAGCCTATGCATGCATGAGGAACTTCAAACTCTATCAAATGGATGCCAAAAGTGCTTTTTTAAATGGTATTATCATGGAAGAGGCATATGTAGAACAACCTCCAGGTTTCGAAAACCATTTTCTTCCAAATCATGTATTTAAACTTAAAAAAGCTTTATATGATCTGAAACAAGCTCCTAGAGCTTGGTATGAAAGACTAAGTAAATTTCTTATGGAAAAAGATTTTTTTAAAGGAAAAGTTAATACTACCTTATTCATAAAACATTCTACTAATGACATTTTGCTTGTTCAAATATATGTTGATGATATCATTTTTGGTGCCATTAATGAATTTATGTGCAAAGACTTTGCTAAGTTAATGCAGAATGAGTTTGAGATGTCCATAATGGGTGAGTTAAATTTCTTCCTTAGACTGTAAATCAAGTAATCAAATGATGGGATATTCATAAGCCAATCCAGCTACACAAAGAAGTTATTAAAAAAATTCAAGATGAATGAAGCAAAACCTGTTCCAATTCCCATGAGCACATCAACCAAACTAAATCTTGATGAAGAAGGCAGAAAGGTTAAGGTAACTATGTACAGAGGAATGATAGGATCTTTGCTTTATTTGACTGCAAATAGACCTGATATTATGTTTAGTGTATGCATGTGTGCAAGATTTCAAGTTAATCCGAAAGAATCTCACTTAACTGCTGTAAAAAGAATTCTTAGATATCTTAGAGGTAAACCTAACCTTGGTTTATGGTTTCCTAAAGAAAAGTTAGAATTCTTAATAGGATACTTAGATGCTGATTTTGCTGGTAGTAAAATTGATAGAAAAAGCACTAGTGAAGCATGTCATTTTCTAGGTCATTCACAAGTTTCTTAGCATAGCAAAAAACAAAATAGTATGGCACTTTCTAATGCTAAGGCAGAATACATAGCTATAGGTAGTTGTTATGCACAACTTTTATGGATGAATCAACAACTATCTGAATATGGACTTAGCTTTACAAATATTCCTATAAAATGTGATAACACTAGTGCCATAAATCTCAGCAAAAACCTAGCATGCATTCAAGGTTTAAGCATATGGAAATAAGACATCACTTCATTCGTGACTATGTTCGAAGAGGAACTATCTCTTTAGAATTTGTATAGACAGACTTTCAATTAGCAGACATCTTCACTAAGCTCCTTAGTGAATACCGTTCCATTTTTATTAGAAGAGAATTAAGTATGATAAATCTTGAATGAACAATGTCACATACACTTGTTTTATGTATACTAACTTAAGCATTGGAGATATCCCGAAAAGTTATTTTGTAGAAATGTTCACCAATCATTAGAACAATGCCATGAATTAATCTTCACTTGTGTCAAAAAGAGGCTTAATGAAGTATTCTCATGATAAATGAAGCAAAAATTGCTTTTCAGCATAAAGTGAATTGAGTGGTCAATCAACTAAGAAATTTAATATTTTGGCAAATGAATCAAGTGACCAATTGATTGTTATGAGGCAAAACATGAAATGAATCGATTCTGAAGCAAAAATGTTCTTCAACACGTAATGAATCGAGTGGCCAATCAACTTAAAAATTCAATATCTTGGTAAATGAATCGAGTGCCCAGTCGATTATTGCAAGACAAGCATGAAATGAATCGATTCAGACTTCAACATGTCAGGAAGTGAAATGAGTGGTTAGTTGATTCCAAAATATGAGTTACTCTCTAGAAGGAGCGGAGTGATTCACCAAGCAATTGTTCACATGTGAAGGGAATTCCAAAATTCAAATTTCAAGAGATGAATCGAGTGACCAATCGATTCACATATTCATACGTGAATCGATTCATCGACCCTTATTTAAACCCTGCCTCATTTCAGCTATACCAATCACAGCCTTTTCACATTTCTCTCCTTAAAAAACCATTCTCGTGCTTGTTCATCTTCTTCCACACAACTTCATAAACCGCCTTCCACAACCTTTTCCTTCATTCTAGTTACCTTAAAACACTTCCTCATCACCAAATTTGATCCTTGCTTTCCTTTAACCGTTCTTCTTACCCAAAATCCAGTCCTACAAAAACCCATCCTATCTAGTTCTGCAAAAACTTTTTAATCACTATAGGAAAGAAAACCATGGCCATAAAATGTCCATGCATTAATTCAGGCAAAGGGAAAGGGAAAGCTTCAGGATCATCCTCTCACCCTTACCCTATACTAATCAAATCCCAGAGCAAGTTTATTATTCAGAGGTAACAGCCTTTGAAAATTTTCTTCAAACCTGTCTAAGGAAATAGAACCTAGAAATTACTGGGACATCAATTTCTTGAAAAATGAAAATTTAGAGATTTATCACATTTTGAAAAATTTAGGACTCTTAAAATTTGTCGGTTATGCTGTTGATGTTTATCCAAGCCTGGTCCATCAATTTTATGCCAATCTAAAAAAGAATGGAGAAAACACACTACTTGAACTATACTCCACTGTCAAAGGTGAATACTTCTCCCTAAGTCTCACAGAATTTGTTGTAGTTTTTGACATGGATGCCAACTAACCATTTATCACTGCTGGGTCATTTAAAGCCTACTCTAAGGGAGCTGCCATAAAGATGTTTTGGCCTTAGTCCCAACCAAAGGTTATAAGGCACAAACTATAAATTACAGGACTTTCAATGGAAAATAGAATCCTACATTACACCATTGCTAAGATAATCCTTCCAAAGAGACACAATTTCACTTAAATCGATGATCCTGAACTATTTCTTATATTAGCAATCAGGAATAACATACTAGTGAACCTTCCTCACCAAATCCTGCTTCATATGTTATCTTATGCAAATAGAGAATTCCTTCCCTATGGCATGATCCTGATTGAATTATTCAAAGCTTTTGGGATTCAAGTACATCGAGAGGCCAAGGTTGATAAGTTTAAACAATCAATAATGTTAACAGCCAAGCACCTAAGGCAAATGTCTTTTCAGAAGATTGATGGGATTTAGCATTCTATTGAAAGAGAAGAAGTTGCAGAGGAATTTAATTTATGGAGGCTACAAAAGCACATTACAAAGCTTCATTAAGAAACCAGAAAAGAACTCAAGCTTTATGTAAAGCACCAATTCAGAAAACTTAAAAGCTAACTGAATATTATTGAAGAAGGTGATGATAGCTCTCCAAACGAAGATTCTGCCTTCTCCCCTTCACAAGAAAGATGAACCAAAAGGAAGCAAGAAGTTATTCCACTGAAGAAGGAGACGAGGAAGAGGTAACTACTTTAAACAATAAGGAAGAAGGGACCAACTCAAATAACATGGTAGATGACTAGAGATATTATTCCCTTAGCCCCTTTTATCCCCCCTAAACTTTTATCTCTGCTAAACTTTTATTCCATGCTTTCTATTGTTACATCTTTTGAATGCTATTAAGTAAACATTATTGCTTATTCTTACTATTTTGAATGCTGCATATTTTACTTTTCATTTTTTTTATTGATGCTAAAAGGGGGAGAGAAATATGTGTTATATTTTTAGCATGGCATAATTTGAGGGGGAGTATAAGACCAAGAGGAACATTATCAAGGAATGGTCTTAAAGTGTTTGTCATCATAAAAAAAGGGGAAATGCTTAGCCTTAGCCCTTATTCCCTATTTTAGAAGTCTTTTTTAATGATAACAAACCATTGGAATTATATTGTTTGATATAAAAGTGATGAAAGTCTTATTATTCAAATTAGGATTATAATCTCTTTGTAAAGAGAAATTATTCATTAAAAAGAGTTCAAGATTCTCATAAAAAGAAAACATAATTTATTGTGCCTTTTTGGTTAGAAAATATTTTTGATTTTTGCATTTGAAAGTTTGCTATTCTTTATCAAAATCACTTGCAAAAGTCTTTTTCTCTGTGCACCAATCGATCCAGGTATCCAAGAAGCATTTCGGGATGTATGAATTGATTCACCAATCGATTCACGCATGAAAGCATTTCTGGATACATGAATCAATTCACCAATCGATTCCAAGCATCCAGAGAGCAATCTGGAATGCATGAATTAATTCACCAATTGATTCAGGCATCGAGCAAACTAAATATATAAGTCGATTCGCCAATCGACTCCAGTCTTCCAGAATATAAATAAGGATGAATGAATCAATTAGCTAATTGATTCATGTCATAATTTTTTTAAACATGAATCGATTCATCAAGCCTTTTTCAAAATTTTCAAGTGTGCCTGAATCGATTCACCAATTGATTCAAGAGGCACCAACTGCTCTCTAATGGCTATTTTCTTTAAGTAATGGATTTTTACCTTTCCTAAAATTTATATAAAGGTTTCATTTCAATTCAAAACATAAGGAGTGAGTGTATACTGTTACATAGGCACAACAAACATCTTTTCTCTTGAAAATCTCTGAGCTTATTTGATGAAATCATTCCTTTCTTAGTATTTTCTTGTGTAATCCATCTTTTAAGAGACTGAAAGCTTGTCATTTATACTAGTTGTTTTCACTTGTTGAAAACTAGGGTGAGGCATCCCTAGAAACTTTAAAAGTGGTGAATCTCTTGAGACATTTAAAGCTTTGAGAGAGGTTTCTCAAAGGGATTATTAGAAGAAAGAAACAGAGTTTATATTGAGGCTTCTTCAATTACCCAAAACTTGAAGGGATAGTGATCAAGAGTTAAAATCCAAGTCAAAGAGGCTTGGTAGTGGATGTACACTTTGAAGTGTTGGATCTTTAAGGTTGAAACCACTATAAATAGTAGTATTTGATCTCTCTTTCTCTTATTTCCTTATTTATTTGAAATTGTTCTGTTTTCCTTGTCTGCTTCAATTTGTGAAAAACCTCTAAATGTGCTTATATTATTAATGTGTTTTCATATTATTATTTATATATAAGTTAGCTACTTTAATTTTTAAAGACCTAATTCACCCCCTCTTGGGTAAAATCAAGGTTAACAATATAATATTAAATACGAATGTTAAGGATGAAATGAGTGTGTAAATGCAATCATATTTATACAAGAAGAAAGTTATGAAAACGAGTTTATGTTATGAAATAGTTATCAATTCCAAGTTTTATTTGGATAGACAGGTGATTTATGGCTTTACTTATGATCACATGTGTGAACATGAATGCTTATATTATAAATTTTGTTAATATTGTGACATAGTAATTGATGTGTAAGATGAGACATTTGCAAAAATTATAACATTTTATGCATAAAATAAGCTTGATGAGATTAGGGGTGTTAATATACATATAATGGCTTATTGCACTAAATCTATTTGCCTTATTTATAAAAGGACAAGACAGACCTTTGAGGGATAAAATTAGGTTTGTAAAGAGATAGTGATAACTAGGAGTTATAAAGGAATCTATTTACTTTCTTTATTTTATTTTATGTCAACTAATAGATATTAGTGCATCATTATGTATGAATTATGAAATCTTGAAAAATGATAGTATCAAGACAAAGAATTGAATTTCTCTTATGACTATAATGCTATGTAATGTGTGGTACACCCTTGTTTTGAATTCATTTATTGCATATTTTCATAGTTGACTTTTGATAGACATGTTATTCATCTTAAGCTCTTCCTTTTTTCTTGATGAAGGTATAAGAAAGTTTTTTATTTTTCTTGAGTAAAGAATGTATAGAATCCTTTTAAAAGAATTAATTGTAATCCTTTTGTTACGAGGTAGCTATATTTTATTGAATTTTTATTGATTGTTAACTACTCGATGAGTGTTATAAAAAATTCATTGTTCCTCTTTTTGTTTTTTACTTTGAAGACTTTTCCTTTTAGGTATTTTGCTATTATTAGTGGGATAGAAGTGGACCTACTTGAGATCTCCAATGCTAAGGTAAGCCTTAAGGATAGTTGGAGTAGTTGCGCACAATACCATACTTTCTTATTTCTTAATAGATTTTTTAGAAGGAGAATTTCATACTTTTATTTTCTTTGAAAAACATAATTGCATATGTAACGTAGTATTTAATGATGCATAGATAAGTTAGTAGGTAGTTACATTTAGTGACTTTTTATATTAGTTACATGCCCTGGATGGATCGTGATAGTATCAAATGTGAAAATGAATAGAACGCCCATTCCTATTATTAAATCATTCCATTTTATTGTGCTAAATACAATGTTATAATGGTACTTAATCCCTTAAGATGATTGAAAGTTGAGTTTGAACATGAAATATGAATGATAAAAAACAACAAAGTTTATCAATTGAATTAACTCGAGAGATTAAATAACGTTTACTTTATTTGAAATTCATTTTATGAACAATTTTTATATATAAATGTAGTTTTGAATGAAATAAATTTTTTATTTTTTGTTAATGGTTAAAATATTAAGAGAAATGAAAAAATCGAGTAAATATAATATTTAATTTTTTATTTATAAATGTGATGATTATTGCATTCTCAAATTTTATTACCAATACTATTAATCCATTATTTTTTCAATTTTGTTATGATTATTTGTCCCTCTTTTACATGTAATATTAAAATAAATGATAAAAAATTAATATAAGAAAAAAATATATTTGATGCTGTTAGGTGAGATTTAACAATTCATGTCAATATTTTTTATTTATTTTAATATTATAAGTGAATAGAGAGATAAATAATTGTAATAAAAATAAAAGACTTATAACATTAATTATAAAATTTGAAAGATATAATAATTACCATCTTTATAAATAAGGGATTAATTATTGTATTTATTCAATGAAAATATGTTTTGATTTCAATTATTATTTTAAATAATGAATCACAAGTTATGCATAATTCTTTTTGCTTCATTTGTTTTGGCAAGAAATATTTTTTATAAGAATATATTTATAAATTATTAAAATAGTAAAAATGATTGATATATTTAATATTAAAATAATGAATTTAAAAAAAGTATTTTCTTTAACTATCATATTTTTAGGAATTTTTTTAGGGTTTAGAAAATATAGAAATATATAATACTCTTTTTATTTATATGCAAAGAAATAAGATTTTCTTACAAAATTATCTTTCTTTTTCTCTTCTTTTTTTCTTATTATTTTAGAAAAGATAAAGATACAATGTTAATTTGACGACTCACTATTTATTTACTAGAACCTGTCATTTTATTTTAAAAAAATTCTACATCTTTTTTTTTTGGCTAAAATCACATCCGCCTTTTCCTCCCGCAGAGTCTACAATCCTTTTCAACTTGTCTTTAGTTTTTTTTTTTTCCTTTTTGTTAACACCATTTTCAATTTTATATTTTAATCTGAACTTGCCAGCTAAAATTTCTAGAAAATTACAAAATTTCTCATGGGGCAAGACCAAATTAAAAATGTATTGAATTTATGTTATTTAAATGTATTTTAAAAATGGCAGAGTAATTACTTAAAAATATGATAAGAATTAAATATTAAGTATTTATTTTGATCTTTATAAGATTAAATTTTAATTAATTTTATTTTTAATTAAGAGTTTAATTTGATTTCTTTAAGATTAAAAATTTTTAAATTTTAATTTTTCTGTGTAAGAGAAGGAATTTAAAATTATTATATAAAAGGATTAAAATTAATAAAAATTTAATTTTATCGAATCATAATAAATTTTTAATCAAATTAAAAGAAAAGCTCATGAAAAGTACTCACCCATGGTTCACGTGCCCCACTCCTATCCAAAACCTCAACTTCCCGCGCCAAGGAACCAAGCAAGCGGGAAACTCCAGCCTAGGGTTTTACATCATTAGCCTCACCCTCTTGCTTCAACTAAAACCCGAAACCCTGCAATTACCAGTTTTCCACCCCCCAATGGCAATTCTATGAAACCCTCTTTGCTTCAAAACCCTCATTTTCTTTCCAATTCGTCAATGGCCTTTTCCTCTAGACTCAGAATCTCCTTCATCCTCAGGTACCAGCTCTCTGCTCCTTTTGCTCCGACCGGGTTATCCCGGCTCCAACAGAATTTGTCGGAGCTCCGATTTCTCTCAGGAGCCGCGCGTCATGTACCTCCGTTGGTTAAAGCCAGACGACGGGATGAGCCACTGCAAGAGGAGGGAGAGAGTGGAAATGGGAGTGTCGTGGTGAAGGATGGAAGTGAAAATGATGGAAGAGTTGTGCCATCAGAGCTTCACAAGGAGGCAACTGAAGCTTACATGGCATATGCTATGTCCGTGCTGCTAGGCCGGGCTTTGCCAGATGTTCGTGATGGGTTGAAGCCCGTGCACAGAAGAATTCTGTAAGTTGAAGTTGAAATTTTTGCCTCTGAAAACGGTAAAAGATGTGATGGAAAATGATTTATACTGTATTTTTGAAGGGTCACAACGGTAAAAGATGTGATGAAAGATGATTTATACCGTATATTTGTCCGTGAAAACGGTAAAGGATGTGATGAAGAATGATTCATTAGCTTTCTATTTCAAGCACTGCCTTTGCAATTATTACTCTGTTATCTATGAAATGAAAACACTCGTTATCAACCCTTTCACTGTACTAGAAACTGGGAAAAAGGAAGTAAAACAGTATGTTTATTCTCCAGAATCATTGCATGTTGATAATTTTCTCTGTCTTTACTTCAACCTGACATACCATAGGTCTACTCAATTTATGTATAACCTTTCTGTCTAACCTCCGAAATTTGATTCTTGGTTTTAATGCATCTATGGCATGCAGTTTTGCTTTATTACACATATGGTTATTATGTTGATTCTTGTCAACAATATTTAGCTGGCTGTGATGCTTTAACATGACACAACTCAAGCTGTTAATTGGAGCTCTCTGTTTGATGTATCAATTGTGACTTATCAAGTTTAATTTTGTTTGCATTGCTGCACTTTGAGTACCCTCTATGTCTTCATCTTAATTCATTCATTGTAGTAGCTGAAAAAAATAAACGAAGTACTGTTTTGGCATTCAATCATCGACTTCAAGTCTTTGAGTTGGTGAATTTTGACTCTTCTTATGGAGATGACTCTTTAAGTTGTTGTTGACTTGCTGGCTTTTGTCCCTACATTTTTTGGTACAGATTTGCAATGCATGAGCTGGGTCTTTCCTCACGAAAACCATTCAAGAAATGTGCAAGAGTTGTTGGAGAGGTTAATATCTAGCCATAGATGTCCAATCAATCGTTTAAACCGGCACCAATTAAATTTATCTAGATGAAATGTGTTCACTTTACAGTTTCTGTTGACATCTTTTATTGTGTGATGAGTTACCATATGGCACTGTTCTTCAGGTTCTTGGAAAATTCCACCCTCATGGAGACTCCGCCGTGTATGATTCCTTAGTGCGAATGGCCCAGGTAAAAAATTAGTTTTTGTGTTTTATTTACTTTATATTCAGAATATCAAGCAGACAGTTGATTTTCCTCTTTAAATAGCTATTACACCACCTATTTGATTATCAGCTATCTACCATTTAACTGCAATATTATAATAGAATTTTATATTTCTAGTTTGTGGACCAAAAATTGCTCGTGGTATGGGAGAAAGAGGCACATTAGAAAGTTGCAAGACTTCTTATTTGATGATGTATGTGGTTGGTACAGAATGCTAGAATTCTTAAATAGCAATATCAGCCTTTGTTCTTGGTGTATGTTTTTTAATTGGCTTTAACTTAAACTTAAGCACATGATTTCTTTTGAGGGATAAGTTTGACTGATTTACAAAGAGATTGGGAGCATAGTTACCAAACTGTTTGATCATCAGTGTTCTGTGTTTCGGGATGTTCATCCTAAAGTGGGGTATGACCTTGTCCCAGGACGGGTCAAAACGTGAGTTGAAACACTGTTTTTGGCAATCCACAGAGATAGTTGGCCATTACTCTATTTCATAAGGGTGTTAACGGTTGGAGTTGAGGAGTTTGGGGCAGAAAGTAAAATCATTTGGGAAAGAGGAGAACAATCGTGTAACCAGAAGAATATGGAAGGGGTTTTTATTTAAAAAAGGTCAGAAAGAATATTTATTAGAAACTGAATGCTATAAAAACTTATCTTCTCTCTTATCTATGAACCAACAACTTTCTCCACTCTCTTAAACTTTCGCTCCCAATATATGTATCTAATTCTAATATTTATTATTTTTTTACCAATTTTCTAATTACTTATATCAATATTATAATTTACGGTATTTGGGCTGTAGAGTAAACTCCTCTGGTGCGTTCACTTGTAAATCTTTTTTTAACTTTTTGATCCAAAATGCTTCCAGTCTTAATTTACGTTTTATGAATTCTTTGTGGAAGACTAAGTCTACTTCTCAAGTTGAAGTCTTTTTTTTTTAATTTTGTGTGTGTGTGGGGGGGGTGCTCTTTTGAATAAGATTAATACTAATGACATGTCACAGGTGTGCAGACCTCATAAAGCTGTGTCCCTGGATATGTTTGTTATGTTTTAAAATTCAGATACTGGTAGCCATTTTTGTATTGTGAGATGGCTTGGCAGTTATGGAATACGCTTCTCTCTTTGTTTGGGATATTGTGAGTTTTCCTAGTTACTTTGGACAGTTTATTAACAACTGGGCACACTAAAAATAAAAGACCTCTATAGGAAGTTGCCAAACTTACTGTTCTATATTGCTTACAGTGGGGAAGGAAGGCTAGAGTTTTTAAAAGCTATATCAGCCCAATGTTAGTGTGGGATAAAATTTGGTTTGTTACTGACCTCACTTTGGCCCAAACCTCATCATTTATTTTGAGGGAAAAGTTTGACAGATTTGCAAAGGAATTAGAAGTCAATCTTAGATCTCTAATAGGATGTCTTTTTTTCTTTTTTTAAAAGCTTTTCTCCTTTTGTTTGAGTATATCTTGTCCTCTTTCTTGGTATTTTTCTCCTTCCTTAATAAAATTTCTTTTTTCTATAAAAAATTTATTTTACAATGCGTATTATGATATATAAAAGTTGTTTTGATTATGATATAGTATTGTATATGAGGATCAAGAATAAATCAGTAGATAAGTAAATGTAATAGAAGGCATATTTTATGAAATATATTGTATAAAAACAATTTATAATTTTTTTTTAATATCAAGTGTATCCATAAATGTACCAATTAAGTTTGCCCCCAAAGTACCACATTTTTTAGAAGTAGTGTATGCTGTGCCTATAGTTGAGCTGGGTTCCTTCCCCTACCATGTTTCTAGTAACTATATTGGGAGTTTGTTCTAGAACATTTATTGCTTGGTTTTTCTTGGTTTTATTTTCTTATAGTTTATAGCCTATTTAGTTTTTCTTTTTCTTTTTATTCTATTGTAGATTTCTTATCCTCTACTCATTCACTCTGATTACTTCTTTTAATAATATTTTCTTTTTCTTAAAAAAAAACAAGAAATGCTTGTGTTTTTTTCTTTTTGAGGATTCCTTGTCCTCTCTTTTCCTCTTATAAAATTTTCATTTTTGATTAAAGAAATGCTATCTGTTAATATTTTGGAATACACACAAACACAAGTATTAATTTTAAGAGGTGAAGGTTTATTAGCCATGCTCGATGCTACGTCCTTAATTCTAGCTTTACTTTCATGATTGCATTTGACTAGGATGCAATTGTACTTACTCATGCTGTTTCTCGAGCAGACTGCCTTCTCATATTCTAATAGTTGGAAGGGGATGAAGTGCTCCTTTTTTTGAGAGTGCTATTTGTTGGTGGAGTTTTATTAATGTGGTCCTGTTGAACTACTTATATTTTAACCTAATATTACCTTTTTTGGTATCTGGTTGTAGAAATAATGAGAATTTAGCTTATTTTTCTCTTTTTTCTGTGATTCAGTGGCCTGATGTGCAAATTTTTATTCTAGGATGACATATTTTTTTGGTGGATTCATCTCTATCCATTTCTCTCTTGCTCCTGATTTTCTCCTCTGTTTCTTATCTTTCTATTACATTTTATTTCAGGATTTCTCCTTACGTTGTCCGTTGATACAAGGGCATGGGAACTTTGGGTCAATAGATGCTGACCCTCCTGCTGCCATGCGTTACACAGAGTGCAGACTGGAAGTATGTCTTGAACAACTGATTTACTCTTTAAAACTAATTTCTAGTTGTCCAACCTTACCTTCTCTATCTTGAGAGTAAGGGTGGAGCAGGAGATATGTGTTCTTCAATTCATGCTCAAGTCTGATGCTAGTAAACAGACATTTATCTTTTCATCCTTGTTGTTAGTAGGTAGTGTTTACCTGGCACTCCATACACCAGATTCATCATTAAATTATTTACCCAGGTTATGCTAGTTAATAGTTTATTTTCTTGCAAGTGTAAGAAGGAAAAGGGGATCAGCAGTTCATGTGAATTTCAGTTATCCTTAATGAAGAAAATACTTGAAACACTTATGCTCAGTGGTTATGATAATGGACCTTCTGTTGGAATGGTCGAGAAAGGATTCACAATACATATTTTCTGGATTGATTGATTGTTTGAAGTCAGAAGGATCTGTCAGTATTAAGGGGAACTATATCAGATTTGTGGGATACTTGGCAGCCAAATAATTGCCTAAAGTGGGTGTCAGAGGGGTTGTTTCAACAACGAAATTCCAGGAATTATGATATTCTAGGCATTATATATGACAATAGGCTTCTCTTATCAGAGTTATCCAAAGTGATGCCTATAGTAAGTTTGCCTTCTTGAGTTTGGCTGCCTGGTGCGGAGTTGTAATTAAAAATGATTGGTGGCTGTAGTGATTTTACTTGATATGGTTGTAAAAAGTATCCGTTCTATAGTTCAATTTTTTTCTTATAAACGAGTAAACTTCATGTTCTTGTTTTCAGAGTCTTTTTCTTTTCCTCTTTCCTTTAGCATTTTTCTTTATTGTTGGACGGGGGAGAATGAATATGACAGACTTGATAGCCTTCTGTTCAGTCATCCAAAAAACATTGTAAAAGACATCATCACTGGAATCTTTTTGGAGAGTGTGGGAAGAAAAACTAATAGTGCCCACATCATCTGTAAGATCTGATGTTAAGGGTTTGGCCTGAATTATCAATAAGTTCTATGGTATCATTGTGCATGTTCTATTTGTCTTCTGTAGTAATCATCTATAAGATTTGATTTATTGGTGGTCATTTTTTATGGTGTTCAGCTTCGTGCTTAAATTTGCAGGCACTCACAGAGGCAATGTTGTTGGCTGATCTAGAGCAAGATACGGTCTGTTTGTGCTGTTCTTTATACTTCCTAGTGATTTACGGTTTTATGATTTAATTTGCCCCCAATAACTAAATGTATTCTATGCCTTTCTATGTTTTTTTACTTTTGCAGGTTGATTTTGTATCAAATTTTGATAATTCCCAAAAAGAACCATCACTTCTACCCGCTCGGCTTCCAACCTTGTTGTTGAATGGTTCCTCTGGGATTGCGGTGATTTGCTGTTCCTTTTTGCCATATTTGAAACCACTGCTGATGCTTATATTTTGACAAATCATAATCTTCTCAATCATGACTGGGCTGACTATTTTTGTGGGCTCTAGGTTGGCATGGCAACCAATATTCCTCCTCACAATCTTGGAGAATTAGTAGATGTGCTGTGTGTGTTGATTAATAATCCAGAAGCTACAGTGAGTGCTATAACTTAAGCCTCTTTATAATAAGCTAGATTCATTGAATTGGTTTCTGGTGGATGTTGGAAATTGTGTGATACATGGTCAATGATTTATAATATCTAATGCTATTGTGGAATATTCTTACATCAATCATCCTGTTTGGATGAGTTCTAAAAAAAAATTATTTGAAACAATTCAATAGTGATCAAGGAAACTATGTGCAATGTAAATGAATAGAAAATTGAGCTTTAGGGGCTATATTATTATGTTATGGAATGTAGCTAAAGGCAGTTTTCTAGAAACCAAGCCAAATGGGGAGATGATCTCATGTCGGAGGATCAGCTAGAGATTCTATACACTAACAAACACACATGGACATTCTGTTTTATTAATGAAGTTTTATATGTCATCTCATATGAGAGATACTAAGTTTTGGGATGAAGCTTGGTTGTTGTTATGAGATATATAATATAATATTTTATTTAGCTTAAATGATAATATAATATTGTTTGTAAATTATAAGTTTTTTTAATGTATATGCTTATTATTTATAATTTTTCAGCTAGCTACAATCACAAAATTTAAAAATAGGGATCTAGGAGGTTTGGTGCATGCATGCACTCTCAATATTCAACTTTGGCTTCCTTTGTTGGGACTCTCTAACCACAGCTCTCCTTTTTCTTAAAATTATGCAGTATCAAATTGGTTCTAGGGTATCGGGCTGACTTTTTGTCATCATTTCCTACCTAGCTAATCTGTCCTATTTTCTCTGAGGACTACTTATGCTCCTGTCTTGTAGTCATCTCTCCTCCTATAATATATTCATTTTGCCTAAAAAAACATTGAAACTGAACTGGTCTATCAGCTAGTTCCCATTTAATGTGGTTAGACAAGATGGTATAGGTTGGGTCTTAGAAACTAGTTATTCATTATTTCATATTAAACATCACTTTACTGGAGATTTGTTTCAGATAGTGGCTGTTGAAAATGATTTTCACCCGTCAAGCCAAAAATAAATCCAACATTTATTGTCAATTGTCCAAACTGATCGTGTTGTTGTTTTGATATGAAGATTTCAAGAGCATTGTTGTAGAGGCCTATCTAATTTTTACCGTATAATCTCGTATCCCAAAAAATGAAAAAAAAAAGAAATTTACATATTAGTTCAAGTTTCCTACTCTATGTGGAAGCTAGAACAGGGGTTTAGGTGCCTAGAAACTAGAGTTAATGACTTTAGTTTGACTTGTCACTTTAATTACAAGAATGGCGTATGAACATACCTTAAGATTCTTATATCTAGTTTATCCAGAAATAATAGTTTTTTATAATATATTTACACATATTGCTCATGAATTTTCAAGGTTATGCTGAGGGTTAATTATTTTTCAATAGTTAAACCTCCTGTTAAAGACTTAAACCTGAGGGGAGCATAATGATATTCGTAAGTCTGTAAGGTGAGCTGAATACTGCTTCAATGCCTGACGCACACTATTCTCCCAACCTATAAAATAGCATGTTTGATAACAAGGGCCAAGTAGCTTGACATGTGCTTTGATGGAATTTGAGAAGCATAGACACAACGTGACATTGACACAGCAAATTTATAAAAACAGTTAAAAAATTTATTGACACATGGAAAGTTAATAATTATAATCAAACTTCATATCATAATAATGACAAAAAATATCTCAGATATTTACATTGGTATATCACCAAAAACAAGTGCATGAATCTATTACTTTCAAAAAGTGATCAGGAATGTTTCTAATATTTCTTCTATGTTTCTATCTTTTATATCTCGTCTTGGAAAGGGGAAAAAAAGTAAAGAAAGGGGGCTAAAATGGCTAGCTGATTGTCTATGGGTCAACTTTAATGTTCTCTTCACCACCACCTCCATTTCCATAATCATTCTTAGCTCTCATTCTTTTCAGCTACAATACACTCTTTGAACTTCTAATTTCTGTTTTTTTAAATAGTTTTAAAACATTTGAAAAATCTACTTGTGTCCTAGTGGAAACTTCAACCATATCATTGCTGTGTTAGAAGTGTATCATAGCAGTGATGGAGAACAAATAGAGGAAATTTGGGACACATATGGACATGTATCCAACATGTGTCATGTCCAAAATGTCTCAGACATGGTTGACAAGCCTGTAAATACGTGTGTTGGTGTTTCTTAGAAGGGGATGTATTGACTTTTGTGTGTCATTATCAGTTGGCTGCAGAATTACATATAATTTGACTTTGCTTTTATGAGGCATAGTTTTGTTTTAGTTTCATTTGTCAATAAATTGCTTTGTTAGAGAGTAACCATTATACTAGTGCAAGTTTTAGTTTTATGGGCTTCTAGTTGTTCCATGGTTTGTGGTCCGCCAATGTTAAACCATGAGGCACTTGGATCTCTGAAATCTGCATGTACTTATATCTACTATTTCCCATTTTTCTAGGTCTATGCCTTTTAAAACTGTTGAAATAAAAGATAAGCCATTTTATCACTTCCAATTTGTAATAGCTTATGTGTTTTGTATTTTGTCATTAATCATCTTTTCTCTTCTACTCTTATTATATTTAATTGTGCCCTCTTGTTGGTTGTGTTTTGTAGCTGCAAGAATTGCTGGAATACATGCCTGGACCTGACTTTCCAACAGGAGGGCTGATTATGGGAAATCTTGGGTGAGTTTGGACGTTGCATATTTGTATCTTATCTGAAAAGTTGTTTGTGAGATTGAGCAGGAATTTGGTATCTCATTATTTATGTGTGATTTGATATATTTTTATGGTTTATCTTTTGTTGGCCCTGAGATTTTGAAGATTTAATATTCTTCGAGGTACATTCTCATAAATTTGGTGTTAATTTGGTCATTGATGATTCAAATTGCTAGAAATCGTCTGCATATGTATTTATTGCACTCAACATTATTCCATGCAAACTTGGGTTATATAATCAAAATTGGGAATTTATCTGAGTAGACTAGAATTTTCTTTGTAAGGGAAAGTTGGCCCCCTAATTGTATCACACATATTTGGTTAATCATGAGAAAATGTTTTTACCTGCTTCCTTTTTTTTGTTGGATTCACATGTTTTCACTTGAGGTGTATCAGCTTCTTTTTGTGGCCTTGTCTACTTTCCCTTTAACTTTGTTCTTCTCGATGTTGTCATACTTTCTGATGGATGTTTTGTTATGTGACCAATTTTCTTAAGGATTTTAGAGGCATACCGTTCTGGTCGAGGACGTGTTATTGTCAGAGGGAAAACTGATATTGAATTGCTTGATTCTAAAACCAAACGGACTGCAATTATTATAAATGAGGTGGAGCTCTGATCTGTTTGATTCTCTCATTGGATATACTCATTTTATATTGATGTCAGAGAGTTGATCAGAAAGTTTCTGTTTTATGATTTGGATAGATTCCTTACCAGACCAACAAATCTGCACTAGTGGAGAAGATTGCTGAACTTGTAGAAAACAAGGTACTGGTATCTTGTAATGAATAGCAAGTGATGAAATCTTGCAGATGTTGATGTCAGGCCCCCCTCCCAGTCAATTGTAGATTGGTGGTTTCCTCCTGAATTTACATTGTTGGGAACTGCATTATCCATTTTAAGGGCAATGAATTTTTATGCAGATTCATTGGAGTTACTCTCAAACTAATAGTCTTTTCAAGTGTATTTGATCTTGCCTGTAGTTTTAGTTTCTTTATTTTTCTATTTTAGATTTTAGATATCTGCTTTATATGTTTCTTGTGTACTTGTCTTTTCCACTGGTTTTAAACATTGATTTATCTATGTTATCTTTAAATTAATTTATATATGTGTGCTAGGTTTGTGTTTTGTTGTTTCAGGGCAATCTTTTTCTATTTTCCCCATTTTATTTTTGTTCGTTCTTTGTTAAGTGCTTTGTCAAATTTTATTCTATGCAGTCCTTTCCTATATTATTATTATTAACCTTTTGGCCTCATATATTTAAATTGATTATAAGAGGAGAAGTATTCTATGAGAATAAAGGGAGGTACAAAATGGGTATGATGAGAAATCCTAAACAAGCTAAATTGACAAGATCAAGGGCATAGTAGAAAAGATTTTTAAGTAAGCAAAGTGCCGGATTCTATTGGCATATCTTATGCTGAACCAAATAATTACATATGGCTTGCCACCAAGAGTGCATGCCTCACTCCTCAACTTAGAACCTTTGAAATGATATAAGACAAACGTTAGGGGAGACTAGAGAGCTCACTGTGGCATGTGAACCTGCAACAAACCACTTAATGGTAATTGTGAGCCATTTGTGGGGCTGTGTTGGCTGGTGATCCTCAAGGTAATAGTGATCAGCTGTGGGATTTTGCTTCTTGGATTTTCTGTTTATCTTAATGTGCTCATTTATGCATCTCAGAATTCTCTGCATTTTTATTGGATTTGCTACATCTACAAGTGAACTGTAAGAAGGTTTCCATGTTTTATCAGGAAGTTTTTAGGTTTCTTTATTCATTCTTGAAAATTCGTTACTTTGAAAATACCACACAGTTTGATGTCAAATTATGTTTGCTTTCACATTTCATGATGTTTTGACCTTTTTTTTCCCCACTGGTGTATGCCAAAGCTATTCTTGAATAAGCTGTTAGCCCTTCTAATTTCTAACCTGATTTTGTCATCTTCTTGTTAACAGAGTTTAGATGGGATAAGTGATATTCGGGATGAGAGTGATCGCACTGGAATGCGTATCGTCATTGAGGTGATTTACCTAGATATAAACTATACAAAATACATTGAAATATATGTACAAGAGCAGCAAAGGAAAACATCTGTATGACACTGGATGATGTCTAATTTTATGCATTTTGCAGCTGAAGCGGGGATCAGACCCATTAATTGTTTTGAATAATTTATATCGTTTAACTTCACTCCAGTCTACATTTAGCTGCAACATGGTGGGGTGAGTAGTTTCCACGTTCCATTTATGGAGTTATTTGTTTTTCATTTGTATGATTCTCTTATTTTCTTAGTTGATTGTATGTGTCCTGAATCATGACGGGCAACAGCTGTGTTACAAAATAAGAGGCGTATGAATGACCAGCAGGAACCACAATAAAAATAAGTGAATAATTGCTGCACATGATTAATCATTCTCTTATCTGCTACAACATTTACTTTTTCTTCTTTCCATGTCAAGTGATTAGATCTCTTTAGACCCTAGCTGATCTTCTTACTGGCAAAGAACTTGTTGGCTATTAAATCATCATTTAGTCGGTCAAGTTTCCTGGTTTTGAATTCTGGAATTTAAGATACTTTGGACTAAAAATTGCTTGGAAGCCATAAAGTAATCTTACTGCTAAACAAAGGTGATCTTCTGCGTTATATGCTCCCCTATTCTATTCTTCTTACTATCTATAAAATATAAGAAACAAAGCTGATCTTCTACCAGTCTCAAATTTCCATCTTAACTTTAAGAATAAGTAGATTATGGTCACGTGTTCTAAGATCAACTGTTGCAAGTATCTTACTACGTAATGAAGGCCATTAACTGGGTACCGTGTAGAAGCCTGAAAAATGACCACATCTCATAATAGATGCCATGGTGTGGCAAGGCTTTATCACTAAAAGGTCTGCCTTTTCCTTCCACATGTAACACATTGTTTTTTTTCTTGATTATACAGTTTTGAGTTATTACGCTTTGCCTGTTGAGCCTGACCTTCTGTTTGATTTATTTGTAGAATTCTTAGTGGACAGCCTAAACAAATGGGTCTGAAGGAATTGCTGCAGGTGATTGAAACATGTTTCATAAGTCTGCTTTCCCACCCCAATCTATTATATTGGAATCTGAATAAGCATTTCTTCGAACTGCCTTCCATCTCTGTTATTTCATTTTATATTATTATTGTGGTGAAGGCTAAACGCCCTTGTGTACATGGCATGTGTAGATAGATATATTTCTCCTAAAGAAAAAATATAGATTATGGCTACTTGAAAGTATAAATTAAGAAGTATGTGGTAGATATATGCATCCTTTTTATTGTTGGTAATAAATCCACTAATTCATTGGTGGAAGAACTTACGGATCTATTACCATTTTGGACTGTCCTGGCTGTTTACTTTCTTTCCTTTTTATGTTCATTATTATGTAATAGAATTGATTGTATAGTGGATATAATCATCATTATTTGTGTTTTAAGTTTTATTTATGCTTATTACATCTTTGTTTATGTATCACTTTATGCATTTTGGATTATTGATGACTGAACATAGTGTCAGAGAATGAATTTTTAAATACCTCCCTTGCCTTCTCTATGATTAATTTGTTGTGTGTGATGTTGGATAGATTTAATGGACAAAAATCACATGGCAAAAAAGATGACAAATTTCATAACATTGAAGCTGGAATTAGGTCAACAAGTTTGAGTGAAAACCTCAAACCTTTGAAGTTTTTAATAATGTGCAGCTGATGATTAATAGGTTAGCATTAGCTTATACAGAAGTTGCAGCTTCCCCTGATCACAAAAAATATATCAGATTCAGATTCAGAGTCATTTAAAGTAAGGATGATCAAATATTTTCAAACCGCTCTTAACCAACTGATCAAATCCGAAGTTGGTCGGTTAAGAGCGGATAATATATTATTATCGGTCAAAAACAGAGAAATTTTTTTGCAAATTTCAAGTAAAAATTCTTAACCACTATAATTAATTGAACTTAACTGACACTAAATGAAATTTATATTAATTTTTTTGTTTAAAAATTCATATTTAAAATTTTATTGATCATTTTTGTACTTTAATACTTGATTGCTTCTTATTACAGTTATATTAATGAACTTATAGTATTAATATATATTTATAAACTAATTTTAACTTTTAAATTAATTTATTTAGGCATTTAAAATTTTTTTTTCAGATTATAAACTGAATTTAACTAATCGAAATTGAATTTATTAGTTAAATTCAGTTAAGATTATGCAATTGGATTTGGTCAGTTGAAAAAAATTACATTTCGGTTAAGAATGATCGGTTTAAGAATCAATCTTAATTGCTATTAACCAATCGATGATCACCCTTAATTTAAAGTCCCATCTCCTATGCTAGTAACTTGACTACTTAATAAAAGCTAGATATTATAGTTGTGATTGCTTCCAAATTTTTTTTTTTTTTAAAAAGAGTAATTATGAATTTAAGTATGGATTAAAAAGAAAAAGAACTTTTGGATGCTATGTGGTTGTCTTTAGTTGCAGCTGACAGATGTGCCTGTGAGGGTTGGCATAGTGTGTTTAAGTTTCTTTGGCTAATTAGTAGTCTTAAAATTTTAGGCTGGTATTGGATTGTTCGCATTTTCATGGGAAATCATGAATTAAAGTTATCTAGATTATTAGTTAAGCAGACTCAATTGTGATTAGAAAACATTATATTGTGTGTTGCTTGTAATTTTTTTGATGATTTTTTTGGTCTTAGCATCTGTAGATAACACTTCTATGTAACTTGGTTGTACTAATTAGCGTTGGGATGATATTTTTTTTCCCTTTTACTTTATGTTCAACCTTTTTCAGGCATTCATAGACTTTAGATGCTCTGTTGTTGAGAGACGTGCAAGGTTCAAGCTTTCACAAGCACAGGAGAGAAGACATATTGTTGCGGTATGTCAAAAATACTGCAAAAGGCTACATCTGTTTGTGTGCATGTAGAGAGTATAAATTTTGTGATAAATTACATTGTAAGTCTTTAAATGTGTGATTCAGGGTCCATATTCAGGCTTAGGAAAGCCTATAGAACAAATGCCTATAAATGGACATACTTAAAATTATTGGGAATGACTTGAAAAAATCATCTCAGCCTTCATCCTTTGTATAGTAGAATTACAATCAACACCTTTTAATGCTAACAAATACAATCCTAAGAGTTATGCCTAAACATCTGTTAATTTATTCTAATCACTAGTTAATTATAGTATATGCAATTAATACTATTCAATTATATTATTACTATTTAACACTTCCCCTCAAGTTAGAGCATATATATCATGTGTACCAAACTTGTCATATATGTATCTTATTTTTGGACGTTGTAGTGACTTTGTGAGCACATTGGCTAATTGGTTGTTGAAATTCACAAAAATAATGATAATTTTCTTTGCAACAACTTTCTGTCGTACGAAATGGCAGTCAATTGGAATATGTTTGGTTTTTTGATAAACGATAGGATTAGATGCAATATATAGGGCTGCTTGATTGTTACATCATAAGACCAAATATATGAAGTTTTAGTTCCTGTAATAATTGTTTTAATCATATGAGTTCACAAGTAGCCAATGACATAGCTCGATACTTTAGGTTTGCATTTGATCTTTCTACTAGATTTTGTTTCTTTCTTTTCCAAGAAATAAAATTTCCTCCAAAAAGAACACAATAACTTGAAGTAGAGTGATGATCATTTGGAGAACTTTCTCAGTCAGCGTCTGAGTAACCAATAATTTGAGTGTGTACTTTATTCTCATATAACAAACCTTAGCTTGGATTTCTTTTTATGTAGTGAAGAATTTGAACACTTGCATCCTAATGAATGTCACAATGTGAGGTAAGAAATTGACTCACCATACTTACTACAAATGAAATATTTAGTTGAGTGATTGTGAGATAATTTAATTTTCTAACAAACTTGTGATATCTTCTTGAATCTGAGAGTGGTTTACCTTAATTAGGTAATAGTTTAATATTCGGATTCATAAGAGTATTTACAAGTTTAGAATTTCTCAATCTTGTCTCATGTAAAACGTCAAGAGCATATTTGTGTTGAGAAATAAAAATGCTAAAACGAGGTTGGGCCACTTTAATACCAAGAAAATATCGGAGTTTTCGTAAATCTTTTGTTTGAAAGTGATGGAAAATATATTGCTTGAGTTGATTAATACCAACCTGATCACTTCTTGTAATAAGTATATCATTAACATAAACAATGATATACATACATTGAGAGGTAGATGAATGATAATAAAAGATAGAATGATTTGCTTTTACTTTGACACATGCTAAAATTTTGAATAACTTTATTGAACCTCACAAACCAAGCTCAAGGGGACTGCCTAAGACCATATAGAGATTTCTTCCGTTGACAAACAGGATGAGCCTTCTCCTAAGTAACAAACCCTCGGAGGTTGCTCCATATAGACTTATTCTTCAAGATCCGCATGTAAAAAGTCATTCTTAATATCCAGTTGATACAGAGACCAATGATTAATGGTTACAAGAGATAAAAACAAATGAACTAATGCAATTTTGGCAATAGGAGAGAAAGTGTTACCATAATCTTGGTTAAAAATTTGAGTGTAGTCTTTGGCAACTAGTCTAGCTTTTAGTTGGTCTATTTTTCTATTAAGGTCAACTTTAATGGTGTATATCCAAGGATAGTAGATTTGTCAGAAGGTAAAGGCACTAGATCCCATGTGCCATTAGTTTTCAATGTTGCCATCTCATCAAGCATTGCTTCACACCACCCTAGGTGAGAGAATTTCTTGTATGATTTTAAGAATAAAAATCGAGGATAAGGTAGAAACAAAGGCATAATGAGGTGTAAATAAACTAGAATAACTCAAAATTACAAATGGAATAAGGGTTATGAGTGGAACAAGTACTTTTATGGAGGGCAATTGGGAGGGTGGATTTGAGGTAGGAGATTTTGCAAAATTAGATAGTAAGTCAACAAGTGGATCATCATCACCATCAATTATTTGAGGCTCATTTGAGCATGGACATTGTTGATATGTGATAAGAGGCTAATCTTATGGTGGACTTGAAGGAATTGAATCAAGGACTGATAGTGGTAAAAACCTTGGATTTGAGAATAGACTTTTGAGAAGAAGGAAAGAAGTTTCCAAAAAGGTAATATCAGTAGGTATGAGATACTTATTTAAACTTGAAGAATAACACTTACACCCTTTTTGTAGTCCTAAGTAGTCAACAAAAATACAATTTATAAAATGAGATGATAATTTATTTTTTCTTGAAGTGAGATCATGAACAAAATAAGTGGATCCAAAAATATAAGGAGAAAGTTTATATAGATATTCAGTTGGGTATATTAAAGAATGAGGAATTATATTTTTCAAAACACATAAAGGCATGCAATTAATTAAATAACAAGATAGCATCACTCTAAAAATGAAAAGAAACATTAGTATGTAATAATAGAGTTTGTATAGTTTCGACTAAATGATGATTTTTTTCCTTTAGCAATGTTATTTTGTTATGGTGTGAGGATATGTTGATGGATGAATAATGCCTTGTGATGACATGATAGAAACAAAAGATGCAAAAAAAAATACTCACAAGCATTATTACTATGAAGTGCTCGTATATTATTCCAAATTGGATACGAATCTCAAAAACAAAGAATTTAAAAATTGATAATAATTCAAAATGATTCTTCATCAAATATAACCAAGTACATCGAAAATAGTTATCAATGAAGTTTACAAAATTTCAAAAACTTAAAATGGTACTAAAGAATGTATTAAAGAAAATAAAGGCTTAGCTTGACTAGTAGTTTTATTAGAGAAAGAATTACGAACATGTTTACTAAACTGACATAACTTACAATCTAAGGACTTCAATCTTGAAAGACTTGGAACCATTTTTCGTAGCTTTGAGATGATAGTGAATTAATTCTAGAGACTTTGTATCAACACAAGTCACTGATGATGTTGGTTGGATGTAATAAAGTCCTCTTGACTCATGTTTGGTACCAATTGTCTTTTGTGTACCTTGATCTTGAATCAGAAAAGAATGTTACTAAACAATTGAGGGTTTGGGTAAGTTGATGGATAGAAATTAAGTTGAAAGGAGAACTAGGCATATAAATCATAGATTGTTATTTTAGTGAAGAGAAAGGTTTAGCTTGATCAATATCATGAGCGGGTATTTTAGAACCATTCATCAATATAATTGAAGGAAGGGATTTAATATTGCAATCAAGATGGGTAAAAAGAAATTGATTATCAAATATGTGATCAAAAAATCGTGAGTTAAAAATCTAGCAATCACGAATTGTAGAATGAGATGAGCAAGCAATCAAATTACCCGTATCTACAATGGATGCAAAATGTGTTTATTCCTATTTGGATGCCTTATATTGAAGAAATTGCTCTTTCAAGAATTCTTGATATTCTAGATTAGAGAAGAGAGAGGATTGATTAGGTGATTTAGAACTAGATTGAGCCACACCACCAAAACCAGATTAAACAATATTGGTAGATCGAGGAGGTCGGCCATGTAAAGTAAAGCATTTATCTTGAGTATGTCTTGACTTATGACAGTAGGTATATTAAAGTCAATTGCTTTGATCACTACCACTACGTCTTCCTTGGTTGTTGCGACTACCACCTTGTCCCCTTCCATGATCACCAATGTGTCACCAAAGTAGAGTTTTCAGTATTAATAGGAGTGGTTGAAGGGGTAATCGTAACAGACGGTTGATTAACACTTCTAGTGTGGGAACCTTTGCATTGCCCAATGTTTGTTGACAGAAGTTGTTAAGATCAGAATTTCAATCAATAAGAATAAAGACTATAAGAAACTTATCTTGTTGTTTCTCTTGCTCTTGAATGTTAGCGGTGATGGGCAAAAGTTTCTTGTATTGGGCCATTGGTGTTTTGGCAATGCTGACATAAGAAAACAAATTTGATTCTTGTTTCAAATCCTTCAACGTAGCCATAACTTATACAATTGTTGAATAGCATTGGAGTATAAATTCTTGGCTTCCTCCTGGAAGATATAGTAAGTGTCATAAGGTTGAAAAATAGCTAGCAAATTGGGATCAATGGACTGCCACAATATTGCACATAATTGTGCATCAATCTTGGTCCACTCACTTTGTTTATCAATAGGAACATCTTCAATCTTTGTAGACATCTTCAACCTTTGTAGTCAAGTATTTAGAATAACCTTGCCCTTTGAACCATAATAAAATAGAAGCACTATATGAGGCATAGTTGAAGCCATTCAATTTTGCAGAAGTAATTGTAGGAGTACCAAAAATTGTAGAAGGAAAAGTACTGCCAGAATTGTTGGGTTTAGAAGTAGATATGATGGAGGGTATAAGAGAAAAGGAAGCCACTAGTTGAGAAAGGCAGAGAGGAAGGTCAGGGAGAGAGGGTGTTGTCTGTCTTTGGCTGAGAAATGGTTTGGTTTGGTTTGGTTCGGTTTTGTTCTGTTCCTTTTTTTTAAAGGCTGTGAATTGACAAAAAAGGAGATATGGTGGTTGGATTGATAAACTATGGTCATGGATGGAGTAAGCGGAAGTGGCGGTCAGCTTATGGTGGCGGGTGTAGTGTACGTGTGCCTAGGATGGCATGTGTGGTTGCCATGAGCTTTGGGAAGCGGAGCATTGATGACACGGGCTGGTGGGGATGGCTGGAAATCCACCTGTGATGCTAATTTTGGTAGTGGTTTTTGAAAAATCACAATGCTGCTTTGTTAATCAAAGCAACCAGATTTGGGGCAGTAGTTGTGCTTGAACGTTCTGATTTGAAAATGGTATTTGTGGGAAAATAGTTTTGTTTTGGAGCCTTGGAGGTGTTTGGGTTTGAATTTGATAGGAATGCAGTAACAATTTGGAGTTTTGGAGGTGTTTGAGTTTGGTTTGGGTTTGTGTTTCTGTTTCTGGGCAGAATTTGGGTATATAACAATTCCAGATAGAGGGGGAAAAAAAAAGGAAGAGCTTGAAGCTCAGTGGAGGATAATTGAACCAGAAGCAGAGTTCCTCAATGGGAGGGCTTTGATACCAACTTAAGATTGTTGGGAATGGTTTGACAAAATCATCTTAGCCTTGATCCTTTATATAGTAGAATTACAATTAGTACCTTTTAATGCTAACAAATACAATCCCAAGGGTTATGCCTAAACATCTGCTAATTTATTCTAATCACTAGCTAATTGCATATACAATTAATACTATTCAATTACATTTATTACTATTTAAGATACATGAGCAATTTCCACCCTTTTGGACTGCAAAAGAAAATACTGAATCACCCTTGATACTGTAGGGGTGACATTGGGTGATTTACCTTGGTCTAAAGTCCTTTTTACAATCGACCGCTGTAAACTATTGACTGAAAAACTAAAGTCAAATCTGACTGTCTCTAAGAGATATACCAAACAAAACCATGATCGTCAGTTTAAAGTAGTTTCAGACTGTTTTGAATGGTTTAGCTTTTGACATTTCAGCTTAACTATCATGTATAACTTAATAGAACATCAGCTTTGCTTCTGTAGTTTCATGCTGGTTTTTGGCTTTCACAAACTAAGTTTTCCTCAAATGAAAACAAAAGATTTCAACTAATGGAGATGAAAGGATTGCTATAAATGATAATTTGCTATTTCTGAAGGCTCCAAAAAGCATATGAGAGTCTAATGAAATGAGAGGGAGAAGAGCAATGCTTTATCAGAACCATTGCTGTAAAATGAGGTGAGAGAAAGAAAATAACGTTGCTTAGTGGAGAAGAGAAAGATGGGGAAATGCTTTAGAAGTTAAAATTAGTGTTTATGATATAAAAAGGAAAAAGGATACCAAAGTATGTACATAAATGAATAAAAAAAGACTAAATGTACAAGTGGTAGCCAGCTCAGCAGGCAGTGGGCACATGCAACAAAATAAATATTATTAAATACATTAGTTATGTACAATTTCAGATGAACTTGGTTGAAGACGGTTTTTATTACTTAAAACTGTCTGACTGTAAGTTACAATTTTTTATGGTTGCATATTCTAAACAAACTGATGGCAAAATGATAACTGTTTTAACCTGCAAAATGTCAGTTTAATGCGGCTGGTTAATCATGGTTCACTATTTTTTGAACACCCCTACTTGACAGAGAAGTCACAATTATTAGAACTGGAATTTGACATGTTCTCTGCTTGCTGTGAAAATGGTAGTCTTTTGGTAATATCTTAATTTTCCAATTATTTGAACTTCCCAAGTATGTGAATGTATATTAAAATTTTATTACTAGGTATCTTCTTCAGTGTATGTGTTTTATTGTGAGTTATGGTTAGTTAGTTACCTTGAAATTGTATGACTGAATCAAACATGCTTTTTTGCATGATCAATACATCATGTGTGTGTATTTGCTTTTCTCTCTCTACTTAGGTTGATTTGATTGCAATTGGGAGTTATCATATTGCATTCACTTGAGATTGAGTGAAAAAGGGGAGAACTTATAATTGTTTCCATCATTCATTCCTTAATCAAAGTGTGACCGCTCTCTTTATACCAGAGAGTGAGTACAAAAAGGAGAAAGACAATAATACCCATTTAGAGGAAACAGAGTTGCAGACACTCTACACTGTGATATCCACAGTATATACATGAAATCTAGTACATTCTTTTGGAGCCATCTGCATGTTGTAATCTCATGCATCAATTTAGCATGAGATCTTGAGATTGTTGTTGCAACCCTGCTTGTGTAAAGAAGGTAGATGTGCATCATCTACTTGTTATTTATACCTTCAGGATTTAGTTACCTGATTTAATGATGTGTCTGGGCTTGTTGCTTTAAGTAGATTCAAGTTCCTCCTTCCATTCTTGGGGATCTCAATTTATTACTTGTAGTGGAGTTGGACCAAATAAGCAATGCAAATTTTGGTTTATATGGGCATTGCTTGCTATGGTAGTTAGACGTGTTATGGTTGTTATCATATACTCAGAATCAGGTCATCTTATTAGCTTTCTGATAGAACTGCTCATTTGGTTGTTCCCATCTGTTCATCATGCTTTACTGGTGTTTCTCTCATGCTTTTTATGAGGGATTGGAGTATGCTGTTGTATTATTACATTCATTTGATGATTTGATTTCTCTTTATATCCAATCTCTCTGCTCTTCTATATGTCCTCTTCCTCCTTTGGACAGCTTATTTCTCATAATCTTTTCATTCCTCATCAATGAAACTTCCATTTTTGTCTATTGGAAGGGGAAGAAAAAAATTGGTGTGGTGAATCTAAAAGCTAAAGATACAACTGGGCTGATAGTTGGAATACTTAAACATTTGCTTCCTTGCCATGTTATTGGTTGTCAACATTTGTTCACTATATGCATTCTCAGGGTATTGTCACTGGGCTCGATAATCTGGATGGAGTGATTCGCATAATACGGGAAGCTTCGAGCAATTCAATTGCATCAGCTAGTCTAAGGAATGGTAAACTCCTCAAGTTTCCTTCATAATCTTGCTTGTTAGTAATCTTCCTTAATCTCCTAAAATGCTTAAATTTTTTGATATGTCTGTTAGATTATTAGATTTAATTCATATCCTTATCATTTAAAGTTAAGCTCTCTATTATTATTGAAGTGTAAGTCATCCAATCATGATTTCAAATTCTAGATCTTTTTAGTTATCTAATGTGTCATTGGTATGTCTTTGCAGAGTTCAATCTGTCTGAGAAACAAGCTGAAGCTATATTGGACATTAACCTTAGAAGACTCACCCTTCTTGAGGTGCATTGAAATCATGCCAGTTATGGAAGTCTAGTTAAGCTCACTGATTTCCTTTGAAAAGATTTCTAACTTGCGGTACAAATTATATACTTTGTGCTTCACAGAGAAGAAAGTTTTTGGATGAAAGTAATGCCTTGATGGAACAAATTTCAAAGTTGGAGGAACTGTTGTCCAGCAAGAAGAATATATTGGAGGTATCTTTCATTGTAAAAATGTGCAATTATCTCATTCATAGTAGCTTATTGAATGTATTTGTTCATGTGGTATTGGTATTATTTGGTTGCTGGTATGAGTGCTATATATGCCAGTGATGACATGATTATGTTGATTGAATTTGCAAGTGACATTTGTGCCATTGAATGGGTGCAGAATACAGGTGTTCTTTGAGTAAACCATAGTTTGTATCCCAGTTTTCCTTCTCTGCTTTTATATTCCATGTCAAATACGGACTTCATTCTGCCCTTGTTGCAGAAATTTGGGCTGTTTATATCCTTTAGATGGCTTGACATACTTATGTATTTTCTGTCCATACCTTGTGCCAATGCTACATGGCATAAACTTGTATCAAATTCTAATTTATGCAAAAAGCTGAAGCTGTTAATAGGAGACGTAAGAATGGTTTATTACATCTCTAACATGTCCACTGTTAAGCTTGATGCATGACCTGATTTGTGCTGAAATTTAATCTTGATTGGGAGAGTGGGAAAGGCAGCAAGATTTGAACCCTAGATCTTTAGGACAAAGAGGCTCTGTCAAACGCCAATTTTAATTAGGTTTTATTGCTTTAACAAGTTAATATTGACATTGTTCAGAATGTTGAGTTTGATCATTCAAATTTCAGAGAATGTTAAAATTGTTACATTGGTATCAGTAGCCTGTTAAGTGCAACTGTTTTGGCGTGAACCGATTTTGCCATTGTAATTCTATTAAAGCACATTTTCTCTCCACACAATCCATCTCTATTACTTGTGATTGATGTTTGAGAATATTGATATTACATAGAATTATTTAATTTTCTGGGTTGACCAGTCTAAATTTCTGTCAAAATTTTAGCTCATAGAACAAGAAGCAATTGAACTGAAAAACAAATTTGCCAGTCCAAGGCGTTCAATGTTGGAGGATGCAGATAATGGTCAACTTGATGACATTGATATTGTTCCAAATGAAGAAATGCTATTGGTATGTGGCTGGGAGAGTATGATACCTCATCCTCTTTCTTTTCTTGTTACTAGATTACAACGGTTCATGTATTTGGTTTTGTTCTGAACTGATGTTCATGGACATAGTTCTGTCTTTTGCTTGCAGGCATTTAGTGAAAAAGGTTATGTTAAGCGAATGAAGCCAAGCACATTTAACCTTCAAAATCGTGGAACCATTGGCAAATCGGTCGGAAAACTGAGAGTGAATGATTCAATGTCAGACTTTCTAGTTTGTCGGGCACACGATCATGTACTTTATTTTAGGTACGCTAATCTTTCTCCTGCTCTTTTGTAGAAGGTTAAGGAGCTTCTGCCTAATGAAGCTGTTAGAATATATTGGGAAATTATTCTTTTCGATTATAATTTAGTGATCTATACTAAATCATATTAAGATATATAATGATTGATTTGGGCTTGCTTGTCTTGCACCCAAAGTTAGGGGTATGAGTTTTTATATTCCTTAGAATATCTATATAAATATTGCATTATGTTAAGGCTATTCAGCCTAAATATCGTTCAATAATAATATTATCAGAGTTCTCTCTAGCCTTCCTACTTCTCCCTTTTCTTTAAACCCTATTTTATCTTTGAACGTGGTATCAAAGCGGTATCATTTGCCTTGAGGCCTAGTGGGTTATTACTTTTGATGTAGTACCCTTCTCATATCATTGCATTTTTACTTTTCCTATAACTTACCCTACCATTCCTTCATGTCTTCAACCTCTGTTTCTCTGTTCCATCAAACTGAAATTTAATTACCAAATCACCCTAGTTTTACTTAGTTTTTTTGCTTGTTTTTGCTTCTGCTGCTGCCTTCTCCAGTTGGGTTTTTTCCTGGCATCCATTCTTCTCACTGCCAGAACCACCAATGTCAGCATCTCATTTCCGGCCATCCACTGGAATGTTGTCCTATGACACCCACACATGTGCTGAACAGTCTGCTGGTGTTTTGCCACTTTCTGGCACCAATTTGCTCACTTTGGCCTGAGTCCTCACCACAGGCACCATTTTGATTGGCATCAGCCAATCTACCACAACCCAAAATTCAGCCACCATTTGCAGCCGCATGTGTAGGGAAGGCAATGGGTCTGGGCTGGATAGACCTAATGTGAACCCAACAAGAACTGGATCCGCTAAAGACACGAAATATCAAATTCATTTTGAACCCAAGATTTGAAAGGATAAGACTAGCTTGGATCGGAAAAAATTATTATTATATTTTAAATTAATCTTGAAATATGAAAGTTTAACAAGGTTGAGCATCTGATCTTTCAAATTTTAATTTTTTTTATTTGATTATTGATTTTAATATTTTATATTAAATTTTTCATAAAATATAAGATTTTTATAGAAAATTTAGAGAAAAAAAGTAACATGTGTATATCTTTTTATTTCTCATTTTGATTTTTTAATTGTATAAATTATGATAATTATAATATGTAATAATTATGCAAATTAATGAAAATTTATTTATTTTTATTGATAATAATTATACTTAACAATTATGAATGACTATATTTATTTCTCATTCACATCTATATTTATTTTGACTCATTTATACTATTCATATTAGTTTTAAAGTAAATATGGGTTGTGTTATTATTAATTTTATCAAATAAAGATCGTATTGGATTAATTTATCGATAATTATTTATTAATTTGTATTTTTATAAGATACTCTTATATTGTATAAATTAATATTATAAAATTATTTCAAAATATCTTTATAACTTAATATAAATTCAAGTATTTTAATATTATTTTATGATAAATAAAATATTTTAATATTATTTATCTTAGATAAATTATCACAATATCCTTATATATATGAGATAATATTGATTTTTATATAATAATAAGTTAATTATAAAATATGTGATATTCAATTAGGATATATGACCCATTGAATATTTACAAAAAATAAATTCATGTGTCATATAAATCAATATTATAATGGATCCAATATGATATTCAAAAGGGATTTAGGATCCAGAATCCATTGAATATTTAATGGATAGACCTAAACTCAAATTATTAAGGAGTGGGTCTAATTTGGGTAAGATTCATTGGGTAAATTTCCATTGGTTTGGATAAGATCCATTGGATATGAATATTTTTGCCATCCCTAGTATTGATAAGTATGCAATCCAATCTATCTTCAAATTAAAGCTTTACTGGATTCTAAAACGTCATTCAACTATGACCTGACTCTGCTGGTTTGAGCTTATGCTATTTAGCATGGATTTCATGTCTATGCTTTATCCTAGTTTCATGAGTTGATATTGACAATCATTGCATTCTCCATTGTATAATTTAAAAGAAATTACAATATGATGAATTTATTTTTAATCTAGGTATGCTTACTAAAATCTGTAATTGATCATAAGAATTATGCAGTATGTAGGAATTATAAAATTTTGAGCCCTATTGGTGAGTGAGCTTCTTTATGTAGAGGATTGTGGTTGCAGCTTGACATTTTTTTATCATATATTATAATATGATGAATATATGTGCATTAGTTTGAATTCTCTGTAAAGCTTGCTCGTTTGAAGATATTTTCAGTGATATACAGCGTGCAAACCATTTCTACATTTATTTCTAGTTCTCTACTTTTAGCCTCACCAGGTGGTTGGCATTTCACACTAAAAAACATAAAAGGAAGTTATAATAGGACAAGGTTTGAATATAGTTTCTCGAAGATATTTTGATCGATTGTTAGTGTAGTAGGTGTGCTGTGGGCAGTATGGGAAAGTTTTAAAACATGTATAGCTGTATTAATGTAGTAGGCTTTATGTAATTATTGAGTACTCCCATATGGTTAACTCTGATACAAGGAATGTTTGTGCATTTAGTTTGAATTTTCTTTTTTTTTCCCATTTGAACTGTTCATTCAATTTTTAATAATAAGCTTCATCTCAATTACATTCTAGACTACTATTACAATTAGTGACCACTGGTTATTTTGCACCCCACATTGGCTTTTTGTTTAAGGTATTTGATTAAAAGCCTTGGTGATTATTCTAGGTACATTATCCAAATGATTCTCTTCAATGCATATATTTATTCTATCTTATTTTCTTGCAAACATACTTGATGATGATTACATCATGGCAGCATACAACCATCATACTTTAGCCCATATTAGGTTTATTGTCCAAAATTTTTTCTCAGGATTCTGTCCCCAGTCCAGAAAAAAAAATGTTCACAGATTATGACATTATGTTGAGTATTGTATTTATTTTTCTGTTAACCTAGTGATCTGTTTGTAGAACTTTGATTTACCAATTATTTATTTCTACTTGCTTAGAAATTTGTAAAGAGAACTTGTTGGCTGCCTTGTATTATGGATCCTCTGCATTTTAGGCACCATTCTTATCTCTGACATGTCATTGACCTTATTGTTGTCTGGCCAGGACTTTTATATCAATCCTCATCTTTGCATCCATTATTTTATATAATTAAGAATTTAAAATAACTGGGTTGCAGCTGTGTAGTAGTTTTTGATTATGGCAATCAATTTTCAGTGATAAGGGAACAGTATACTCAGCTCGGGCCTACAAAATTCCAGAGTGTAGTCGGACTGCTGCTGGCACACCACTCATTCAAGTAATTGCTTTTTACTCATAAATTCCCCTAATTTTACACACACTTGTACTTCAACAAACTACTTAAGTATTGTTATGTTTGAGCCAGATCTTATCTTTATCTGATGGTGAAAGGATAACCTCCATTATTCCTGTGAGTGAGTTTGCTGAAGATCAATTTCTGGTTATGCTGACAATGAATGGCTATATCAAGAAAGTATCCTTGAATTCTTTTTCATCAATCAGGTCAACTGGCATCATTGCAATTCAGTTGGTTTGTTCTCCTATTTGAGCTATATTGTACTCTGTTCTCTGTAATTAGATGTGTTCATGGGTTGCCCAGCCTGATAGGCTTGGCCTTAAAAACTATTGGGTTTGGAGACTCTTTTTATGGCTTGAATATTAAGTTGTTTTTCTCATGGTCCCATTGATAAATGTGCCAGGCTTAGGCCATGATTATATGAATTAGTTCAGCCTGGCTTGACTCAATTATAAAAAATTATTTACATTAAAATAATTATATATTACAAAAAATAGTTATATTTAATTATTTTTAATGCAAAAATTCTTAATTTGATATAATAAATATTTTATATGTTTAAATATTCTATTGTTTATTTAAATGTGTACTTTTTTTATATAAATTTAATTTTTTGCTTAAAATAATAATGAAAATAAAAGTAATAGAATTTTTGAGCTGGGCTTTGGGTCATTTCTATTTTCAATTGGGACAGGTCAGGCCATATTTAAATTAAAAAAAAGCTGAGTGGGCTCAAGCTCGGGCCATTGTATTTTATGCAACTATGCATAAAAAGCCGGGCCCAAAAGCTGATGACTAAGTCCATGAACACCTCTATTTGTAATTTATCATTGATAATTAGAGTGCTGTCTTTGAATATTTTATTCTGCTGTACTGGTTAATGTGCTAGGTTCCTGGTGATGAACTGAAATGGGTCCGTTGTTGCACAAATGATGATCTAGTGGCCATGGCTTCGCATAATGGAATGGTCATTCTGAGCCCCTGCAGTAATGTAAGCTACTGTTTGTAATTATTGTTTGTGTTAGGCATATTGAAAATTGTAATTCTGTAGTTTCTGTACATCAAAATGTAAGTGATTTAAATCAATAACTATAATTGAGGAACTTGTAGATAAATGAGAAGTGGTTGTTGGTATTTTATTAGTACATTAAGACTGTATACTCCTTCTCTGGGAATGGCTTCTAATAATCCTGAAAGCTATACAGCAAGGAAAACCTCTGGTGCAACCACTTCAATGTATTCCGAGACTTGCACAGCATCAAATATTTTTAATCACTAGATCATATTTCCCAATAAATATGGAGTCAAATTGCTTGCTTCACATGGGATACACTTGCTTTTATCATGTTTCTTGCATTATTGCGATTTCCATTCGCCTTTTTCTTTTGTGTAGTAATGAGTAGTTTAGAGCAGTTCTAAGATTTTTGTTTGCTTAAAAGATTCTCTGTGGGAAAGGTGTTATTTGCTTGAAAGATGTGTATCTGGTGACATATAGGGATATTGGGAAAGGGACATATGATTCAAGCGCATGGCTTGATTATGCTTGATCTTAAATTTGTGCCTTTTTATTTTATTATTTTTTTAGGTACTTAAAACTTTGAATTTCTTTAGGTTGTCTCTTTTGATCTGCTTAAATGTTACAAGTTGATTGTAAATTATCTTAATGACATATAGTTCGCTTTGTACCAAGTCATCAGGCTTACCTTTCTACTGATGTTTCACTCATGCTGATAGATGAATAATATTACATAGATTCTGGTTGTTGAAGGTCTTGGCAGTTCAAAATAGCTTAATTGAGTTCTCTTGTTCTGTTTTTGAGCTGATGTCCTAGTATTAGATCTGATACCTGTTGCAGTAGGCAAGAATATATATATATATATATATAGTTCACTTGATTTTATTGTGGAAAAAAAATTCTTTAAACAGGAGCTAGCAAAATGTTCCGTGGCCTCCTATGAATAAATTAATAATAATTTGCTTGTATTTGTTATTGTGGGTGATTACCTTCTTGAAAACCTCTGAAGCATGGCTATGCCTTTTTACAAGGAAACGGTGTCTATATAAATGCACTTGCATTTCCTACTGAAATACCCATCAGTGTACCCTTAAATTATATAATATATACATATATTGACTCCTTATTTATTTTTAAACTCAGATTCGCACACAAGGCAGAAATACAAGGGGAGCAGTGGCAATGAGACTAAGAGAAGGGGATAGGATGGCTAGTGTGGATATTATACCAGCAGCAATGTGGAAAGACTTGGAACTTTCAGAATCTCCTGGGAGCAGGTAATATTATAATTGACAAAACTGTAGTAAAGTTCCTTAGGTATTTGCTGTAAGGTTCTCCAATCAAATTACAACATGCGTGTAAATTTTTCTTTTTAATTACTATAATAATTACAATGATTATCAATATGCTAATTATTTTCTTTAAACAGGGCAATTAACATGTCTTGATCTAATTAGAGAACCTAATAGCAAAAACCTAAGTTTTCTCCTCCTGTAATCTGTGTCCTTGATATATATATATATATATATATATATATATATATATATATTATCATTGAACAAGTAATACACTGCATATATCCTTGACCCTTTCTATTTAATATTTGTGTACAGCTCAAGAGGCCTAAAGGGCCCGTGGTTGTTGTTTGTGTCTGAAAGTGGTTTTGGAAAGCGGGTTCCCTTGAGCAGTTTCCGCATATTACCTTTGAATCGTGTTGGTTTGATAGGATACAAGGTATCTTTAATTCATCTTTTGGCAATTATCTATAATATCATGGAAAGGCCACTGTCTGGCAGTAATGAGTGTTTTGATTGTTCAATGCATAATGCCGTTTGCCATCTGTGCATTCAGTTTTCTGCTGAGGATTGCTTGGCTGCAGTTTTTGTGGTAGGATTCACCTTAGCAGGTACGGTCATCATTGGCACAGTCTGATTATTATGTCTCTGGTTCTTGTGATGGTTGTAGGCTATGGTATTACTGCTATGACACTTGGTCTAATATATATATATTTTTTCTTCCTGACAGAGGATGGTGAAAGTGATGAACAAGTGGTTCTTGTAAGCCAAAGTGGTACAGTCAATAGAATTAAGGTTCGGCATATTTCAATACAATCTCGATATGCAAGGTAAATTTAAGCTTTTGCCCTCAGCATATGTATAGCTTATATATCTCGTCATCTCTGTATACTTTCCTATCTCGATTTGTCTGTTTTTTACCCCCTCGAAAAACAAAAATCCCACTGGTCCTACTTGGGTAGATTTTCTTTCCAACCTGAATTTTATTTCTCTTCCTTGCACACCTTACAGGAACTTGGTTTCTCTTGGATAAATTTGATTTCATTTTCCTGATCTAGGACTGTTAGTTGTAGCCTCTTAATGCTTATTGTTTCTGGTGAAATTTTATTAGGGGAGTCATTTTGATGCGGCTTGATCATGCTGGAAGGATTCAGTCAGCTTCCTTAATCTCAGCAACTGATAACGGGTCAGACGAGGAAGTTCATGCAGTTGCTCAAGTCTAGCTAGAGAAACTTGCCTGACTTGGTGAATATCTTTTGTCGGCCGTGCTCATGCCTGCTAACCGAACATGAATTTTTGCCTTTGGTGAAGCGCAACTGCTTGATCCCTTGATCCCTGAAGCAAGTGCATGGAAAGTTTTCCATTCTAATTAAGTCTGTTTAGGCTTTTCTTATGCTTCATTAATTGTCTTTGGATGGAGATGAATGGTTAGGGTTACAGTTTTCTCGTGTCGTGTAATGTGTGTGGCTGAAAACAAGTGTTAGATATGCAAAGCTTTAGCAATATTGTAAATGGTACAATTTTAATCAGCTGTACAGATTAAAAGGTTTGTACCAAACTAGCAATAGCATTTTCTTATAAGGTAGATATATTCCATCTATGCGAATTACAGTTTGTCTTGGATCCATTTAAGGGTAAAATCGTAATTTATGTCCTTGAAAAAAGTTAGGGGTTTTTATAGAAGTTTAGCGCTAAAGTAATAAAAAGTTGTATGTATGGATTTTGAATGCAACAGATATATAAAAAATTGTAATTCCATCATTTAAAGTTTTAGTGGAAATTTTTCCAAAAATATTTGGGTTTCTATATAGAAGTTGCAATATCTAATGAAAAAGCTGCATGATTTTATATAAGGAGATACAAATTTAAATGAAAAAATTGCATGCTTTTTCCAAGGGCTTGATAAGGACTTAATTGACACAATACAAGATTGAAGTACAGATTTTAAATCACTCATTGATTTCTTAATACCTTGACGGTGATAGCATGATATTGCCTAATCGGAAAATGTTACATATAGTGGAAGGGTTATCTCTTCTAACTCCGCTGCGAGAGGAGAAAATTTAGGGTCTTGCTGGATTGTGTTTCACAGCTCCTCTTAGTTTGTTCACAAATTAGGCGATCGGAATCGGTCTTTTTAACCTTTATTAAATATAGGTATATACAATGTTGTTGGCTAAAAAGAAAGCCATTAAATCTAGTAGGAATGATTCATTGTTTAGAAGGATGAAGAGAATATAGATTTATTTGAAAGTTGAACCTTCGGAACTTGTTTTATTCTTTTTAAAAGAAGTTATCTCCATTCATTTGTAGCCAGCGATGTGCGATTGCCCTTTTTTTGTAAAATGTAACTTAGAAGAGACATTTTTATTTTTAAGAGAGAAATGCTGGATGCACACTTTAGCCATGCTTGGTGTTGCATTCTAGAGTAATGATATTCCTACACTACCACACCCTATGTCCCACTTCACTCTCGAATCAGTTTCTAACTTTCTTAATTTCTACTACTAACTTGTTGAAAGTATAACAGTAACTTTCTTGAAGATAATAATAAACTTTGGGGGGGGGGGGGTTAGCGTTTGATGGGGTGTATGTGTGAGTGTCAGTACTCCTACGTTCTTCTAAGTATTGCTAAATGCAAATTTCATATCTGTTCACACACAATGCCAGAAATGACCCCACAATCCATTTCGTTGCACTGCATTTACACTGGAAGATACACTCAGCATTATTCAAAATGATGTAATGACAAAATCAAGAGTAAATATTGTTAATGATGACTATGAATTATAAAGCATAATTAAGAGCAAAGTAGAGGCTGACTTATTTAGAGAAATAAGAAAAACCTTTTGCATGCAAGAGTCAACTTCTTGATTATCATTACAATAGAGGTACTCATTCACTTAATGTTTAATTATATAAAAGTAATTTATATATGCATGCATAACACATACATACACAACCATTTTGTCAACAATTGGTTGGTCAGTGGAAACAAATTGAATAGCAAGATGTTCTAGGCCAAACGTTTATATTGGAATGAGTTTATTGTTTATTACTCCCATCCTAAACAAGATTTGTTTCAAACTTGATAAAATAGATGTGGTGATATCTTGTGTGGGAAAAAAAAATCCTTATATAACCATCTAAATTTCTAGCAAGCTATCTTTAAAACAAATCAACCAAAAATTTCAACATAAGAAATACTGATTGAATGAACAATGAAGTAATAATTGTCCCTTATCTTAGGAAGCACATAAGAGATTAGTCTTTCTAGTTCTCGCCTCACTTATCTATAAGGAGTGATAACTTTCATAAGCTTAGTAGGCACTATAGTTGTGAATGGAATACGAGGCACTAGTAATCCATTGCTACCTCTTTCCAACATTTGAATCATATCTTTCATGGATGGGCAGTTTATCGGATGCAATTGTGCTAGTTTGACTCAAATTTTAATTATTATTAATTATTAATTATTATGAGTTATCTTTCTATTTAAGCTAAGTATTTGTGTTAGAATAAAATGGAGATTCTTTATCAAACAAGTATTTCTGGGTTATAAATATTTGTGATGGTTAGAGGTTTGAGATATGATAGAGATTTAATGTGAATATCTATGTAGGTTATGTGAGAAACCTTTATAGAGATTTGAAAAATATTTATAAATAGTGGCTAGGAAATTGTAAGATTATCATTGAGAACCTTCAAATACATTATCTTATGATCTTTGATGATATAGTGAATTTTTTCTCATTTGTGATTTTTCTCTAGAGTTTGGAGTTTTATACATTAAATTTTTTGTGTGCTTTATTATGCTATTTGGATTGATTTAATCGTATGATACTTGTTTGTTTGGAGAGAAGATATTTTTATTAACAACTAGTATCATAACAAACTTGGTCTAGTGAAAGTAGTAATTAGAGATAATAGAGCCTGGTTGATATTGCATGATGAACAATGGATAAAGCTAATGGTGATAAAGATGATTTGGTTGTATAGAGTTGCTGTTGATGATGATGGAGATGAAAATTGAAGAGATTATGTTAGTTGATGAAGGCATTTATAAGTTTAGTATTCTTATGGATGTGAGAGATTCTTGCAAATGAGTATGTCGTGGATAGGCTTTGGTGAAATTTGTGACACTTGATTAATATGGGGCTACTTGGTAGGAAAATGATTATTGCAATTTGATAAAAATTATAATGATGAAGAATTTTATGGTTGGTGCTTTATGATTGGTCTTGTTTAGCAATAGATGAAGCATGAAAAATTAATGAGGATGATGGAATTTGTGTCAAGGCGCAGATTATTAAATTTAACCTAATTTTTTTTTATTAATCATTGATTGTTTTCCATTATGAGTTATGTTTTTGTTCAAGTTATGTATTTATTTAGAGTAAAATGGAGATTCCTGTCAAATAAGTATTTTTAGGTTATAAATATTTGTGTTAGTAAATGATTAGAGTTATGAAAGATAATTGATGTGAGCACCTATGTGGATTATGTGAGAACCCTCATAAAATTTAGTGAGGGATGTAGGCATAATGATTAGGAAGTTATAAAGTTATGGTTGAGAACTTTTACACACATTATCTTATAATTTTTAATGATACAATGAACCTTTTTTCATATGTGATTTTTTCCCTAAAGTTTAGGGTTTTCATGTTAAATTATTCATGTTCTTTATTGTATTATTTTGTTTGATTTAATTGTTTTATACTTGTTTGTTTAAAGATGAGATATTTTTCCAACGTATTATATGTAATAGAGTCTAATAATTGCAAGTTTCTTTGCATTCTCATCATCTTTATCCTTTTCAAAGTGAACACCTAGGTCGTCTCCATTACTACAAAAATTTCTTTTAATATTAGTTGTTTAATAAATTTAATGTCAATTTTTACTTAATGTATATACATGTGTCATTATATATTAGATAATTTCATGCTAATTTTTTAACTCGTGTAGAAAAATAAAATAATGTTGGATATAAAACCATCATTATTTCTTTATTGGAATACTATATGAAGAATTTTTATTATAATACAACATCAATTTTTTTATAAATAATTGATATTATATTTTATATATCACTTGGTTGTATGTCATTCTCCTTACCCTTAACATAAACTTTAACCTTAACCCCTTGCCATTCTTTCTATTCTTTGTTTTTTTTTGTACCCTAACTAAACCAACATTTCCATTCCAATTTCAATGACTTTAAGTAGAAAAAGATTGAAAATGGCACAAGGTTACCTCAATCAAATATAGGTGCTTTGCTGTAAGTACCCAGTGCTTAATATATAATATTAGCACTCCCTAGAAAAACTTATCCAATCCTACAAATATAATGAAAAATATTTATTAAAATTTTATATATGATAGTATAACAAACGTTAAAAAATATGAATGAAATCTAGTTTCTTACTTGTTTAACCTTGTAAAAGTTATATCAAAATAAAAGGCAACAAAACATTTTCAATTATGAAATTAGAAACTAAATTGCAACAATAAGCACAAAATATAAAATAATTCTTTACATTTATATTCTATATTTTTCTAGTGAGTATTATATCTCACATATTTAACAAAGTTTTAATCCTATAAAATAATTAGTGAGTATAAATATAAAATTAAAAAGAATCATTTGAAGACTGGAAGGTAAGTAAATCTTATTGGAAAGAGAAATTTTAGAATTGTAAGAGTTTCACAATGAAATTTACAAATGGCTTCACTCTTTTTATTTCCATCTTATGCCCTTAAGGGTGCTTAATGAGCTTGGTAGATTAGACTAGATCAAATTGAAGTCTGTGTTGGCTTAGTCTACACTAAGGCTTGCATTTTAAGTAAGTCCATTTTGATAAGGTTGATCCATATTGTAAGCTTGCTAGCTCATTTTTGAAATTGCTTTCCCTTTATCTTACTTTTTTATTTTTTAGCCAAAGCAAGAGAACCTTTTTTCAATATAGATTTAAAACAAGACCAAAACACCTTTTCTACCTTTCCACTAAGCAAAACTTAAACTCAAAACAACACCAAAGCACCATACCAAAGCATATATTAAGCTAAGAAAGTTCATAATTATACATATAATATAATTTAAATTTAAATTAAATTAACTTCATATATTTTTAAAAAATACTCCATTTGTGGTAAATCTTCTGACAAATGTAAGAGGACAAAACAAAACAAAACTCTAAGCTTTTATAATGAAACAATTTTGCAGATGAAGCAAATGGACTTTAATATATCACATTTGGATTAGAGAAATTCAATAAAACGATGAAAAATTTGGAATTTTCTCAAAGAAGTAAACATGAGTAAAATTATCCAATTACAATTTGACTTTTAATTTTTATTAAATAATAATTATTACAAGAAGCATTTAGGAAATAAACATAAATTCATGAAAAAAAATACCAAGATGAAACAGAGCATACTTTGAGGTGATGGAATAGAAATAAAGTCACAAAAATCATTAACCAATAACATCAAAGTTACAAAAACAATAGAATAATAAGGTTTTTTAAGAAATCAAACACAAAGCTGATAAAGGAAAAGATACAATTATGAATGAAAAAGTAAAAATAAGAAAATATCTTCTACTATTCTGCTTGCACAAGGTTTGACAATTTTCAATAGTGGTAGTGTGTTATTCATTGTTCATCCTTAGTTGCTCTCCAATCTTTGCAAGGTATTTGCAATTTCAATTTAGGAATTTAGTTTCAAAGTTCATAGATTCATTTTAAAGGATAGGAATTAAGATAATAGGATTTAAGTTTTAGGTAGTTGAGCTAGGTAACTGGGTTAAGTATTTTTTGTTAAAAAAAGTTAATTTACAAACCGATCCATGTGGATCTGGTTTATTCAAACTAAGGCCCATTGAGCCTTACTTATTTAGGCCATTTTTTTTTATCATTTTTAGTAACTCTGATCCACAGAAAGCTTGTAAACTAGTTTGTCAAGCCCATAGGACAAAGGCTAGTTAAGCATCCTATGCATCTTGGTTTTCCTAGTGTTTTAAGTTTACATGTCAATTAATAAGAAAAAATTGACATGTATAACAAAATAACATCATTGAACTATAAAATTTTAAAATTTAGTTATTAAATAAAAACCAACATCATAAACCAAAATATTTTATTTTTTTCATTATATTTCAAACAAAAATTTTATAAATTATAAGTCGCTAGCAATAAAATTATCTTTTTACATTATAATAATTTTCTTACATAATTAAATATATACAAATAGCAACATATTGAATAGTCTAATAAATAAGGAACTATAATTTATAATAAACAAAAAATTTTAGTTAAAGTTAATAAGAAACTAATAAGTGAATAATTTAATAAATGAAATACTATAAATTATAAATTTTTACTAAAAAATATTGCACAAAAAGACATAAAGTTAGAATAAATTTTTTTTGTTATTTTCGCAATTAACTTAAGCTTTTCAATGTAAAAATAATCATATTACTTTTTTCATTATAATTTCTTCTTATTTTTTTTCATCTTTGTATTTTCTTCTAAATTATGCTTCTTGAGATAGGATGTGAACAATAAAGACAAATTTTGAAGGTGTGATAGTTGCAAATTGATGAAAATTATAGTAAGGAAAAATAATATAGCCAATCTTATAATGAATTCAAAAGGTCAAGCATTCCAATATGAAAGTGATTATATTATTTCTTTTCACTACAATTTTTTATTAGTTTGCACATCATTGATAAGTCATTGCCAAAATGTTTCAAATGGAGAGTGGGAATAAAATTTATAGATATCATGCAAAGATTTAAATATTAGTCATTAATTGAAATTAATGTATTACATATGTTTTACTTTATAAAGCTTTATTATTGATATATCTTGAAATATTATAATTTTTAGTAATTTATTAATAAATGCTTAGTATTTATGATTCATGTTTTCATATCTTAATACAATGCATCTCATAAATATCATCTCATAAATGTCATATCGATGTATTTGTAAATATTTATTTCATGCTAGTAAATATTTATTACATATTAGTTAGTTGTTGGTGTATCTTTAGACATTGATTATGATAAAAAAATTGGTATGGTATTCTAATTTTATCAAATCACATCGATTCTAATAAGTAATTGACATTACTTAGCTATTTTTTTAAAGATATAATTTCTATAGCATGATATTTTTCTAACAATGACTTGTACAAAAAATACACTAGATCATCAACACACTCATTGATGTTGTATATTCTTATTCTAAATAATAAGTATTTTGTTATTGACACTTAGGAAGATATAATATTTATAATTACAACCATTTTAACTACTTATTATGTTAAGAATTAACTCATAAAAGTAATCGATTCTTGTGAGCTATTTCATTTTTAATAGAAAATAATTATAAGTATTTTCTCAATACTTATTTTGCATAAAAATTGAATAAAGATCCAATTAATTGCATAATATATACTCATGTGATCATAATATGGATTCATAAAAGATATGTATATAAGTTATTTGCAGTTAATAGAAAATTATTATTCACAATGTATTAATAAAGTTGGATAATTTATTAATGTTGTTATAAATTTGATATATATGGCCTATTTTAATTAGATAAAATTTATAGATATACTTGGTATATCAAATAGGATCATAAACAAAATTTATATAACTATTGTCAAGATAAATAGAATTTCATAGGTATTAATTTATTTTACTCTAAATTTTGAGTTATATATAATTATAGTCTTATAGATGTAATCAATTTAAATTGTAAATCAGTGAGACTCAATTGTGAATCAATATATTCCGTGATTTGGTATTGATATATTTATTAAAAATATAATTATGATATGAAAATATAAAATTTAGTGATATAATAGTCTTAATGGATTTCAATACTTGATCATAAGTCTTAGGCTTAAATACATCAATTCTAATTAAATTAGAATAAAGTTGATTGATGATTATTAGAGAAATCAGTAAGTACTAAAATAAGTTAAATTGATGAAATTAATTTAATTGAATATTATGCAAAAGGGTATAAGTAAGAGTTTATGTGGTATGGAAATATAGTTTAAGACAATTGTTAGTTTGTTTGGATTTTTATCTAAACAAAGGCATGTATAATTGGTTTGTAGTTTTAGTTCTATAATGAAAAGATCGTTAAAACTAAATAATTAAAGTATTTAATTATTTAGGAGCTATTTACATGTATACCCATAAAATCTCCGAACTAGCTCAAGATCTTATACATAATACTGTTGGATCAAACTAGTCAGGAAAAGATTTTTGGATTGATGTATGGAAATATATGCATGACCTAGTCAATGGGTCCATGCATATGGCTTAGTATAGTTGGATAATGGGATTTAATTTTTCAAAAATGCAAATTTCTAGAATATTCTCTTAGGTAATTATCTAAAATTCAAAGATGTGATTTGAATTATTTATTTTATTAAATAAGATTATTTTAGGAATTTAACAAAGATAATATTTTATTTTTTAAATATTTATTGGAGATATATTGGAATGTCCGGTAAATAAATTTTTAATAATAAAAAATATTTCAAATATTAATTGAAAATATATTTTTGAACAAGTTATGAATCTTAATGATGTATTATAAGTCTTAATGAAAATTATTTACCTCAATGAAGCATTATGAATCTTTATGATGTATTATAAGCCTTAATAAGAATTATCAACCTTAATAAGCCATTATGAACTTAATATAACATTATTGACTTTAATGAAATGTTATGATTCTTTATAGGATATTATGAGCCTTAATGTGACATTATGAATGAAGATGTTTTGAGATGACAATAAACACAATTTCATTTCTTAACCCTTTTCTATAAATAAGATTCTAGGGTTTTAATTTTTAGATGATAGGGAACTTAAAAAAAGTTCAAATCTATCAAAACTATAGAGTTCCAATTTTACAGAGAGTTTTAGATTGAAATTCTGTCAAATTTTAGAAATAAATTCAAAAATTTAAATGAATAATTTGTTTTCTAAATTTTTCTTAGTACTTAAGTTTGAATATATCAATTTTAATAATTTTTTGTTCTTCTCGTATAGTATTTAAAAGTCCACATGCTATGTGTTTGTCCTTGAGATAGTTTAGAAGATCTTGTAAATGATAGTTTAAAAATCTTATGTTAGCATTTTCTTTAACAACACTAAGTAATTTTCTTAACATAATGTATATATATGGTCATAAGTGTTTGATCTTATTTATTTTCATTGTGTTATATTTTAAAAAAGTTAATTAAAGATTTCAAAAGAACAAATTTTAAAAAAAATCAGTTCTTTAACCAAATTAGTTTTCAAAATTGCTTTTTCTAAATGATAAACAACATATTGTGGAATCTACATGTTAATTGATAAAATGGACAAATATTTTTTTTGATGATGTAACAAAATAGCAACTTAGTAGAGGTCGTAAATATGATTCATATAAATAGGAGTTTTAATGCTTATTACTTGATCACACGACTTTGAAGAAAATTGATGGTAATTGTCTTTATAGTATTCTTGAAGAAGTTCCTTGCCTTCATATTCATGGCAATCCTTTTTATCCTTAAGGTTATTATTAATGAATTCTCGTGGAAATAACTAATCCTTATTGCTACTAGTATTATCAAATTCACTACATAGAGTTGGCAATACATAAAGGAAATATGGTCATTTTTATTTATTTCAAAATGGTAACTTGACATAAATTATGATTAAGAAAGGATAATAGCTTAGGAGTAGTAACTTGCATTTTAACAACTAATGATTGAGTTGCAATGATTGTGTATTGTCCCTTTATGCCACTTAAATAAAAAATGAAGTAAAAATCTAGAGTAAAAATCTAAATAAAAAAATAGAGTGAAAGAGAAAAAAATTATGGATGCAATTTATAGGCAATTAGGATATTCTACATTGGTTATTAACAGATAACTGAGTTTTTTCATGTTGAATCTATTCATATACCTTTTAATTGTAAATAAAATCATTAATTGACTATTGGCATTTCTTTAAATGTTAATTTTATATGAAATAAATATATAAAATATAAATATTCTTTATAGTTTACAATAAAATCATATATACAAATATTAATTAGTTGTTAATATTCCTTTGGACATCAGTTTAGTTTGCAACTGACATTTAATATTCCACATAGTATTCATTTAAACAATGGTTAATTAAAAATAGATGCAATATTCATATTTAATGATGTTTATTTGTACAATCATCCTTTAAGTTTTCTTATATGAGACTTTTCTCCCATTGAAAAATTAGGCCTTATAACATTAGCTTATTATTTTAACTAATATGGTAAGTTGTACTTATTTTTAAAGGACAAAATACCTATTTATGTCCTTATGATATTCACTTTTTTCAATGTTAACTTTGTGATATTATTAGTATCAATTTTATCAATGACAATCACTAATTTGTCCGATCTTGTCCCTCAGTTAGGGGTTGTTCAAATGCATAACGCAAAACTGATGTGGATATCCTTGTGGTTATCTTGCTTAGTGGATGATTTCATTTTAGGATAAATAACATCAAAAGAGAAGAAGCATTATTACCTTTCTCATTTGGCTCCATCACGCAATTGATAGAAAGAAAAAGGAAAGGGGTAAAAACCTAGTCTCCAGTTACAGAACAAGGAAATGGGGGGAGATGGAGTGTATCACAACTATTTTGGTGGAGCTTATTCTTTGGTTTCATCTTCTTCAATTGATTTATTTGCTTATTTGACATGTGATTATGGGTTAAAATCCATTCTCCTCACCTTTTCCATTAAAAAGGAACCTTAATAGGAAGTTTTCGAGATGCCCTAAGTATAAAATAAAGGAATAACATTGTGAGTATTTTTGTTAGATAGATTGTGAAAATTGCATCAAGTCGGGAATGCAAGTGAAGTTGTTATTGGGTCTGCTTGTATTTTCTTAGGTTTTATTTTATGTTATTTGGGTTTTAAGTGCAATTTATGTATGAATGTTAATGTAATTTCTGGTTTAAGGATGAGGAAGTTTAATGTTTAAGGATGCTGTAGTGGGGGGCAAAGTGGCTTAAGGTAATAGTTAAAATTATAAGTGTGCTTTGTGATGTATAAACCATTTTATTTGAATCAAACTATGTTTCAGTAATTTGAATGAAATTATGCTTAGACAAATTTTTAGTACAAGATTCCAAAATGTGATTGATGTACTATACTATTTAGTTAATGAAGATTTGTAATTAATTTAAATTAGTTATTTTCTTGTATACAAAAGTAATGTTTAATTATCTTGAACAAACTTAGAAGTCATAATTCAACATGAAACAGTGTAAATAATAGCAATTGAAGCCACACAGATTCTTACCATTTTTAGTTATTGAAATCCATTTTGAATAAACTTGGAAGCCACATGAATTTTTAGTAATTTTATATATGGTGGTAATATTTAACCTTGTCTTTGAATAGTATTAATTATTACTACTATATAAATTTTATGCAAATATTATTGTGTAATACAGTTAGAATAGAAACTTTAAAACACTAATAATAGCAACTAAAACCAATTTATTCACTTTGGAACTATTACAAAAGGTTAATGTGAATGTAAGCATCACATTTCTACAATCCCGACAATAGAAAAATTTACTAACTTGCTAAAATTTCTATGATAGCAAAGTGCACATCTTTAAAGTAACCTAAATCCAAAAGCAATGAGCATGAAAAAAGAACTTACTAAAGAGACAATAGAAGCTTTGTTAACATATTTTAAGGTATATTTGACATAACAGTATATGATAATTTAACATTGTCCATTTGCACTTTGGGTAGTCATATGTGGGGTAGTGAAGGACTCTTTTATCATGTTTCTGTTGATAGATTCTTGAGATTGTTGAATTGTAAAGACGTAGTTCTTTTAGTTTTGGGCAGTTGAGACATATGGGATCCATTTCTTTATTGTTCCCTACATAATTTGGTGGTCCACATATTGGAATGAGAAGATTAAAAAAATTAAAAGTTTTACATAAATGGAGCATATCACATGGTATGAGACAAACTAATTTCCACTTTGAACCCTTTAAAGCAGAAGTTACCTCCCTTGCAGTAGGTTGAGAGTTTGGGTCGGACATCTGTGTTACAAGCAGTGTAGTAACTTAGTTGGAACCCTGTGTTGTAGCAGCTGGAGCTTGTGAATCATGATGGGGCACCGGAGCTTGTGAGGCAACAGATGCAACAACCCTTGATTTCTACATTTAAAGGCAGATTTGATAAGGTAACCATATGAAGACATAAATAAGGTTAAAAACAAGCTAAATCATTAGTAGGTACACCTTTGCAAGTCCTACAGTTACATTCGTCCCTGTCACATTTGCTGCAAGTTGGAATAAATCTTCTTTTCATTTTTGTATGGTTTTGAGACTTAATCTCTTTCTCAATAGAGTCTTTCTTCCTTTATGTTTTTGGTCTTCCAGGAGGCCTTTTTACAATTGGAGGAAAAATTAGCTCTCTTGAACTTGGTGGCCATAAATTTAGCCTATTTACAGGCTAGATCAAAGGGTTATAAGCCTTAAAAAATGCTTCCTTTGTCTTATAAGGATGGATAAAGTCTTTTGGTTTACGATTTTTTCAACAAAAAGCTGATATAGCATGTTCAAAGGGAATACCACTAAGATCCCATATCTTGTAAGAACAATGCCCTTCCTTTAGATCTACTATAAATTTCTTAAGTTTACACTCGACCTCAAATTTAGATTCTTCTGTATCATCTATCTATATTGGATTCCACCTCCCACTTCTTTTTTTGGCTTCTTCCAATCTCTTTTTAACCTTGGGACAAAGTGGCCTAACTATTTTAGCAATCAGTTTCCTTCTTTTTGTATACTTACTCATTATGTATAACCTAATGTTTTCTAGCAATGCAATGATTAGTTTGTCTCTACACTACACAATCTTGGAATTAAATTGCTCACACATGTTATTTGTGAAAGTTTGGTTCTTTGTGTAAAGCATGAATGTTGCTCTAGTCTACACAGTTGGCTAGAACTAAGCTAAGTGTTCCCATGCATTTTTATTAAAACTTTTCAGCTTCTCCATTTGTGCATTAAATTGTATTATAGTTGTGGCCTAAGCACATGCCCACATATGATCCCAAGCTATTTTTCTCTTAAATTTCTTAGCATAATTAGTGAACATATACTTATAGCAAAATCTATGTTCTGCCTTAGGTAATAGCCCTGTTAAGGCTGGAATAAGGCCTTGTTAAAATGCAAAAATTGGCACAAGTGCAATTATCATCAGTTGTTCACTATATACTAAAATCAAGTGCAATTTATCATGTAATTATTTGATGATTTAGTTCCTATTAATATAGATCATATCATATTACACCTTGAAACTATACATGATGATTAAAGTGATAAATGATAGCTAATCCATTATGTATTATCATAGAAAATATTGATAATGCTAGTTAAGTACTAAGCAAAGTAGACTATTACATAAAATGTTAAAAATTAAGTGTAATACTTTCTGTTGATCACTGATAAAACTAAATCTTTTATTTGTTAGGCAATGAGATCTTCCAACAGCATTGTCAGGAACCAAATCTAAGTGTATTTACTCTCTACATCTACAATGGCATATGAGATGGGATAAAATCCATTGTCAATATCTTGATTTATTGTAAACAAAAAATAGCCCTCATAATATCCCTTGAGATAACATCTATCAAGTCCTATCTATGGTCTACACCCATCAATAAACCCTTTTACAAGAGCTCTTAAACAAATATACAACCTATTGAATTTGGGAGGATTTTATGAAGACATTTTATTAACTCTAAGTTGAATGGTTATTCCTAGGTTTTGAAGCCTTAGCTCCTCGAGGTAGTTGCATAACTTTGCATATTACTCTCTTTCATCACCTTCTAGTATAGATGTAGCTTTCTTCCACACCTTATATGCCTTGGTCCTAGTCACCATTAAGTTATAATGAGCCTTCAAATAATTATGGATATAAAAAATGCTTGACTTTGAGTTAGTCCTCAAAAAGTCAATTAATACATTAGCAAGCCACTTTGAATCTACCAATGTACCCTTGAAGTCTTACAACAAGTGTGCATTTCATTGAATGTCTTAATTTGGTGCTTTGAATGTCTTTTTACCAATAATAGAGTAGCTTCCAAGGGCAAGATTCAAGACAAATAGCCTTACACCTAACAAAGTCAATTTTTGGTAATTGTATTAGTTTTCCTTCCTAGACTACATAATCTCTAATAGCTTTCTTGAATATTTCTAGGTTAGCAAAGATCATCCCTCTTTCAAACTTAATATGATCATACTTCACTTTTTCATCAAATTGAGGAAATTTATCTATTTGTACCTTGGGCTTTTTGGGCTTCTTGACCTTATCACTATCTTCATTTTCTTCTTTAGAGTTAACCTTCATGCACACCACATTAGAGTCACCCATATAATCTTCTTCTCCACTTTCGGGTTCTTGGTTGGTACTTTCTTAGGAGTTTGATACTTAGGTAGTCTTTTTTCCAATAGGTTACTTTTTGGCTCATACTTTCTTGGGAAGAAGGTTGTATAAAATTTATCCCCATCCTCATGCATATTTTGTGTATTTCTCAAATAACACATCATCATCTTTTGAAGTATCCCATGGAATGTATTTAAAAGGACCATCTTTCAGTTGAATTGTAATCATCTAAGCTATATTCATCTTCCTCATGGCCATTTCCATGCTTCCTAATTGGCTCCCCTATCATGTCATCCACTGAAATAGAATCCATAACATGAAAATCTTCCAAATTAGGGCCTTCTATGTTAACATCAACTATAGTTTCTTCTTCTATAACCTTTGTTGCATTGGCCTTATCCATATTACTTGTTAGCCCTTTAATACCTTTCATAATATTTGACTGGCTAATAACATGTTTTATGAATAACTCAAGTTCTTCATGCCCTTTCACAGCTTTCACCATTTTTAAACAGTTAGCATCATTCTTTAGGTCCTTCAATCCTTTATCCAATGACATGCTAAGTATAAGGTAAACACACTCACTATATTCAGTATATCCAAGTGCGTTCAAGCATTTCCAAATAACTGGGAGAGATATTCTATCTAGATCACAATCATCATAATATTTCTTTTCCCCTCCCATATAACTCAAACTAAGATTTCGTTCAAATCATCCTCCATGACTAACAACTAATGTAAACCCTTCAAGTGTCTTGCACAATTAAAATAAACATTGAGGTGGTCATAAATTTAAAAAATAGAGCACTATCTAAAAAAAACACTTACTATAAAATGCCATATGAAAAAAAAACTAACATAATATTTAAACCATAAAATATAGCTAGAAAAACCTAAAGGAACAATTTTAGGAACTTACTTGAACATGCCACAATGACTAAATCGAAGCAATCCTTGTAAAACTTTAGTGTATTTCCTTTCTTGAACATAAAGGTTTTACCATTCTTTGACTTTGACGCTTCATGTTTGATAGCAGAGGAAATTACAAAGAGGAAGCCAAATGGTGTCGTTAGGTCTCATATCTATTTAGCTTAACTTACACGTAATTGTTGCAGTTAGAAATTTGGGTGAGTCCACACAACCACAAGGATGTCCATGTCAGCTTTCTGTTATGCATTTGAATGACCCTATAACTAAGGGACAAGATTGGATAAATTAGTGATTGTCATGGATAAAATTGATACAAATAATATCATAAGGTTAACATTGAAACAAAGTGAATATCATAAGGACATAAATAGGTATTTTTTCTTTTTAAAAATACCACCATGACATTGTATATATCGATTTTCACTTTAATCAATGTAAACAAGGTGACGTTAAAGGGCAAATTTGTAGTTAAGTAAACTTAAGTGCTTTTTTCGGCCATGGAATTTGCATTTTTCTTAATTCAACTATATGAAGTAATAGAATTCCATAACTGTAAACATTTGCCTTGAAACAAATCTCTCCAAAATTTCTTAAGAAGACCTTTAGTGTAATGAAGTTAATAGTTTTACTAATTGTTTCTCTGACATTGTACTTTGATCCTTGAAACACAACTTGGCAAGGTCAAAATTTGAAAATTTTGGGATGAAGTTTTAGTCAAGCAATATATTTTGAGGCTTGATGTCAAAATGCAACATTTATTGCTCATAACCTTAATGAAGATATTTAATTCCTTTACCAATTCCAATAACAATGTTAAGTAACTTTTGCCAACTAAATAAATGGATTTTTTTATTTTAGGAGACATATGAACTTCATGAATTTGACTCTTTTAAAATACATTATTATATTGGTTAATAAAATAATAAAAAACATATAATTATAATTTAAAATAACTTTTTTAATTACTTGTTATCATATTTTATACAAAGAAAATAAGATTTGTATTATTTATTTATTTATTTATTTATTTTTTCTACTAATATGTTAGCATGTTAGGGAGTGATTATTTTAGTTCCGACCTAATCTTTTGTGGTGTTGTGATCCTTGGTCTAAGCCTTATTTTGAGCTTACATAATAGTTGCTACACCAATCTCATTTTGGACCTTAACTTTACTAGCTTTAGCTACAACTATTTAATTTTTTATTTTTTATTTAAAAAAAAAGATTTTGGTGGATCTTTCATTCGTACAACCTTCCTCTTTTATTATTGTTCTTTCTTTTTTCTTCTTTCTATTTTAATATGTTTATTTACTTCATTACTTCATTATATATATCATATTTTTTTATTTTATAAAATATCTTTATATAGCTTTTTTTATTTATAAGATTTAATATAAAATATTTAATTGTGCTAAATTAATTTTAATAATTTTTTTATTAATATAACACAAGATTGGATGATAGTATAAAGTTAATTTACATTAAAAATGAATTAAATATACATTTTATATATAACTATAATACTAATATTATAGAGTGATATAAATATAACATGATGTATTTTATTTTTATTATAAAAATATTATATATAAATAACAAATCTAATTTAATTGAATACTTAACTACATATAGTATTTTTATCCCTTATATTGTTTTACATCTCCCAATTATACTATTCATTTTTTTCTATTTCATTACTTCCTTTATTACTTTCTCTTTTTTTTTGTATTTACTCCTATTTTTTATGGTTTAAATTTTAATATTACTTAAAAATATATATTTTATTTTTATTATAAAAATATTTTAAATAAATTAAAATTTAATTTAATTAAATTATTTAATTTTATATTTAATTTTAAACTTTTATATTATTTTATAACAGACATGTTTTTATGGGTGTTTAATAAGTTAGGTAGGGCAGATCGGATTATGGCTTATGCAGACGAGGCCTATCTAGGTATAATCTATTAAGACTTGCATTTTATGTAGGTCTATTTTAGCTTATTTGATCCACATAAAAGCTTGCAAAGTCTACAAGCCTAACTTTATAAATAGGCTTAGCTCACAGATCAACTTATGGATATTATGAATTCAATATGCATTGGTTGGCTCGTTTAGGTTCATATTTTTATGGGTCTATTTTTGATAAGCTTGATTTGTGAAAAGCTTACGAATTGATCCACTAGGCCCGTGGGCTGGAAGTCCGTAAAACACCTTTGTTGTTTCTTATATTTTTATTTTCTATTTATCTTTTTTTCATATCTATGCCATTACTATTATTTATGAGTTAGTCGTTAATATTAGAAAATAATATAAATATAACATGATGTATTTAATTTTATTATAAGTATATTTTAAACAGGTTAAACATTTTATATAAAAAGTATTAATTGAAATAATTAATCATATATTATATTATTTAGTAATTTTTAAAAAAATTAAAAACAAATGTGTTTGTTTAAATAATGTCAATATTATCTTCATAACAAATTTTAAGTATTATATTTTAAATTAAATATACATCAATTGAGACTTTGTCAATTTATCTATTTTGTTGCATATTTTCATACTCACTTTTGTTAAATACAACTTAGATAATAATATCCTTGAGTTCTATAAATATAAAATGCTAATATCATTAATTAGTATTGATAAAATATTATTTTATTTTTATTAAAAAAATATTTGAAAAATTTTAAAATTCAATTTTCTTGGACTCCTCAATTACATATTCTATTGTCAAGCTTATGCATATTTTCTCTTCTTTTTTCCCTTATTGTTTGTGCATTGATAGCAAAAAGGTATGAATAAGATTATTTTTATTATAAAATTATTTTAAATGAGTTAAATATCTAATTTAATTGAATCATATATTCTATCTTAACTCTTTTGTATTAGTTTACATCTCACTTATTGTTTTTATTTTTTATTTACTTCATTCCATTTTTTTTACAATTTAAATATTAATATCACTAAGTAGTTTATATACAATATGGCATATTTAATTTTAATATATAAATATTTTAAATATGTTAAAAATTTAATATAGTAAGTATTAATTGAAATAGTTAAATATATATTCTATTATTTAATAAAATAGTTGAAAATTAGAATCAAAATTTTTTATTCAAATTTTGTCAATAAGTTCTTGATTTTAATTTTTGAGTACTATATTTTGAATTAAATATATATTAATTATAATTTTTTTAAGATTCTAAAAATCATACATTATTTTTACTTCTTTTTTATCCATTACACTACATATATATATATATATATATATATATATATATATATATATATATATATATATATATATATATATATATATATACATTATCTTTATTCCTATTATTCATAGTTCATATATGACTATCACTTATGGTGTAGATATAGCATGATATATTTTTTTAATATTAAAATATCTCAAATAACTTAAAATTATAATTTAATTAAATTACTCAATTACATATTTTATTTTTAACTCTTATATTACTTTACAACTCATTCATTATCATTTTTTCTTTTCTTTTTTTAATTTACTCAATTGTATGTTTTTCATTTTACTTTCTTCATGACCACTGTTATAAGTTATATACTAATATTGTTAAGAAGCATATATACCGTATGATATACTTAATTTCTTTTTGCTTCAGATGAGTTGAGAATTTAATTTAATTTAATATAATTACTGGACATGGTATTCTACTTTTAATCTTATATTACTTTATAACTTATATATATATTCTTTTTATATGTTGTATTACATACTTCTATATTTTTTTATTTTTTTCATGTCAATTACTATTGCTTCAAATTAGACGTTAATATTATTATAATATATATCATGATATATATTTAATTTTATTATAAATATATTTTCAAAATTAATTTAGAAAAGTATCAATTGGAGTATATAATTATATATTCTATTTTTTGTGAAAAATCAAAGTCAAATTTATTTAATTAAATTTTATCAATAAGTTCTTTATATCAAATTTTAAGTACTGTATTTCAAGTCAAATATATTTCAATTAGAATTTTGTTCCTTTATAGATCAAATGCTATTTCTATTGATTTTTTATTTATTTCATCACATATTTTTCTATTTATTTTTGTTCACTCCGTTTATTTGTAATAATTTAGATAATATCATTGAATAGTACAAACATAATATAAAATTTTTATTATAATTTTTTAATAAGTTAACAATTTAATTTAATCAAATTATTTTATTATATATTATGCTTTTAACTCTCTTATAATATTTTAGAAATTTGTTATTTTCAAATTTTAATGTGTATTTATAAAATAAATATAATAAATTAAATTTTAATTTTTTGATTTTTTTTTAAAAATTGAATATTTTTGTACTAAAAAAATTAAATACTCATGCATATGCAAGGGTAAAAAAACTAATTTATCAAATTATGAGCTATTGATTTTCTTATCTTCTAAACATGTGTACTATATAGGAGTTGAATCCAACTTTCTAGTGAATCATCTGGCAAGAATTCATAAACCAGAGCTCACACTATGGAGGCCATTTTTCCCACTTCATTGATTAATTCTTCCTCATTTCCCTTACAATGATTGAGAATTTTTATGACAACCGGTATTTCATTGCAGAGCTTTCCTTTGAATATCTACCCTCCCATAGGCTCGTTCACCCAACTTCACTTCAAAATCATTTGTGATCTTTTGTATATCAGCATACTAGTATCTGCTGGGTTTTAAAGCTTCATAATCCTCCAAGATCTTCCAATCTTTTCTTGATATCTTTTTGTTAATTTATATGTTCTATAAATGGAAAAGGCTGTGTAGTGACCATTATAGCGAGCTAGTACCAATGAAACTACCATTAGACCTGCATATTAATGTAATTACATTCATTCCTTTTTATTTTCAAAAATATATATTTATTATATATAGATATATATATATCTCCCTTACTCTTTATTCTAAACATGTATTCACTTTTTCTGTTTTTGAGAGATGGAAAAGATGGTTATACTTTTCTAAAAATAAAAAGAATGTAAATATAATTAAATTAAGTTTTGATGAAAGTGAAGGTGCTTGATACTACTGTTCAAGGCAAAAGCCATTCCTAATATAATCAAATAAGAAGGAATTTATGAAGGCCGGAAATAATAATCTTGTTACCATGTCATATCAACAAAACCATATTCCCTTTAATAAAGGCATTGAAATCGATATTTAGACAAAGAAAATAAATGAAAGAGAACAATGAGCGTTTGAAAAAGTTAAGGAATGTTTATCTATATGATTTCAATGTTTATGCATGTACAGAAGGATCATTATTTATAGTACAATTAATTATACTTAGCCCAAATATCTGAAGATTTCAAGGAGATGTCAATCCATTTATTTGTAATAAAATAATTTTCATTGCCTAATCCAATCAAAATAGTTATAATACTTCAAGTCTTGCTCAACTATTCAACTCATGCAGAAAGTCATCACATAGGGTTCATGCTAAACACACTTACTTTTATGTAAGCAGGCCTCGTAACATTCTGTTTTACCATCAGACACAAATCCAATGGCAAAACAATAACGTGTGAGGATATTGTGCACAAATATACAGCAATGGTATTAACATTATCCTATATTCACACCCCCTCATTTCTCGTTTCTGTATCAGTATTTGTAAAATAAACTTCAATAGTAACCTAAGTAAGGCTGAGTTATAACAAATATAAAATTCAATAGTAATTTTGTGGGATGAACAAATACCAATAAATTATTATTAAAGTTGTTATTACTATTTTAGATGAAACAAATTCAAAACTCAATAGTAATAGATAAAATAAGTCTAAAATTCAATAGTAATGTAATTTATTAATGTTAGTTTCATTCAAGACAAGTTATTATTGAGATTTAGATTTGTTATAACCCAATCTAATATATGTTACCATTAATGTTTTCCTTTGTTTGTATTGACATGAAGAAAGATAACGAGGGGAGTAAGTGTTGGGGAATGTTAATAGTATTACTCAAAAAAAAAATAATATATTGTGTATTAGTTTAATGTAGATTTTTATGAGTTGCTCAAACCGCACTAGTTAGCACTAGTTAGAAGTAGTTAATTTTTAAATGTTTGGTTAATTGATAAAAATCTCTAATAAACTTATTCTGGAATACACTTCAATAATTTATTATTTCAGAAAACACAAATAAAAAAAATTAAGAAAAGAAAGGATGAAATCACTGCAATATGCTGATCATATGCGTTGCATATCCAGGCTCACATTTTTATTTCGGTCCGCTAAGAAATTGAGCCTATGATCTAAACCTTGACCCCTTCATACATCCATGACAATTCGAACAATATGTGTGTTTACTTGCACTTTTTCAACCATTGCACACAGTCATACATACAGTGCATGAGGGATAGATTAGGAACATACAACAGGCACTTGGGATAGATTTCAAAATTAAATTCTAAATCTTTTATATTGTTGATTTTGAAATCTAATTTCAAATTCTATTTTCTGTATATATATATATATGAAACATTATTTAATAAATTAATTCACTTGTTAGAGTAATTCTATTCAAACATTGTGAAGTTATTTTTATCATGACACTTATGACAAAAGCTTTTAGTATTGATGTATTTATTTACATATTGTGATACTCATTTGTAAATAAATTAAAATCTATCTTGCAAGCAAGTTTTAAAATTTGATCTATCCAATTTGATTAGTTAAATTCATTAGATTGAGATTTAGACATAAATTCAATGGAAACATTTTATATTTTTTTTCATTATGTTTTTGGAATATTGGTAAAAGATAAATATGAGATTTTATTAAATTAAATATTTAATTTATTCTAAGTATGTTTATGCTAAAAAATTATATCAGTGTAAATAAAAGAAGTGAACATAAAAAATATGCAATAAAATACATAAAAAGAAGTAAAATAATGCATGAGTTGTAAATAAAGCTTTGATAAAATTCTAATCGATGTATATTTAATTTAAAATATAATATTTTAAAGTTTAATTATTTTTATTAAAAATATAATGTATAATTAATTATTTTGATAAATAATTTTTATGATATATTTTTAACATATAAAAATATTTTATATTTAAATTATATATAGCATATTATATTTACATTACATTTTGAAATTAGTATCTAAGTTGTAAATAATAAAAATAAATAGAAAAATAAAAATATGAAACGAATTAGAAATAGTCTAGAGTTGTAGAGTATTGTAAAAATTCTAATTAAAATATATTTTATTTAAAATATAACATTCAAAAATTGATATTAAGAAAATATTGATAAAATTTAAATACATTTATAAAAAATTAAATAAGTAAATTTAATTTTTAATATCCAAATATTTTTATTAAAAAAAGATTGGGTAATTATATAATCGGATTAATGCAACCTATATTAAATTCTTAACCAATTTAAAATATTTTTGTAATCAAATAAATATATTGTATTATATTATATATTACTTAGTAATATTAATATTTAAGTTGTAAACATTAATAATGGTGTTGAAAAAGGAAAAAAAATAAAATAATGTAATGGAAAAAATGAAAAGAAAAGAAATAATAATTGAATAGTAGTATAAAATTTAAAAAGGAAAATGTAATTAAGTAATTCATTTGAATCAAATCTTTAATTTATTTAAAATAATAATAATAATAATAATAATAATAATAATAAAATATATCATATTATATCAATATTTCTTACTGATATTAACATTTAAGCTATTAGCAACAAAAATGAATATGGAAAAGAAAAAAAATGTAATAATAGAATAAATAAAAAGAGGAAAAAGTAATGTAGGAGTTAAAATAAAATATGGTTCTAAGTAATTAAATTTAATTATAATTTATTAAAAATAAATTTATACTAAAAAATATATTGTGTTATATACGTTACTTAATGATATTAGTACTCGAGTAGTAAATATTAGTAGTAAAAATGAAAAGATAATAAAATAAATAAAAGGTAGTGAAATAGTGCATGCATGACAAATAATTTCTTAACAAAATTGTAATTGAGTTATATTTAACTTAATTTGAAAAATAATACTTAAAAATTGATATAAACAAAATATTAAAAAAATTTAATTAAATAAATTTGATTTTAATTTTTTTAATATTTTTATTAAATAATAGAATATATTTGCTAATATCATTTCAATTAATATTTTTTATATTAAAATTTTAAATTATTTAAAATAATTTAGATTACAATTATATAATAAATTGCTTTGTGATATTAGCATCTAAATTAAAAACAATATTAATAAACCTGCATTAAAAAAAGAAAATATATAATAAAGTAAATAAAAAAGAGAAATAATGAGCAAATTGTAAATAATATAAGAATTTATAATAAAAAATTTAATTTATTAATTAAATTGAATTAAATCTTTGATTTACTTAAAATTTTTTATAATAAAAATTAAATATGTAATATTATATATATATATTCTAATGATATTAATATTTGAAATATAAATAATAAAAATAAACTAAAAACAAGAAGGAAAAATGTGGTATGAAGTTAGTAAGTGAATAAAAGTTTTGCATATAGAATTTTAGAAAATAAAAATTAGAAACTTTCAAAAGAATTTCGATCTGGCAGAACGAAACGAAACTGTGAAAAGGCAAATTAATGTAACAGAACTGACATTCAGCGAACTAATGTAAAAGCAATACCTGTAATGTGAAACGGAAGCACGGAATATCAGGAAAATTACTGACTATTGATGAAATAATAATTAAATAATGAAATGAGGCAGCAAGATGACAACACGTGGCAACATCATTAAAGAAATGAAAACGGTTGCGACACCTGTACCATGATTTTCATGGAATAATGTATTGCATCCATTATATGGTGTCTAACAGTTATTTTGGTCAACCATAATATTTATTTGTTAAGTTTCATTCTGATAAAAAATATAATATTCCTGCAATTTTTAATAGTTAAGTGTTGCCTCTTTTAAATTTAAAAATTAAAAATTTAAACAATAAAAATTTTAAAATTAATATTTATCATCTATTTAATTAATTATTTTATTAAATTATGTAATATTTAAATAAAATTTATAATATTTTTTCTTGATTTATTTTGTCTTTTTTTCGCCGAAAGGGCCAAATTTGCATGTATATGAATATTATAAATAAAAAATTTTGTGTTTAGTTAACACCCTAGTTGTGCAATGAAAACGTAGTTTACCACTCCTATTATTATAAAAAATTATCTTTAAATAAAACTAAAAATTATAGCAATATATAAATAGAAAATTTTAAAATTAAAAACCCTTGACTTTATAAATAGTTTTATTCAATTGTTATTTAGATATTTATATTTTAAAATTTTGAAATTAAGAATATATAATTATACTTATCTAGTTCAAAATTTTTAAATATAATTATCTATTTCAAAATTATATAAAATTATAGAAACAACACAATAATAAAATTTAAATTTAATTAAAGAATTAACATTTAAGCAATAGGACTTACCATCATTATTTAAAAATTTCATCACATTTTATTTAAAATAGCAACAAAATGTTGAATTTGACAAGAATCTTCTTTCTTTTTTTATTTTTAAAAATATAATATGTTCTCCTTGTAATTATATGTTATGAAGATGTGAGTTAATTTTTTGTATTTTCTTACTTAAGAATGAATAATTATGAATTATAATAGTATTTCAATATGAAATAAAAAATAATTTATTCCCCATTAAAATGTCACTTGAGATTGTTGAAAATGAATGGCTTGAGAAAATCATCTCAGCCTTAATTTTTTATATAGTAAAATTACAATGAATATATTTAATTCTAGCAAATAAAATTTCTAGAATCATACCTAAACATTTTCTTATTTATTTTGATTACTAACTAATTATAATATAGACAACTAATACAAATCAATCACATTTATTACTATTTAACATTCCCCTTCAAGTTGGAGCATATATATCATATGCACCAAGTTTGTTACATATGTAGCTTATTCTTGAGCCTTATAGGGACTTTGTGAGCATATCGGCTAATTGGTCATTGGAGTTTACAAAAATTATGATAATTTCCTTTGCAATAACTTTCTCTTTTATAAAGTGGCAGTCAATTTTAATATGTTTAGTTCTTTCATGAAAGATAGGATTAGACGCAATATGTAATGCTACTTGATTGTCACATACAAGCTCTATACGACCAAGCATATAAAGTTTTAACTCTTGTAACAATTATTTTAACCATATGAGTTCACAAGTAACTAATGCCATAACTCGATACTCTACTTCTGCACTTGATCTTGCTACTACACTTTGCTTCTTGCTTTTTCAAAAAATTTAAATTTCCTCTAAAAAGAACACAATAGCCTGAAATAAAGCAACAATCATCTGGAGAACCTGCCCAATTAGCATCTAAGTAACTAACAATTCGTGTGTGCCCTTTATTCTCATATAATAAACCTTTGCCTGAATTTCCTTTTACATAGCGAGAAATTCGAACAATTACATCCTAATGAATATTACATGATGAGTTAAGGAACTGACTCACCATATTCATTGCAAATGAAATATTTGGTCGAGTGATTGTGAGGTAATTTAGTTTTCCAACAAGCTTACGATATCGTCATGGATCTGAGAGCAGTTTACCTTGATTGGGTAGTAGTTTAATATTTGGATCCATAGGAGCATCTACAAGTTTAGAGTTTATTAATCTTGTCTCATCTAAAACATCAAGAGCATATTTGCATTGAAAGATAAAAATGTCACAATGAAATTGAGCCACTTCAATACCAAGAAAATATTGAAGTTTTCCCAAGTCTTTTGTTTGAAAATGATGGAAAATATGCTGCTTAAGTCAATCAATACTAACTTGATCACTTCCTGTGATAACTATATCATTAACATAAACAATAAGATATATAGATTGAGAGGTAGATGAATGATGATAAAAGACAAAATGATTTGTTTCACTTTGACACATGCCAAAATCTTGAATAACTCTAATAAACCTCCCAAACTAAACTCGAGGGGACTGTTTAAGATCATATAGAAATTTCTTCAGACGACAAACAAGACCAAGCTCCTCCTGAGCAAGAAACCTTGAAGGTTGCTCCATATAAACTTCTTCTTTGAGGTCCTCATGTAAAAAAGTATTTTTTATATCTAGTTGATATAGAGACTAACGATTAATGGCTATAAGAGATAAAATAAATAAACTGATGCAATTTTGGCAACAGGAGAAAGGGCATCACCATAGTTTAGGCCAAAAATTTGAGTACATCCTTTAGCAACTAATCGAGCTTTCAATCAGTTTATTTTTCCATCAGGGGCAACCTTGACAGTATACACCTAATGATATCCAATAGTAAATTTGTTAGATGGTAAAAGAACCAGATCTCATGTGCCACTAACTTCTAATGTTGCCATCTCATTAAGCATCGCTTGGTGCCATCCTGGGTGAGAGAGAGCTTCCTGTATAGTTGTAGGAATAGAAACTGAGGATAAGGCAAAAACAAAGGCAGAATGGAGGGCAGATAAACAATGATAACTCAAAAAATTATAAATAGGATAAGGGTGATGAATGGAATGAGTACCTTTAGGGAGGGCAATAAGAAGATCATCAAGTGGATTTGAGGTAGGAAATTCCATGGAACCGGATAGTGAGTCAATAGGTGAATTATCATAATCAATTACTTGAGGTGCATTTGGACGAGGGCATCATTGATAAGTGATAAGAGGCCAATCTTGTAGTGAATTTGAAGGAATTGAATTCAGGACTGGTAGTGACAAAACCTCAGATATGGAAATAGATTCTCTAGAAGAGGAAAAGAAATAAGAGGTTTCAAAAAAGATAACATCAGCAGATATAAAATATTTCTTTAAACTTGAAAAATAACACCTATACCTTTTTTGTAGTCTTGAGTAGCTCATAAAAACACATTTTATCGAACGAGCTGATAATTTATCTTTTCCTGGAGTAAGATTATAAACAAAACAAGTGGATCCAAAAATGCGAGGAGAAAGTTTATACAAAGATTCATTATGGTACACTAAAGAATAAGGAATTATATTTTCTAAAACAGATGAAGGCATGCGGTTAATTAAATAACAATCTATTAAGATAGCATCACCCAAAAAATGAAACGGAACATTAGCATGTAATAATAAAGTTCATGCAGTTTCAACTAAGTGATGATTTTTTCTTTCAGCAACATCATTTTGTTGTGAGGTGTGAGGACATGTTGATTGATGAATAATGCCTTATGATAACATGAAAGAAGTAAAAGATGCAGAAAATATATTCATGAGCATTATCACTACGAAGTATTTGTATAGGTATTCCAAATTGGGTACGAATCTAAAAAATAAAGGATTTAAAAATTAAAAATAATTCAGAACGATCTTTTATTAAATATAATCAAGTACATCGAGAATAATTATTAAAGGAAACAAAGACTTAGCTCGACTAGTAATTTTGATAGAGAAAGAACTACGAACATATTTACTGAGTTGGCATGACTCACAATCTAAAGACTTCAATTTTGAAAGACTTGGAACCATTTTTTGTAATTTTAAAAAACTTGGATGACCCAGATGATAGTGAATTAATTCTGGAGACTCTACAGCAATACAAGTAATTGATGATGTTAGTTGAATGTAGTATAATCCTCTTGACTCACGTTCGGTACCAATCATCTTCCCTGTACCCCGATCCTATATAAAAAAGAATAAAAAAGGAATGTTATAGAACAATTAAAAGTTTGGGTAAGTTAACTGATGGAAATTAAGTTCAAAGGAGAATTGGGTATGTAAAGAACAAATTATAAATTTAGTGAAGAGAGAGGTTTAGCTTGACCAATACCATGAGCGAATGTTTTAGAACCATTAGCTAATGTAATTGAAGGAAGTGATTTAGCAGTGTAATTAAGATGGGTAAAAAAAAATTGATTACTAGATATATGATCAGAAGCTCCTGAATCAAGAATCCAATGATCATGAGATGCAAAATAAGATAAGCAAGCAATAGAATTACTCGTGTCTATAAAGGATGCAAAATGCATCTATTTTTGTTTGGACGCCTTGTATTAAAGAAATTGTTCTTTCAAGAATTCTTGATATTCTGGATAAAAAAAAGAAACAAAATTGATCAGTTGATTTAGAACTAGATTTAACCACATTGGTAGATCGAGGAGGTTAGCCATGTAAAGCAAAGCATTTATCTTGGGTATGTTCTAACTTATAACAATAAGTGCATTGAGGTCGATTGCCCTGACCACCACCATTACGTCTTCCTCTATTGTTATGTCCATCGCCTCGTCCCTTTCCATGATCACTAGTATGTGTCACCAAGGTAAAGTTTTCAATATTATTAGGAATGGTCGAAATGGGTAATCGTAACAGACAGTTGATTAACACTTCTATTGTAGGAACCTCTGCATTGCCCAATGTATATTGACGAAAGGTGTTAAGGTTAGAGTTTAAACCAACAAGAATAAAAATCATAAGAAACTTATCTTGTTATTTCTCTTGCCTTTTAATATCAACAGTGATAGGCAAAAGTTTCTTGTATTGGGCTATTATTGCTTTGGAAGTGGTAACATAAGAAAATAGATTTGACTCTTGTTTTAAATCCTTCAATCTGGTCACAACTTCATACAATTGTTGAATATCATTGGAGTAAAGATTCTTGGCTTGCTTCTAAAAGGTGTAACAAGTGTCATATGGTTGAAAAATAGGTAGCAAGCTAGGATCAACAGATTGCCACAGTATTGCACATAATTATGCATCAATCATGCTCGACTCGTGCTGTTTATCAGCTAGGACATCTTCAATTTTTATAGTTAAGTATTTAGAATAACCTTGCCCTTTAAACCCCAATAAAACAAAAGCACTCCATGAGAAATAATTGGAGCCATTCAATTTTACAGAAGTAATTGTTAGAGTACTAGAGAATGTAGAGGAAAAGATACTGCCAGAATTATTGAATTTAGAAGTAGACATGATAGAGGGTAAAAGAGAAAAGGAAGCCACTAGTTAACAAGGGTAGAAAAAGAGGTAGGGAAAGGGTGCTGTTTGGTTTGGTTTTATTCTGTTCTGCTGATTAAGAAAGGTAGAAAGGGAGGTAGAGAAAGGGTACTATCTAGTTCTGTTATGTTCGGTTCAGATCCTTCATCATTTTTTTAAACAATTGGTAATCGACAAAGAAAGGGGAACACGATGATTGGGTTAGTAAAAGAAGAACACAGATGGAGTCAGGAAGAGGTAACAATCAGTTTATGGGGGCGCATGTAGTGCATGCGCATTTGAGACGGTGGCACGTGGAAGCCACACAGATCTAGAAGTGGCGCATTAATGGCACGTGCTAATCACGGTGGCTAGAAATTCACCGACGACATTGATTCTAGTGGTGATTTTTGAAAAATTATAATGCTACTCCGTGAATCAAGGCAACCAAATTGAGCGCTAGGTTGATTTTCATTTGAATAAAAAAATGCACAATCTTAGAAGTTTGGAGGATGGGTCTGTGTTAAAAAGGAGGGAGAAAAACGATTCTGGTGGTTTGAAAGTCTAGAGGCTGGGAATATGTCTGTGATCAGTGGCGCAATATAGAAGAAAAAGAAATGAGCGTGAGGCCTAGTATAAAAAAAAAGTGCAGAAGCAGAGTCCCTCAATGTGAGGGCTCTGATACCAATTTGAGATTATTGGGAATGAATAGCTTGAGAAAATCATCTCAACCTTGGTTCTTTATATAGTAGAATTATAATCAATACATTTAATGCTAGCAAATAAAATCTCTAGAATTATGTCTAAATATTTTCTCATTTATTTTGATTACTAATTAATTATAGCGTAGGCAACTAATACAAATCAATCACATTTAGTACTATTTAACAATGTCATACACATGCATGTCAATAGACATGTGATTAAGTTTGCTTTATTACAAACAATAAAATTTATTTTTTTTAAATTAAAGGCATTTTGTTGAAAAAACATAACATTTAAAGGTGTATATTAAATTTTTAAGAGGTCAATATTTGATTTCTTTAAACAATATTCAAGAATTTATTATGTAATGTGTGGTATTATGTAATAACTTAATAGCCATATTAAATATTTTGAAGGGGTCAATGTTTAATTTTTTTAACAATATTTATAAATTTTGTAGTGTAATATGTGATGTGACCCTCAAAATTTTTACCTACCTTCGGTCGGATTGGGCAGGTTAAGGAGGCCCAAGCCACCCGACTGAAGCAAACCAATACTTTTAAAATAAGGATCGAAATTGATCGATATTATTTGCTTAATTGAATTAACCCGATCAATTCAGATTTGAATAGGTTGTATTGAGTTTGGGTGGTTTAACAAATGTATGCCAATGCCAATTCAACCTCAAATATCTGCTACATTAAGCAACATTTTCTCCTCTTGTATATATGAAAATAACCAGTAATTGAGGGGAAAATGGAATTAAACCAAAATTCATCCAAAAAAATATTTAAAAACAAATTAAGTATTTCAAACCAACAAATAAAATCATAAAAATCAACATGTACAAAGGAAGGAAGACACAAGCATGAAAGATGAGAAGTGAAACCCTACCATTGATATAAGGGATAACTCACAGTCTCGCACATATAGCAAACAAAGTAGAAGAATTTCGACTAAAGCCTTGTGATCTTAGCTAAACCCCTCTAGTTTATTCAATCCCACACCAAAACTCACAATCTTGCACTTTGCAGATGGAACATGAGCTCAAAGAACCTAAAAGATGTAAGGATGAAAAAGGGGGTAGTGTAGACCAATGGAAAAGTCATCGCGTTTTGGAGGATTAGCTGCTGGTAGGACTGGGTTAATCGCCATTATTATGTAAAATTTCCTTTAGGGTTGTGAAATTAGGACAAAGAAGAAGCAAAAATGACTTGGTTGTGGCTCATGTGATGGTTTACTCTAAATAAAAAGAAGTTGTGTGCAGCAACACTAAACAAAACGACACTGATTTAGCCACTGCTTTAGTTAAATATTCGGTCGGGTGCAATGCCACCTAGTTAGGATCATTTTCACTTGCCATTGACCGTTCTCCTAAAATTCTTTAAATTTTCACATTTGTTCTCGCTCGTTGAACCTTCTAATCTATCATTAACTGACTTAATTCGAACATTTTCGGTCGGTTTAAGTTGGGTGAAATTTTTTTTTCCACCCTTACCTACCTTTGCCCTTACTCTCGTTATGTCTTAGATTTGAACTTATAAATTCTTATGTGTATTAAGTGGATTATTATTATAAATACTTAAAAAAATATAAATTAGGTCTAAATCATTAGATGGTTACCTAATGGTAAGAGATTTGATCCTTTTAAATCAACATCTTAGGTTTAAACTTCATTACTATTGATATATTAAAAGAAGGAATAAGTTAGTTCTTACTTCTTATGGGTGTTTTGGCACAAAAGTTATTGAAAATGAGCTTTAATTTGATAAAGTTTACAAGTTAACTTATAACCAATAATTTCTCATCTTTTTAAAAGGCTTTATCTTTCTTCTTTAATTAATGACAACTAATGCCTTAATTATGTGACTTATACTTTTTTTATAATAAATAAATATATAATTTTATTTTATAAACTATAATAAATTAAAATTTTCAAAATTATATCTTTATTTTAAATTTCTTAATTGCATCAATATAATTTAATATTAAAATAAATATGAATTAATTTATTTAATATATCTATTAAATTATTAATATTAACATTTTTCTATGTCATTTACATTTGTTAATTAGTTTAACAACTCATATTATTAAATACTTTTAATATAATTAATTATTAATTATTAGTTATTAATTAGTTTATTAGTTACTGGCTAGCATATTAATCATTCGCATCGAATAAAACTTATATTATAAAATAAACAATTTTAATTAAACAATTAAAATTAAATTACAAAATTAAGTGTAAAAAATATTAGGTAAACTAACACATAATAATATTGTTATTCTTCCTTAAAAGGTTTATAAAAAGATTATATAATTTAATGAAATAGTTAATAAAATTGATGTGGCTTCGATTGTGCATATTTTTTATTTTTAATAAATTTGATTATAATATATCTACCTAAATATTCTTTTTTAAATTATAGCAATTTATCATTCTAATAAATTACATTTTGTTATTATATCATTATATAATTATATGAGGTCAAAAATGTTAATCATGCCAAATAATTATATATGAAAACTTTAAATTAATCATTGTTAGAAACTAATTATAAGCAAAAATAAATTTTAAAAACCTAATTAAAAATAAAAAGTATGGAACCAAGTTTACGAATTTGTATCTTACTATTAATTGAGAGTCTTTTGAAAGGAGGGGAGCTTTTTTTAGGCCAGGAGAAAAAATGTTTCCGCTCAACACTATCCCATCCCTTTTTTTTTTTTTACTTTTTAGTTATAATAATATAATATATAATAATATAATTATATAATATAATAATAATCATGCATCTTGGATATTTGAGTTTTAACTTTAATTATTTTATGGTTCAAGTATTGTTTCTCTATCTTTTATTTATTTCATTTCATGTTTTCCTATTTTTCATATTCATTTTTATTACTTATAATTTATATATTAATATCACCAAATAGTATAAATATAATATTATATATTTTATATTTAAATTTTATAAATATATGAATTAAAAATTTTTCAAGACTTTATGCTTCATGTACTATATATCCTATTTTTTTTACTTATATTATTTAGGATTCAAAACTATTTAGTAATATAAATTTATTATAGTATAATTTTCTTTTATAGTAAAAATATTTTAAATAAATTAAAAATTTTATTCAATGGAATTAATTTATTTTACTATATATTATATTTAACTCTTATTGTTTATTAGCTGATACATTTTCTCTTTTCTTTTTATTTGTTCTATTTTTTTATTTTTTATGTTGATTTATATTACTTTTAACTCAAATATTTGTATCATTAAGTAATGTAGATATAATACTATATATTTTATTTTTAAATTTTATATATATTTTAAATAAATTAAAATTTTGGTATAAAAATTGCTATAAAATGAATCAATTAATTGTATATTATATTTTTATTAACAATATTTGAATATTAAAATCAAATATATGTATTCATATTTTTTCAAATTTTTTATATTAATTTTCAAGTATCACATGTGAAAATAAATATATATTAATCAAGATTTCAAAAATACTTAATATTTTATTTATTTTTATTTGTTTTATCCACTTCATTGTATACCTTTCTTATCCATTTTTATTCACTTATAATATTTAAAGCTTAGACACTAATATTTTTAAGTAGTATAGATATATCAAATTTTTTATTATTAAGATATTTTAAATAACTTAATTATTTAAAATTTTTTATGTAATTAATTAATTTATTATATATCCTATTTTCCTTATTACTTTTATCTCATATATTATTTTTCATCTTTTTATTTTCTTTGCTATATGTTTTTCTCTTTTTTTTCATATGTATTCATATTATTTATAATTTAAATACTAATATTACTAAATAATGTAAATATAATATAATATATTTTATTTTTACTTAGTTAATAAATTAAAACTTTAGTATAAAAATTATTAACAAAATTAATTATTTATGTATTTTATTTTAAAAAAATATTCAAAGAATTTTTCAATTTTATTTTTTAAAATTTTCTTATTTTTTCTTTGTAATAATTTTCAAGAATTATATTTTAAATTAAAAATACTTTCAATTAAAGTTTTGTCAAAATTTTACAACCCACACATTATTTTTTCTCATTTCATCTATTTCATTATATATTTTTATTCTTTTATGTTCACTCTCATATATTCTATTTTTAACTCTTATTATATTATACCTCACATATTATATCTCCTATTTTAATTTACTCTATTATATATATATATATATATATATACATATATATTATATTTACTGATATCATTCATAGTTTAGATATTAATATCACTAAATAATATAAATATAATGTGGTATACTTTATTTATATTATAAAATTTTTAAATAAGTTAAGATTATAAAAAGTATTAATTGGATTAATTATTTATACATCCAATTTTTAATAAAAATATTTAAAAATTAAAATTAATTTTATTTGCTTAAATTTTATAAATGTCTTGATATCAAATTTTAAGTACTATAGTTCAAATTAGATATACATTATAGAAATTTAATCTATACTTTAAATATAAGTATTATTTCCTTTTATTAATTGCATTGTATAATGTATTTGATTTAGAGTGATTTGTGTGAAAATTTATTTAAAGATAGAGTAATATCTACCAATTTTTGCTTTGAGGTCAAAGTTATTTATTAAAATATATAATGTAGATAGTAATAAGAATGACTGAAAAAAATTTAGTCAATTAGTGATCACAATTTATATTTATTTTGCTAGACATGTACTACTCTTTAGATTGCCAATAAGTAAGCTATTTACATTTGTTAGGAGAAGTTTTTTTTAGTCAAATTCATCTTTGATTATAATTTGTAAAATTTTTATTATAAAAATATATTAAATAATTTAAAATTTTAATATAAAATGTATAAGTTAAATGAGTCAATTAATTGCTTTATTTCTAATAAAAATATCTTAAAATTAATCTTAAATTGATTTATTTAAATTTTTTAATATTTTCTTTATGTATATGCTATCTTTCTACATTTGCTGGAAAGAATGTCTTTAAATCAAATTCTTTTTAAAATATAATTTCTATGTATTTTTATTATAAAAATATTTCTAATAAGTAAAAATTATTTTATTATTTTATTTTTATTAAGGAGAAAGTTGAATTTATCAATGCAAAAACGGTAATAAATTATAAAATAAATTAATAAAATTTACTTATTAAAATATTTTAATAATTTATTACTTTTAAATTTAAATTTTTTATTTGGATGTGAAATTTAAAAAGTATATGTTGAAATAGACTGATATAAAAATACCTAAAAATTTGTATTGCTTTAACTGATTAAATGATATTATGTGTGTCTAAATTAATTTGATTTAGGATTTATTGTGAATTGAAAGTTATTTATATTGTTAGTGAGTGAGTACAAAGATGTTATGTTATTAAAAAATAAATCTAACTAAATTTATATTAAAAAGTAAAAAAAACTAGGAATTTTCTTACAATGTGACAGTATACAGTTATAAAACTTACTCATATGTTAAAGTTCAATTAATCATAATTTAAGTAAAGTTATGAAGTTAAATAATAGATTTTTGAATACATTGAATAAACCAATAATAATGATATGTTTTAAACAAAATTCAAGAATTACGTAACATACAATGAGAAAAATAAGTGCATGTAACTTTCTTTTTCTTAGGAAAGATAAAAATATAATTATAACTTAGGTATAACTATACTATTTTCATTCATTAATCTCAAAATAAAGTATTATCAATAATTTAATATTTATTTCATAGTAAGAAATATTAGAATTATGTTCAAAAAACTTAATTGATATTGAATTAAAAGACTAAATTGTGTTATTAAGATGGCATTAAAATTATTTTTAAAAAAATTATAATTTTATTATGAATATTATTATCATTAAATACTCATTTTTCATTCCCTTCCTATATTATTTTTATGTATTAAATATAATTATGAAAAGATTTTTTTATTCTATTATCATTTACTTTCTTATTTAATTGTACTAAACATGATATAAATATTTTTTCTTTTATCATTAATTTTTAAAATTATATGAATATTATGTATAATAATTTTTAAAATAATAAAAAGTATATATAATTTATTTTTTATATTTCATTCTTTTTTAAATTAATAACATGTTTTAATATGTAATTAAATTATTATATTTTAAAATTTTATTAAATATTAGCCCTTAATTTACTAGTTGAAATTATAGAGAAACAAAAGTTTAATCTAACTTACACGTGTCTAAGGTGTCGTCCTCCTAAAGTATTAAGATGCAGTACATGACTGCAGCGAATTTTGCTCTCGCAGTGCACTATATTATAAAAATAAATAAACAGTTTTGTTGAACCAAGGGTTCAAATGAATAAACGGTGCAGATTTGTGTCGTATCACATACAACAAAAAGCACATCTTTACCGCAAAATTTTCTGTACAAACATGTATAGATGGATTTTTTTCTCTATAAAGTGAAAGTCAAAAGATTATAACTTATACTATACATAATAAATATATAAAAATTTATAATAAATTAAAGTTTCTTTAAAAAAATCTTAAAATTTTCAATTTTAAAAATTATCTTTTAATTAATCATGAAAATATTTTCTAAAATTTCCGATACTATCTACCTATGTAATGTAAGTATTAAGTATGATTTGGTAGCACATTCTATGTTGCACCACCTATTGCAATGCATGAAATCCCTAGTTCTGTGGATTCATTATCAATAATAATAGACCATGCAAGAGCTTAAATGAATTACTATGGTGATTCTACTGAAAATATGTTAACATGTTTATTAATCGATAAGTATGTCATGTGAGTATAAAAGTTGAGATCCTCTTTTTATCATTTTTCCTTCTTTCTTCCTAGTAATTTTTTCGTTAGTGATAATGGATATTTTGAAAATTTTAGAGGGAAGATGACTTTTTCTTATATTTAAATGAGCTTAAAATTGTTGAAATAGATTAAAATTTATGGATTAATTTGTTAACTCGTGGACTAGTGCTATTATTTTATCAACTCACCCATTTGGGCTAATCTCAACCTACTCGTGGGGCTTGGGGGTAGTCCACATTTATTATTTTTTTATATTTTAAAATTTTTATTTATGCTCAAATTTTTATTTCATATAAAATCACATTTTCTTTTTTCATTTTTAATTATGTATTTGTTATAAATTATTTATATATAATATTTTTATTTTGTGTATATTTTATAATATATATTTTGTATGTTTATGATTTTTTTAAGGTTATGTATAGATTTTTAATATATTATGATTTATTTACGAATGAATATATGATATTTTAGAATAATTATAAATTTTTATTATTTAAAAATTATAATTTTTTTTAAAAAACTCTACAAACATCTACCTATCAATACATTAGGACCGAATTTAAACTTTTAAAGATCTAAATAAAAAACAAGTCAACTTGGTTTAACTTATTTAATAGTTGATTCATGTAGTACTTCTAAGAAAAATATTACGAAGGAATTGAATTCCTTTTTTTTTATATTTTTTATTATTTTTAAAAAGTAAAATGTAATTTTCACATTAAAAATTATTTTTTATTGGATCCACAACATCAAATAAAAAAAAATTTATATTTATTTTTTCCTTAACCTTAAGAAGAGAGAGAGAGAGAGAGAGAATTATTTTATGAGAAAGTGTTCCCCCAAAAAAAATATTTGCAAAAGTACACACACATACATATATATATTATATTTTTCTTTTCATCCTTTTTTCCACGTATAGTGAAATTCAAAACTCAAGCGTCCTTTCCACAGCCAAACACGCGGGTCTTTTCCTTTTTCCCCTTTTGGTAAGTAGAACACTTTTTTGCCCCTGGGTTCGGGGTTTTAATTTCCTCTTTCTTCTTTATGGGTCTCCGAGACATGTAACTACCTCCTGCTGATTAGCATTTGAGGTATGCCTGAATCTGAAGTCAGAGATCCATCTATAAAGCCTTGTAGAAGCGATATTCCTTTAGACCCATTTGGCAAACCCCATTCACTCTGTCAGATTCAGTCACCACCGCCTGCAGCCATGGTAGATATCAGATAAACCTTCTTCTCTTTCATTTTGCTCGTTGTTCTATCTTTTTATTTCTAAATTTTCATGCTCTTTTCTCGTTGTTTCTTGGCTGCGCGCACAATAAGTTTCCAGGTATTTTTCTTTTTCTTTGTTCATGGAAGTTAGCAATTTTATTTGCCGCCGCTGGGAGTTGTCATAGAGTTGAAGTTCTTGCACTATCGGGCGGTTGTTGCGGCTGCAACAGTCTGCGTGATCCTAATTCACACCGGAACTTCAGTTTGTTAGGTCTGCAGTTTAGAACTATTAGCAAGTTTACATTGGCTTAATAATATTTCTATATGGCGTGAATACCAATTAACTTTCGAAATAACCTCTTTTGCCCCATAAAACCAGTGGTACTTCGAGGTGTAAGTATAATCTGCTTATTATATGGAATGAAATCCATGATGTTATAAGTTCAGCTTATTGGCTATGAAGTTGACATCTAAGATATTATCAAATATTCTTGGTCCAATAAGCATTGAAAGTGACATCTTCATCCCAATTGCCCTACAACCTCAAACAAGTGTTTTTTTTTGTCCTCAAAAAACGGATAAATACTGAAGCAGTAAGGTGTTTGACAATTTTTTTGGGAAGGCATGCTCCATAAAGGGAACAAAATGATTTTTTTGGATGAAAAAAAAAATAACAACAATGATGGACAGTTGTGTCCCATATAAGTAAAATTGTAATTTGCGGGTTATTTGATTTGTGGCCATAAAATGGAAAAGAGCTCAATGGGTTTTCTATTTTAAGAACTAGAAGGGTTTATTTATGCCAACACCCTTAATATTTCTGTAGCATCCGGTATTGCCTTTTGGCCTTTTCCACCCTCCAGTGTCCTAAGTTCAAATTTAGGATTTTTTTTAGTTTCTTTTTGGTATGTATTAAGTGGATTGCCAAAAAAAGAAACATTTATTTATGTGCTGTTATTACAAGCATTATTATGTTTGGAAATTTAACATTTTGGGCCTATTGCAAGTTAAATATCCGAGTGTATGCTCAACTGATACAGTTTGATTGCCCGTTACAGAATAAATATGAAGAAGCAGCAGCAATCATAGAAGCTTCTGATAAACAGAATGATATTCATGAAGAGGCGGAAGCTATTGGGAACATTTATAAAACTCCCTATCTAGAAGTCCAAGCAAAAGTAAGTCATAGAACTAAGGATAACAAGGTTGCTAAAAGAGATATATATCATCAAGAAAAAGAATTCAGGAAGCCAGATAAGGTCCTTCCATGTCCTCGTTGCAACAGCGTGGAGACGAAGTTTTGCTATTTCAACAATTACAATGTTAATCAACCGAGGCATTTCTGTAAAAATTGCCACAGATATTGGACAGCAGGGGGGACAATTAGAAATGTTCCTGTGGGGGCCGGAAAGCGCAAGAATAAGCACTCAACTTTGCAGTGTTGTCAAGTAGCGGGGGCCCTTGATGCTGTATCTGTCACCCAGACAGACTCCAGCAATGCTAGCCACATGCATGCTTTGTCCAATGGCCTTACTGCAGCTCCAAGAACTGTTGGAGGGACGGAGTTCAGGAAGGATGGGCCTCTTTGTGAATCCCTAGAAACTGTGTTAAGTCTCAAAGGTCAGAGAAATAATGAAGTTGATTCTTTCCCTGATAGAGTTGATGGTGAGGAGCCTTCTAGTTCATCATTGAGAACTTCTTGTTCCAAGGAGAATGAAAATACAGAAAATAGAACACAGCAGGAGGTTTTGCCACAAATGTGCAGTGGTGTCAACCCTTTGCAACCCGTTCAGTATTATCCGGTCCTTCCATGGGCCTATCAATGGAATCCAAGTTGGAATTCAATGGTGTTTGGACCAAATTGTATAACTCCCACTCCTGATTATATGGGTTGTACAACAAGGATGGCGGTTCCAAGTTTCTGCACACCTACAACTGAACTACCAATGGCACCTTCTTCACATTGGGGAAGCTTTCCAATCATGGCTGGCCAGAAGGAAGATTCTCAATCGGGTGGATCGACATTTGGTGGTGTCTCATCACCTTCATCTTCGGCTAGCTTCAGTGGTTTTTCTGGTAATAGCTCCCAAACCTTGGGAAAGCATTCCAGAGATGCAAGTACACAGGCAGAAGATGTAACTAAACAGTGTCTTTGGGTACCTAAGACATTAAGAATTAATGACCCAGAAAAGGCTGCAAAGAGTTCTATATGGTCTAACTTGGATTGTCACCCTGAACAGAACAAACCTATTATGAGAGGTGGGGTTTTCAAATCTTTTAAACTTAATAAGTCTGATGCCAGTTCTCATGTTTTAGATACTAATCAAGTTTTGAGAGCGAGCCCTGCGGCTTTGTCTCGCTCCAAATCATTTCAGGAAAGAACATGACAAACTGGTAGTTCATTTTGGTTTTCTGTTGTGGTGGACCTAACTAACATATTGACAGTTGTTGGATGGAGCACAGAGTACTTGTGAAAGTTTCTTCCTGTCGTGGCTGATCACTAAGAAATTTTAAGCTATATGTTCTTTGGTCACTAAGAAATTTCAATTTTGCGACAGCAATTTCTACTTGTCTAACTGATAAGTTGCATGTGTTTGTACTGAAGTTTGCTACCTTGAATAAAGTCACATCACACTTCAAGATATCCTTATCGCATGGGATGACTTAGTTCTGAAATAGGTATGAATTTTGGCTTTGTAGCAGCTGCAATCAAAGCTAAACAGTTCCTTTGTTTCAATTAGTATTCACGCGCAAGTTTACTGTAGAATCCTGTGTCTGAGTCCATGAGTATGTTGCGTTTGGTTTTCTGAATTTTCTAGATATCTCATCAATCTTTGTCGAATGATTATATAAGATTCTATGGTATTTTTAAAAGTAGGAAATGAGGAAAAGATAAGGCTCAGAGGAGCTTCTTCCTTTAAACTGTTTTAGCATATTCATTTTCTCTTTTGGTGTCATGCTCAGAGGTTAACTAAAATGATGCTCTTGATGATGATCTCTGTCATAATAGGGTAAATAATTATACAGACTTCTTCACTTCCATACACCAATGCATTTTTCGTAACAGAATATGCATAACAAATTGCTTGGGTGATAGTAGCTCTGTTCTTGGAGAATTGCTTATTCTCTACTCATATACTTATCTTCTCTTACGAAGTTCATCTTTTTCTATTGAAGAGAAGAAGAATCGTCGTAAGTTTTTTCCTCGTCTACTGGTTGTTCATTGGGTGATTCATTTTCTCCTTTTTGTCCGTTCTAGTTTTCCATTGATAATGGTGGTTTGCTAATTTTACTTAATTGTGGTTATATGATGTGATATGACTAGACTCAATCTAACTGCACCCCAAATTCTATTAGTGAGACCGGAGACATTGACTAATGATTTTGGGATTACAGTTCCTTTTTTAATGTTGTGAAGTATGCCTATATGAGATAACCACACAATCTTCTGTTCAGTCAGGTGGGAGTTACAGGATGAGTATATATCTTAAATATCATTTCTTGATTGTTCAATACCTTCTAATGTCTCGAGCAACTTTCAACAAGAAATTTACTTGTGAAGGCTAGTAGATTGATATAGTAACAACATTCTTGCAATAGAAAATGTGGATTGGGGAAACGGGGGTTCGCTGTCCTCAAACTCAGTTTCCTAGTCATAGCCATAGAAGATACTGTTATTGATGTATAGCTACCGATAGGATAATTTACTTATCAATTTGGATTTTTTTCATTTTCCTTTTTATCATTTTCGTATTACATCAGTGAGAGTAGATAATGAAGTTTTATGTGGAGTGAGACCTAGAGCCCTTTTTCTATATATAATGGGGCCTAAAATAATAAAATTTGTGTCTCTCTTTCTTTAACATGATAAAAAAATGATCAAAAGAAAAAGGAGAAAATTCAGATTCGCTTCATCTATGAAAAATATTTGAGAGATCTGCCTGAGTGGAAACATAAGTCTTTTTTTTTTTTTTTCACAGTATGTGGTTGATGGAACTACCACGAATGGAAGGGAGAATGCAAATCTTCACAATTGTTATGTTCCTCACGTTTTGCTTTGCTTTAGAGGCCTAATGATTGGTTAGGGACCTCACAAGGATTCCAACTGCGTAGGGGCTGCGATATTATGAATGCCGTGGACACCGTGATCGCGTCACCCCGGAATTGCATAACATTGTGATTTTAGTTCCTTTTAAAATCACAAGATTTCTTAACAACCATGATACAACCATTTTCATAATTTTTTGACAAAATAAAAATTGAAATTTTGTTATTTCATTTGTAAATGATTTTTTGATATGATAAGTTATGATATTATATTAATTTTAAAAAATAATATAAATTAATAGATATTTTATTATATTTTGTGTTGATGAAATAAAATTTCAAAATTGCAATGTTTCCAAATTCATTTTTTCTTTTGCAATCGTGAAAAAAAGCATTGCTACCGCAAGTTAGATGTAATTTCATGTCACAAATAGTTTTGGGTAGTGGGTGCAAGTCAGGCAGCTTCAGAATTTGTCAGTGAAATTTTACCTTTTCTGAAAATCAAATTACATATACCATGTATCTATTTTGAGGTTAAAACCTACGTGTGTAAATGAATTTCAATTAGACGTTTCTGTTAGGATATTACGCATGAACCCTTGTGTCACAGGCCTGAAACGGTGTATGCAGGCTTTCTGCTTGTTGATCAGATGGTTGCAAATTTGTAAAGAGATGACATACCACTGGTCAATTGAGAAATTCAATAGCAAATTGTTTTTTTTTCCACACATTTTTTAGGAATCTTTCATATTTTCATAAATTTCTTAGCTCTATAATATTCGAAGCACATGAATATTTTTTCTATTCTTTCATTGAAACTTTAACATCTTTATTACCTCAATTTATTATAATTAATCATTATTAATCTTCTTATCATTACTAATTATTATTAATTATTACTCGTTATTATTTATTATTGTTAACTATAACTTATTGCTTATTGTTATTGACTATTATTTGTTATATCTTTACTACAATTGACTATTAACAATTTTTTTATGTTAACTACTCAAATTTTTATGAGAATATTTTTAATAATTTAAAAATATTAAAAAATAAATTAATTAATTAAAATATAATATTATAAATTATTTTAATTAAATCAAATATAATAATATAATATTTTTGAAAATCATATTGTTAAAAAATATTATAAAGCTTTGGCAACCGAGTATGTTAAATTAATTGCTTCTTGCAACCAATTTTCCACTCATTTAAATGAAAATAATTTCAATTAGTTTGTAAATAGATTTTAAGTTTGGAAACAACATTAAAAGATTTACATATAACCCATTGGCATTGTTAGTAGTAGATGTTGCCTTTGACATTTTTTCCACTTAAATATCGCCTTTAGATATTTTTTCACTTATATATTATCTTGAGTATGAATTCTTGCATGTAAATTTAGTAATTTATCACTTCTTTTATTATAAAAAAAATTAAAATACACAGAGCCCTTTATAATTTGCTCCATATATTAAAAAGTATTATAATATTTTAAATGTTTTAAATTTTAAAGTGATATGATAAATTTTAAAATTATGAAATTAAAATTATTCAATATCATATTATTCTAAATTTTAAATTTCTTAAAGTATTATAAAATAAACCTTTATAGTTTTAGAAGTTGTAACCCTTACTTTTCGCAAGCTTTTTTACTGTTAACCTTGATTTCAGAAAACTTTTTACCGAAATCCTGCGCCGTAATAAGAATTTACCGCAATACTTAAATTTTTTTTTTCAAAAAAAAAAATCCGATCATGGGGAGGGGGCTCCCGTGACCGGTCAGTAACGAATTGCCCCCTCCCGTGACCATGGCATCCATTTCGAAAAACTTTCAGCCCTTCGCAGCAATCTAGGAATGACTACAAGAAACTTGCTGAAATTAAAGTGACAAAAGCATAACATATGTAAGAATGACAAAACAAATTTTCAGATGCAAAACATAATTTTTTTAATTCAATTTTAAGTGCTTTATGAGAACTATTCTTTCATAAACCAAAAAGTAAATAATAAATTGTAGTATAACTTTAAGGTAATGTTTAGTTCGTAAAATATATTTAATATTTTTAAAAATATTTCTGAAGAATATTAACTTTTCATATTTGATTTTATGTTTGAAAATATCATACTTTTGAAAATATTTTTGATCTAATTTTTTTTCAAAAATATTCTCAATGGGAGGAGATGAGAATCTTATATTTTCATAAAATGAGAATATTGATATTAAAATAAAAAGATAAAATTATTCTCATATTTAATTTTTTTTATTTATCACTTTATCAAATAATTTTTAATTTAAATAAATAAATAATTATCACTTCATTTTTTAAACTATTTGTATTATTAATAAATATAATAATATTAATTTTAGAATTATAATTCTTTTTCTATTATTGTTCTGAAAGATTATTTTAATATAATTATATATACATATAATTTTTTATTAAAAAATAATACAACAGGCTTGAATTTTTTATTTTAAAAAATATATTTATACATAAAAATATAAAATAATAATATTTTTATATTAAAGAATAAATTATAATAGAAAATTTAATACCATTATAAAATATAATTGTAAAAATAATTTAATTGTAAAAATTTATAATTTTATAAAAAAATACCAAGTATATTTAATATTATGGTATTAAATTTTATATTATAATTTATTCTTTAATATAAAAATATTATTATTTTATATTTTTATGTATAAATATATCTTTTTAAAAAAAACTCCAAGCCTGTTATATTATTTTTTAATAAAAAATTATATGTATATATAATTATATTAAAATAATCTTTCAAACATTAGGAACAATAATAGAAAAGGAATTATAATTAAAAAATTAATATTATTATATTTATTAATAATACAAATAGTTTAAAAAATAAAGTGATAATTATTTATTTATTTAAATTAAAAATTATTTGATAAAGTGATAAATAAAAAAATTAAATATGAGAATAATTTTATTTTTTTATTTTAATATCAATATTTTCATTTTATGAAAATGTAAGATTCTCATCTCTTCCCATGAAAATATTTTTAAAAAAAAGTTGGATAAAAAATATTTTAAAAAATATGATATTTTCAAACTTTAAATCAAATATAAAAAGTTAATATTCCTCAAAAATATTTTAAAAAATATTAAATATATTTTACGAACTAAACATCACCTAAAGTTATACTATAATTTATTATTTACTTTTTGGTTTATGAAAGAATAATTCTCATAAAGCACTTAAAATTGAATTAAAAAAATTATGTTTCGCATCTGAAAATTTGTTTTGTCATTCTTACATATGTTATGCTTTTATCACTTTAATTTTAACAAGTTTCCTGCAGTCATTCCTAGATTGTTGCGAAGGGCTGAAAGTGTTTTGAAATGGATGTGAGGGGGCGGTCCGTTACGGACTGGTCATGGGAGCCCCCTCCCTGTGACCGGATTTTTTTTTTTAAATAAAAAGAAATTTAAGCATTGCGGTAAATTCTTATTATGGCGCAGGATTTCGGTAAAAAAATTTCTGAAATCGAAGTTAACAGTAAAAAAAGCCGCCCTTACTTTTCGAAACAAGCTGTGCGACAGAGAACGACCCGCAACAGTGCATCTTTTTTCGCCTGTAACAATCGTCGGTGTTGACGGCCTTCGGCAAACGTAGTAAACAATCAGCTTCCGTTTGTTTCGTTAGGATAGGAAGACTTTGAGGAAAGTACTGTAACAAATCTTTTTTCCCGTTGGCTTGCCGTTGGTAACAAAATCAACGTTCAAATGGCTGAACGTGGTCCGTAAAATCAGGAAGTAGTTTTCTGCTTCAACAAATTACCAAAATTTCAACTTCTTTGATGGGAGAAGTTGAATTTATGCTGGTATAAAAATCATATAGGAGTCCTCGGGTTTGGTTAATTTTTTCAATATTTTTCTGAAACATAATTAATTTCTGAAACATATAGGTTTCCGCATTTTTGAATTAATTTTATGCTTTAATTAGGATATATTAAGTATCTGAGTATCCTAAATATAGTTTACATTTGGTATCAGAGCTTAAAAAAATTGCCTCTGCCTTGTTTATGTGCGGTAGAAAGGTTGAAGACAACCTCCAACTTTGCTGCATTGAAACGCACCGTTTCACTTAGTGAAATGACGTCATTTTGTTTAAGTGATTTTGGGCTTTGTTGGGCCGTTTTTAGACAAGCTCGTTTTCAAGCCTCTATTTAAAATGAAAACTCCATTTTGCGACCGCGGGGCATCGAACTGCTGCCCTTTAGCTAGCATGCAGACATGCTGACCACTGAAGCCATTGAATTTTCTTGCTATAAGCATACACAAACTAATATATAAGGGTTTTAAGCAGCGTTTTATTTTTCTTGTGTTTCTAACTTTTGAATATTATTAAATCATAACAATAAAACTAGTGTCAAACTTTTTTATGCTTAATATTTAAACATTATTTTAGGCATTCTTTTGACATATTTAGATTAAAATTTAGGATAATTTACTATTAATTAATTAATCACATTTAGCTTAGTTGATTAATTAATTAATTATTTACTTCATTTGCTGATTAATTAATTGCATGATTATTTGGAGGCAATATATGTTTTTATGGAGAAAATTAATTTGTCACATTTATTCAAGTGATTAATTAATATTTTTAAATTTTCATAGAGAAATACCTATTTGTGCATTTTGTTTAAGTATATTTTAAAATGTCAAGTGATTCGTATAATTTTAGTTTAGTTGAAGTTTAGCCACAGCACCTTTAATTATTCTAAAATTATACATAAAGCATTAGATTTAAATTTAGGATCACATTAAGAAAATTATCATTAATTGTAATTGATCATATTTAATATGATAATCATTATCCCACAAGAATATTATTATATTTAATATGATTAATTAGGGTGGGATAGTAAATTTTCCTTTACCTTAATCTACCCACAAGAATTAAGATAGGGGATATAATTTGCTAGTTTCATCAATTTTGTACATAAACCTAATTAAATAAAACTAAGCCTACAACCAGTTTTGTTTGTTATTAGGATTATGTTTGATAGATATGTTTTGCATTGGTAAGACATGTCATATGAAATATTTTTTAATTACCTCAAATTATTAACATAGCATGTAATTTTATACAGCTTTTCAACCTTTGAATATCTCTGATTTCCAAGTTCCCGAATTGAATGGTGATAATTATAAGATATGGAAGGAGAAAATTCTTCTTCAACTGGGGTGGATGGACGTGAATGATGCAATAAGAAAGGATAAACCTCCTAAACCCACTGCTAGTAGTAGTGCAGCTGAAATAGCACTTTATGAGCATTGGGAGCGATCAAATCGCCTTAGTATGATGTATATCAAAACTAAGATATCTGCTAGCATTTGTGGGTCTATTGGAGAGCATCAGAACGTTCGAAGTTTGCTCAAGGCCATTGATGAACAATTTGAAACTTCAGACAAGGCTTTGGCAAGCACCCTGATGACAAGGTTATCATTAATGAAACTTACTGGCATAACGGGTGTGCGAAAACATATCATGCAGATGAGGGATATTGCAGCTCAATTAAAAATGCTTGAGGTCGAGATGTCTAAGTCTTTCCTTGTGCATTATATCCTAAACTATCTACCGCCTCAGTATGGACCTTTCAAGATTTCCTACAACACACATAAGGAGAAATGGACAATCAATGAACTTCTGTTCATGTGTGTACAAGAAGAAGGGAGGCTTATTGCAGAAATGGGAGAAAAGCGCACATTTGGCAACACAAGGGAAGAACAACAAGCAAGCCAACTCAAAAGGAAAGGGAAATGCACCCATTCAAGGCAGTATAAAGAAAGAGTCCAAGTGTTTCTTCTGCAAGAAGAAAGGACACATAAAGAAGAACTGCAACAAATTTAAGAGCTAGCTTGAAAAGAAAGGTATCTCAATCTCATACTTTTATTATGAATCTAACATGGTAGATGTTAGTAGTAACACATGGTGGATTGATTCTGGTTCTACAATCCATATCTCTAATACCTTGCAGGGCTTTCTAAACCAAAGAAAGTCAGTGGGCAGTGAGCAGTACATCTATTCAGGCAACAAGATGGGCTTACTAGTTGAAGCTATAGGAACTTGCAGACTAGTTTTAGATACTGGCTTTAGTTTGATATTGGAAAGGACTTTTTATGTACCAAGTTTCTCTAGAAACTTAATTTCTATTTTGAAACTTTTGCCTTTTGGATATTCTTTTGAATTTTCAAATAATATGTTTAAGTTATTTTATAAATCTAATCTTGTTGGCAATGGTACAATTTCTGATGGTCTTTTCCGAATTCAATTACAAGACAGTATACCTAATGATTCAATGCATGTTTCTAGTAGCATAGGTATTAAGAGATGTGTTACTAATGAAGATTCCTCTATGTTGTGGCATCGTAGACTAGGTCATATCTTAAGAGAAAGGGTTAAAAGGTTAGTAAAAGATGGAATACGTAGTACGTTAGATTTTACTGACTTTGAAACTTGTATAGACTGCATAAAGGGAAAACAGACTAATGCCAAGAGGAGTACTACCATTTTAGAAATAATACATACAGACATTTGTAGTCCAGATTTGGACTCTAGTAGTCTAAAATACTTTATCACCTTTATTGATGATTACTCACGATATATATATCTCTATCTGTTGAATAATAAGAATGAGGCACTTGATGCCTTTAAGGTGTTTAAAGCAGAAGTAGAGAAACAATGTGATAAACAAATTAAGATAGTGAGATCAGATAGAGGTGGTGAGTATTATGGTAGATACATTGAAGATGGACAAGCATTAGGTCCATTTACTAGATTTCTTCAAGAACATGGGATTGTTGCCCAATACACCATGCCTGGGTCTCCGGACCAAAATGGTGTAGCTGAAAGAAGAAATCGAACACTATTGACATGGTAAGGAGCATGCTTAGCAGCTCTAAGCTTCCTAAGTCCTTATGGATTGAAGGCCTTTAGACGACAGTGTATATCCTTAACCGGGTTCTAACTAAGGCTGTTGAAAAGACACCATTTGAGTTATTTAAAGGTTAGAAACTAAGTTTAAGGCATATGCGCGTTTGGGGATGTCCGTCTGAGGTTAGGGTCTACAATCCACAAGAAAAGAAGCTGGATCCTAGGACTATAAGTGGCTACTTCATTGGGTATGCTGAAAAGTCCAAAGGATAAAGATTCTATTGTCCATCTTATAGCACTAGGACTGTGGAATCAAGAAATGCAAAATTTCTTGAAAATGACTTGATTAGTAGGAGTGATCGAATTCAGCATCCAAACACTGAGCTTGATCATTTTGGTTCTCAAGCTTCCACATCAAGTGATAGATTGGTTGTAATCCATGCCCCTCAAGTACCATTGGGTATTGAATAGCCAATTATTGAGGATCCACAACCACTTGGCCATAACCAAGATGATCCAGTTGTTGAACAATTACTAGAAACTGTTGAACAATCAATTGAGGAGCATGCTTCCCAAAAAGATGCTAACCCAACATTAAGAAGATCAACTAGGGAAAGGAGGTCAGTAATTCCTAGTGATTATGCTGTGTATCTACAAGAGTCTGACTACAATATAGGAGCTGAAAATGACCCTGAGACGTTTTTACAAGCTATTAACTGCAAAGAATCCAGATTATGGTATAATGTTATGAAGGAAGAGATGGATTCCATGGCGTCTAATGGAGTTTGGGATTTTATCGAGTTGCCTAGTGGTTCAAAGGCCATAAGGTGTAAATGGGTCTATAAGATGAAAAAAGACTCATTAGGCAACATCGAAAGATATAAGGTAAGATTTGTGGCTAAGGGATTCACTCAGAAGGAAGGAATTGATTACATAGAGACATTTTCTCCTGTGTCTAAGAAAGATTCCCTCCATGTAATAATGGCATTGGTTGCCCAATTTGACCTGGAACTGCATCAGATGGATGTGAAGACGACATTCCTCAATGGGGATCTAGAGGAAAAGGTATATATGAAACAACCTGAAGGATTCTCCTCTAGTGTTGGTGAGCATTTAGTATGCAAGCTTAAGAAATCTATATATGGATTGAAACAGGCCTCTCGCCAATGGTATCTTAAGTTTCATGATGTTATTTCCTCATTTGGATTTGTGGAAAACGTCATGGATCAGTGTATATACCACAAGGTCAGTGGGAGTAAAATCTGTTTCCTTGTGCTGTATGTGGATGATATACTGCTTGCAACCAATGATAAGGGGTTGTTGTATGAGGTGAAACAGTTTCTCTCTAAGAATTTTGATATGAAGGATATGGGTGAGGCATCTTATGTAATTGGTATTAAGATCCATAGGGATAGAACTCAAGGTATTTTAGGTCTATCACAAGAAACCTATATCAATAAGATCTTAGAGAGATTTCGAATAAAAGACTGTTCACCAAGTGTAGCACCTATTGTGAAGGGTGACAGATTCAATTTGAATCAGTGCTCGAAGAACGATCTAGAAAGGGAACAAATGCGAAACATTCCGTATGCTTTAGCTGTTGGAAACCTTATGTATGCTCAGGTTTGTACAAGACCTGACATTGCATTTGTAGTTGGAATGTTAGGGAGATATTAAAGTAATCCAAGAATGGATCATTGGAGAGCTGCAAAGAAAGTGATAAGGTATCTTAAAGGTACCAAACATTATATGCTAATGTACAAACGAACTAAGAATCTTGAAGTAGTTGGCTACTCAGACTCGGATTTTGCCGGATGCATTGATTCACGGAAGTCAACATCAGGATACATTTTTATGTTTGCTGGTGGAGCCGTGTCTTGGAAGAGCGCAAAGCAAACCTTAGTTGCTACTTCTACCACAGAAGCTGAGTTCGTATCTTATTTTGAGGTAACTTCACATGGTGTATGACTAAAGAGCTTTATTTCTGGGCTTAGAGTTGTGGATTCAATTTCTAGGCCATTAAGAATTTATTGTGACAACTCAGCTGCAATTTTTCTGGTTAAGAATGACAAAAGTGGAAGTCGAAGTAAACACATCGACATCAAGTACTTAGCCATTCGGGAACGTGTCAAGGAAAATAAAGTTACCATTGTACACATTAGCACTGAGTTGATGATAGCAGATCCTTTGACAAAAGGCATGCCATCGTCAATATTTAAGGATCATGTATTAAGGATGGGACTTGGTATTGTCTTAAGTCTTTGATGTATATATACATATATTTGTAATAAAGCTCTTATTCAGTTTAAGTTATTTTTCTCATTTCAGAGTATACATTTATGTTTAGAGAAAAATAGCATTAAGAGGACCCAGAATAAGTATAAGACTTATTCATTAAGTTATGGTGGGTTGAGAAAGCAAAATGTATCGTGATACATGAGAGGTAATACTCATAGATAGAGGACCTACTACTATGATCCGTTCATTGAGTTTTTCTCTACTTTTGTATATATTAGGTTTTACAGACCAAGTGGGAGAATGTAACAAATCTTTTTTCCCGTTGGCTTCCTATTGATAACAAAACCAACGTTCAAATGGCTGAACGTGGTCCGTGAAACCAGGAAGTAGTTTTCTACTTCAACAAACCACCGAAATCTCAGCTTCTTTGATTGAAGAAGTTGAGTTTATGCTGGTATAAAAACCATACAAGGGTCCCCGGGTTCGGTTAATTTTTTCAATATTTTTCTGAAACATAATTACACCATCAAAGAAGCACAAACCAGAACTTGGAAGTACCCGAGTGTGGAATTCTAAGTGACTGTTCGGTGCAATCCAAGAGGAGATTACAGAACTTTCGGTACGCAATTCAAACGTGGCAATGGCTGGAGGTAGGCTTCCGCATTTCTGAATTAATTTTATGCTTTAATTAGGATATATTAAGTATCTGAGTATCCTAGATATAGTTTACAAGTATTTTATAAAATGTACCTATAAAATGTTAAAATAGAAAAAATATTTTTTTAATATTAAATATAAAAAAATTGAGGAAAATAATTTTTTTATATTATTTTTTTAGATTATATTATATCATATATATATATATATATATATATATATATATATATATATATATATATATATATATATATATATATATATATATATATATATATGATATCTTTTTAAAAAAATATTTTCCAATAAAACAAAGTTACTATTAAATCGTAACTGCTTAGAGTATTTAGTTTGATTTTGAATAAGAAATTGATATCAAGCTGATTTTGACGGAATTTTTTTTTTCACCATTTTACTGGTTACCCTTGAAACCCATCATCTCCTGTGACAGAAACATGGCAAGAATTTTTCTATGATAGGGTTTAATGCACAAGCAATTTGCCCATTGGGAGGAGACATTAATTATAGAACAGATTCATGTGTACCCTTCCCCGTTTCTATTATTCGGGAAGGTTGATGATGGTTGTAGTCATTTTTGTTGGTGTAATTTAAGATTAAAAAAGTAATATTATAAGACATAAATGGGGTTCGACTTTAACTTATTTGGATGAAGATAACAAAAATAATTTATTAAGAGGAATTACAGAAGAGAGAGGACAAAATATTTAATTATATTTTAAATATATTTAAAATATTTTTTGATCTTTTTTTACCCGACGATGTATATTTTTTCAAATTATGACTCTTCACTGAATATAAATAATATAATTAAAATGAGTAAATAGTAAATTATGAAATTTCATATGTGATTACCCAAACAAAATTCTCTCTATTGATTTCTTTAATAAATCGGTCATGTTAAAATGTTAATATATTTATAAACTTTGAAAATTTATATAACAAAAAAAAAATCTAATTTAAAATTAAAAATAATAATTCATTAATAAGAATTCAAATTTATAAAAATAAATAATCACAAATTAGTATAACTAGAATTTAATTTAAATCTCAACGCTTTCCGCCTTTTGACACAAATTACTTCATCATCAATAGGGGAAAAATCGCAGACTACCGATGGGGAAGCTTTCCTACCGTGGCTGGCCAGAAGGAAGATTCTCAATTGGGTGGATCAACAATCCGTGGCGTCCCATCACCTTCATCCTCAGGTAGCGACAGTGGTTGTTAGGGTAATAGCTCCCCCAACCTTGGAAAACATTCTCGAGATGCGAGTAAGCAGGCGGAAGATGCAACTAAACAGCTTCCTTGGGTACCTAAGAATTATTGACCCAGAAGAGGCAGCAGGGGGTTGTGCATGATCTAACTTGAACGCTTTCCCTGAACAGAACAAACCTATTATTGAAGTTTTCAAATCTTTCAAACCTAGCAAGGCTGATGCCAGTCCTCTTATTTTAGATATTCTTATTTATTTATCACTGTTAATTAGTTTTATATATATTAAAAAAATAATTTAATTTATTTATTTATAATAAATTTTATAAAATAATTAAAAATAAAGAAAAAATATAAAAAAATAAATATATGTTAGTTAATAGTATAAGATAATAAAATATTTTATAAATATTTATTAAAATAATAAAATATAAAAAATATAAATTAATTAATAATGTAAAATAATAAAATATTTATTAATAAAAATAATAAATTTAAAAAATATTTAATATTTTATTAAAATTGATAAAAAAAAATGGAGCGAGTACTAACCTTGAGAGCAAATTCTGCCGCTTTTTCTCGCTCGGAGTTATTTCTGGAAAGAACATAGCAAACCGGGAGTACATTATGGTTTTCTGTCGTGGAGGGCCCAGCTAACATATTGTGACAGTTGTTGGATGGAGACAGAGGATTTAATAAAAAATATTTTAAATGATTTTCCTTTGGAAACTATTCAAACAGGATTACTGATTTTGCTAAAAATGATGAGAATGATGGTAAGATATCAATGAAATTGTACACAAAATAATATTCTTATATGATTAAAACATTTTCTTTTAGTAGGAATATAAGATATTCACTTTCCATAGGAATAATTTGAAAGGTTTCAAACTATTTTTTATTGTTAACTAAACATGCAATGTTGGATTAAAAAAAATTATTTTAGATAATGTAGAAAATATCATGTGCATAAAACACTTCCTTAAAACAAAACCCTCTTATTCTTGAAATAAGATTAAATGTTTGAATTTGTGTTGGGAAAAAATGTCTCAATTTGTTCTTTTGAGGATATAGAACACGCTATTCCACATGTTTTTACAGTGTTATCATATAATCAAATTGATTTATAATACTAACTTTGTGAGAAGAAAATAATCTTCATAATTAAGTGTAACAAGTAAATATGGTACTAAGTCATTATTTTATACAAAGGTGGTTTGATACAAAATAATGTCAATTTATGATAATGAAGAAGTGGAGGACCTTTGTAACTATTTCTATTTTGGTAAGGTTATGGTGACAAATTTATCTTTTCAACAATAGTTATAATTTAAATTAAATGTTTTATAATGATAACATATTCTTATGATAATATTTAGGGACGAAACCAATGTAGGTCACCCCCACTCAAGGGTGGAGTATTCTTGTATTTAGAAGGGCCATGCCCCGCCTAAAATTTTTATTTTTTTAATAGTATATATGTAATTTTCTTTTGGTGAAAAATTTATTAATTTTGATCTTCTAAAAAATATAAACATGTAAAGATGTATTTGAAAATATCATTTCAATAATTAATTAAATAAATTCAAACATAAAATTATATTTTATTAGTTTAATTTGTTAAAACTATATATTAAACTAAGCAAAAATTTATTGAATTTATTCAATATTTGTTCTGATTTTAATGAAATTTTGTTAAACAATTATATCCAACATCATTTTTGTACTTGTTGTATTAATTGAATATATAATAAATATCACATTATTGACCTTTTGCTTGTTTAGATAGAAAATGACTGGAAAGAAATTAAAAGAAATAAAAGGAGTAAAACATAACATTTTCTTTCACTTAATTGTAAGCAAGGATGCAAATAAGTTGAGCCGAGTTAAATATTTGTATGCTCGAATTTGAGCTCGACAATATTAAACAAACTTAAACTCTTCAAGTCTGAAACAGTCAGGCTCGAGCTCAAGTTCAATTCAAACATGAGTTTAATTGAACATATTTAAACTTAAACGAGTCCTAAATTTCCTACTCTCTAATCGAGCTTAAGTATTTAAGCTTGAGTTCAAGCTTAGGTTATATTTAATCCTAAATGAGTTCAAACAAGGTTAAACAAGCTTAAATGAGCCTATACAAGCTTATAGTAATTTAATATATTTATATTATGTATAATTAAAAATAAAAATATATTTTATACTAAAGTTGTTTAGACTCAAGAATAGCTCAAATCAAGTAATAAAAAGTTCAGACTTGACTCATATAGTAAACAAACTTGGCTTTTTAAAATTTGAACTTGAATCATATTTTTTACAAATTGATCTTAAACTACTTACAAATAATTCAATTCATTTGGATTTGTAGTTACAAAGAAGAAAAGTGATAGAAAAGAAGAGGAGTATGAAAAAAGAGTAAGGCCTACCAACATATTTTCTTGATACATATGAGTAAAAAGGAGTGAAAAACTCATTTGTTACAATTTTGCTTTTTATGCTTTAATTTAAAGTTTAATTTGAAGGATAAAAATATCATTCTACTTATTTAATTATATTTTCTCTTTTTTTTTATCTAAACAAGAAAAAAATTATTTTCTTATCTTATTTTCTTCTCGTCAAAGCAAGAAGAAAAAGAAAAAGTCTTTTCTATTATATTTTTCATGTTTTCTTTCCTTTCTCTTTTCTTTCCATTGAAACAAATAATAAAGGATTTGTTGTATAGAAATTTTAAAATAAAAATCAAGGATAAAATTGAAATTTAATAAGATTTTAATATTTTGAAACAAAAATTTTAAATTATTAACTAAATTTAGTACTTAAAATAAGAAATTATTCAAATATTGTTAATTTAGTACTTCATAGATTTAGTATTTAAAATTCAATGCTAAATATTTTAGTATTATCAAACGCATTATGTCATTATATTTTCTTTTCATGAAGATAAAAGAATAAAGAAATCAACTAAAAAATAAAGAAGAAAGAGATAGGGTGAAAAAAAAATAATGCCATACTTTTTTATTGTTATATGTTGAAAATAACTAACAAATATATTAGAATTCGCTTATTCCTTGTTTGGCATAGCTAAAAAACAAAGTTATATTTCATTTCTAAATAAATTTCTTTTTAAAATGGTATTAACTTTAAGTAAAAGGGAATTCCATTTCATTTGTGGTTCATATTCTAATTAAATTTATACTATTATGAAATTTATCAAATTTATTAAGGATTTTATTAAAATTCATTTCATGTGATCTAGAATACATATTATATAAAAGATTTACTCTCTTTTTAATATTACATATTCTTAAAATTTACTTTTTAATTGAATTATATGAATTTTTCAGTACATTCAAAATAAAACAATTCACTTGCAAATTAATCAAAATTATTTTTTGACAATGTTTCTTAATAATAAAATTCATTGATGAATAAATTGAAATTATTTCAATTGAAATGAAATGAAATTAATTTTAAAAATTTGTGATGGCAAACAAACCTTAAATCAAATAACTATCAAGCTAGAATTCAAATTTTCTAGGTTGAACAAGCTCAAACTTGAATTCATTTATTTTTGTTTAACTCAATCCCAAATAAGTATATATTGAGTTCGAATTGATTTATTTATAGCCCTAATTTTCTATCCTACTAAAAAACATTTTTAAATTATCATTTTACGCCCTATAAAATTGGCCCAACCTCCCCCTTGACCTACTCTCTTTTCCTTAGGGGAAAAATAAAATGTGGCAAGCAAATCTCTTCCAGAGTAGGAATATTGTGAATCCAATTGATTATATGAAGAGCTTTTATACATTACTTTTGCCATTTGTGCTTGATTCATTTGCCTCCGTGCATTAATTAAAAAAAAGGAAGAAAATCACTTATGAGATAAATAATTTTGGATTTACCTATCAAGCCTCGGTTTTACGTTTTGCAGAAGCACTTGTTTTATGCGATTTTATTGATATAGGTTTAATTTACATTTATTGATAAGGTAAACTTACATTGTCAATAAATATAAAAATGTAAAAAATAATTATCAACAATAAAAAAAATTTAACACTTTTCAATGGTGTGATAACACATAATTAAGTAATAATGTAAAATTAATTTAAATTAACATAAATTAAGAAATTGCTTGATTCATTTAAAAAGTAAATTATTGTAACAAGTTAAACTTTTCAAGAAATAATTAATATTGTATACAATATATATTCTTAACATATTAAAAACAAGGCCATTGGGTATATTATTTGTAATTTAATCATAAGTGTTACCATTCAAGTTTCTTGGATATAGCTTCTGTTTGATAATAATTAATTACATTAAGGATTAATTAATTGAATTAATTTTAATTAATAATTAATTGAATTAATTAATTTGATCATATGATAATCTCAATTATTTACATAAAGATATTTAGTATGACTAGCTATTTATTATTAATTATTTGTATGTAAAATGATATATAAGAACATGCATATATTTTATAATTTATTTAAGTATTCTTTTACTTTAATAGTATTTTAAACTATAATATATTATTTATTATTAGGATTATAATGATAATATAGTAATTATTAAAATTTATTTTATAACTATTTTAACATTAAATTTAAAATATTGATGAGTTTTACATATTAAGTATGGAAACATATTTTTTTTAAAGTAAATTCCATTATTTTTTTTATATGTTTTATTTTTTAATTCAAAAGATATCATTTAAGAAAATATTAATAATTTTATCAATACCTTTTCTATTATTTATTATGAAATGAAACATATATTCTCTTTTTTTTAATATAATGTGATAGAAAAGATATGATAATATTCATACAATTTTTTATTATTATGTAAAATTTTTAATATAATATATTATACTTTTTATTTTTATTTAAAAAATAAATAATTATAATTTATTGTATGTATTAGGTTTTTCTCTAAAGAATAAATATGATTTATTATTTTCTTATTTATCAAAATAAAAATGTAAAAAAAATTATAATTATAGGCAAAAATTTCATTTTCTACATTAAATACAAATCAATTATTTTAAAAAATTATTATTTTTAATTTTTTCAAAATAATTGTTTAAATGTTAATAAATTGATTAAAATAGTTATTTATCAATACTCAAATTAATTAATTAATTTGATCAAACAGTTAAAAACACTCAAATTAATTAAAAACTAATAAAAAAAGTTATTTATCAAATAAACATCATATTTTGTAGTTCAAACAAACATCCGTCATATCAATAAGGGCAATACACCACAGAAGAATACAAGTAGCCTGCCTTTATAGGCAATATAGACAAAGGGTAAATTCTGCAACAAACTATAGCCCAACATTAACGAGAAGCCCAATTACATTCACTAAGCATAAAAAGAAAAAAACAGAAGAAGAAACTTCAACCATAATTTTTAAAATCCGAGTAATCATTGAATAAGATAGAATACTAAGTCATTAATTCAATAACTAATTCACTGGCTGAATTAATTTTAATTTCAAAAATATAAATTATATACATACACTAATAATATATATTTAAAGTAATAAAATACAAGTGATATAATAATTAATGTTAAAAATAACTAACAAAATACAAATTCAATTGATATAAAGTTACAAATTCAATTCATTATATATACACATACTAATAATATATATTTAAAGTAATAAAATATAAGTAATATAATAATTTATGTTAAAATAATTAAAAAATATAAATTCAATTGACATGAAATTATAAAAATTTTATATCTCAATTGTTGTAAAATTATAAATTTTTTTAAAAAAAATTGAAAAACTGGCCTAGTTCATCCCTTTTTGACTAATTTACTTTGGTTTTGGCTGGTTTAAATTAGATTTAGCTAGTTTCCACTACTTCATATGTAATTCCAATTTAAAAATTTTAATTAAATTGTTTTGCTGATCGATTTACCAACTAGACTAGTCGGTTTGATCTAATTTTCAAAAATACGATTTTGATCTAAACTTGACCAACTAGCTTAAAATTTTACAATTAAAATTTGATTGATCAACTTTTGGAAAAGTAGATTTAGAGCAGCAAAAGCTTTCATAAAGAAATTGGAGAAGATCTCAATGGATGGAATACAAAATATTTTCGTAACATGAGAAAATCACAGCTCCTTTTTAAGAGAATAAAAAATGCTTCACCGTAGGGAGAAAAATTATTCGGACTTAGATCTCGCTTTGTAAGCAAGGAAAAACATCTTACAAAGCAAGATCTAACAGAAACACTCGGCGGAAATTGGAGGGGAAAAGAAAAACAATTGAGTGAGAGAAGCTTCAAAGCGAAACCGTATAGAAGGGAAACAAGACAATTGCTTGGGTAGATAAAAAGGGAAACCAGACAATCTTGGCAAAAAAAGGGGAGCAACGTGGATAATGGCACAACCCAAGGTCCCTAGAAACCTCTTTGGTTGGAAAAAATGAAAATGAAAATGAAAATAAGGATAAGGAGGTTAAAAACTAAAATAGGTTTATTTAATTGACAATATAGAATATGAATGTCCATTCTCTAAAAAATAGCCCTCAAAAGATGCAATCCTCATTACATCACTAAAAGTTTTAGTGATAGAATAACCTCCTTGCACCTCTATTCCTATATATTACACAAATTTTAAAATTATTACACTAATAATTGATAACACAAGGTGAATTTATCAATCCTTTTACACAAGTAACTCATATCTCAAAATTGTTAGAAGGAACAATTTACTATATTATTTCTTGGACGAAAGAACAATAACTCTCAAGTCCTAAAATAACATCATAATTCATAAAATTGGGTAATGGTATAATTACAAGGAAAATTAACGCAACAAGAACCATGATCGCCAAGAAGATTAGGTTCTGGATTGATTGATAAAGTGTAAGGGATCCTATTTGCATGGCCCCACAATTCCATCTTCAGTTCGAAATTGTCTTGCATGATGTAGCTTTGTGAACCCTTTTTGCATAGTCCATCTCTCTACCTCCGCTTCTGATTTGACTTCAACTAAACAATTAAAACAAGAAAAAGGTCATAAAAGTCAAGTGTCTGTTTACATATGTTTTTATTTTTTATTTTCAAAAATTATTTTCAGATTCAAGAGAAACAAATAACAGAATGCCAAAGCAAATAGAAAAAATTTTCTATTTAATTACAAAATTATTATGAAAAACAAAAATAAGTTAAAGACAACATCTAAAGTTCCTTCCTTTTTTTTAATTTTTAAATTATACATTTAAAATTACAACTTTTAAAAACTCATTATAAAAACACTTACCCAAGCACAAATTTTTTTTTTTAAAAACATAAAAACTAAAAACTGTCATTGAAAGCAAACCAAACAAATTTCAACTAAACAGTTTTTTGGTCCATTTTTTTTTTTTTCGTTTTTGGCAGTACCAAGTGGAGAAAATTTTTTGCTGAGTGTTAAAAACTGCACATCACCATTTTTCTTATTGATGTTCAATCTTCAAGAATGTGTCGATTCCTTCTTGCCCCGAAAGCCAATCGCTGTATAATGACAGAAAAGGAAGCAAAAAGTTCATGAAAATGAGACAAGATGGATGAGTTCTCTAACGTATTGATGCATGAAAATAACTAGTGGAAAATATCTTGAAACAGGCTTTTCCTTAACTGAAAATATCTGAGAATAGGCTTTCACCCCTGTCAGGAATCTAATGTAAGTTGGTTTCATTGATCCGTTGGAAAGTATAGATCTAATGTTTGGAACTAGGTACTCTGCGACCTGAAAACAATCATAGCATTGAAACTGAGATTAAGAAGGCCAGAAATACAGAGAAAAGAGGTTACACACATTAATGCTGCATCAAGGATTCACATCTATCCGAGATAATGACAAAGTATTATTTCAATAGCAGAGCAATTAATGTTTTGCTTCTTACTTTAAAATGGCAAAACAGCTCATCTTTCACTTCATTTACTACAAAACACACAAATTAGTAAAGATTGCAGAAATACGCATTCCAGAGCAGGATGCAATGCAATCTTGCGGGATTATGCGGTGATATGTATACATCTCTACACCATTATTTTGCTTTATCAGTTTCTTTGGATGATAGAAAATTATAAAACACTAGTGGCAAAATAAAGTAGGCTAATTATAGCCATCTATCACCAAATTCTATGACAAAAAACATACCACTTCAGCTGGTTCAGCAAGCACATTAATGAAGAACTTTGCCTGCAGTGAACCAAAAAGTAATTTAACGGTCAGTCCAAAGCAAATAGAAGAAACTCTGATAATATAAGCTGCTTATAAACCTGCTTTGTGGTAGCACCAGACATGAGAAGATCAGTTGTGACCATCCCTGGCTGCAACGCCAAACCAAAAAAATAAAAGATAAGGAACAAGGAAATGCGAGCATGGATGGCAAAATCATCAAATATCACAATTCTACTGGCAGGACATCATAATGTGTCCTTGTTAAGTAATCTCTGAGATGAAACAAGGAGAAACAGAATAAAGTAAAATAAATACAGGAGCAGACTAAAGTTAAAAAATTAAAAGATAAGAAACAGAATAAAGTAAAATAAAACAGAACATGCAAGTAAAGCACGTGTTCTAAAAGTCAAAAGGAGGAAATACAAATAGCTGGGGGTATGAATCACAAAATCATGAGTCATTACATGTTCTACAGGACAATACCAATTTTCAATATGCCACTGTAAGTTTGATCAATTCTGTGGAAATCAGAAAACCACTGCATTCCAAAATGGCTAGTTGCTCTCTAACAGCAGCATCAGGGTATTATAGAATAAGTAAAAAAAAAAAAAAAATCAAGAGTGTCTAAATTGGACCAAGATGCAAGTTGTCTGTACCCAGCTCTGGCATTCCTCTATTTTTTTTTAATTAAATATCATGTGTAATATCAACATTGAAAATAAAACAATATTTTAGAAGTAATATTCACTATAGCAGGACATATTATTGAAATTCTGAAAGAATGATGCAGACAAACATACCGAAAGAGTATGCACCATGACATTTTTAACATCTTGCATCTGCAGTTCTGCCTGTGAAACAGCGAGGTTTCTTTTTCTCATATATATATTTACATGTCTACAGCCAGAATTATGACTCCTAAATGAACAATTATATAGGATAAAGGAAGACAAAGCAAGACATGACGAAGAATCTAGTGGTGATGCTTTATTTGTCAATTAATCTTCATACAGCATGCAAAATTAGAGAATAAAAAGAGCTGATTTCCATGAAGTAGTAGCAGAATGTGACCTGTGACACAGTGGCCCAGGTGTACCTTGAACTTGTTACAGAATTCTTTACATCCACATTTCTTTCATCTTATGCTATTAATTTAAATATTCAACATTAACATTCATTGGGTTCATTCAGCAAGTGCTTATCATAAATTACCAATCTAAACCTGCATAATTACTCCTCATGATGACTGAAACTATACTTCCAACATCTCATGTTTTCAGGTACTATGATGATTTACCAAGCCTCATGACCTTTTCTAATATGTCACAGCTCTTCCTTTTCAATTCTGTTATGGATAAGCTCATTGAATACATCCAGAATGATGCATCTGGCACCAGATATGGTAATTGGGATCTGCCCTGCCCTGCTTCAGTTATACATATATTATTGTCCTCGATGATTTACCCAATTATTTCCCAAATATACTAGATCCTTTTACTAAAAAGAAAAGGTCATCTCAATTTCTGATAAATTTGTTTCCTCTTATAGTAAATGAACACTTTTCCTTAATTAACTGTGGTGATGGGGGAGGGTTGGAATGATAAATTCCCTATTAGGGACAAAAATGCCACACCAAAGATGAGCACCTTGAAATCATTTGATTATACAGAGAAATCTTTATATATACCAAATTCTTTAGAACTACCAATAAATGTAAAGAGATAACCACCACCAAGATCAAAAGGCAATATGTGCTTCTAGATAACTTTGAGGGACAGAAGAATCATTTCCAATAGTATCTTTGTGGTACTGACTGGTCATTTCTTCTGTTTTCCATATACTAGTTGAAAGGTTAACATCCTTGTAACATGATCAAGCTGATAATAGAAATTCAGATCTCTTATGCTAACAAAAACCTAAGCAGTTTAACTAAAAAAAAATCAACAGAAAACATCAGAGAAGTTGCAGTCTCAATAAATCAACAATGATATATGATAAAAACTATGAATTAACACACCACACCAGAACATACATACAGGAAGTGAAAAGAATAACAGATGGTAAAAGTGCATAAAAAGCAACGTTACTTTCTGCATACAGAACTATGGATCCACCTGTAATGATTTTGTTAAATGCACTACACTTCGCTTTGTTGCTCCATATGCAGCAAACCTAATAAAAAAGGGGGGAACAGAATATTCATGGTAGCATGTTTGCAGAATATTGTGACAGCTTTGCCACCAAGCAATTAAGTAAGATTACAGTTCCATATAGAAACTATGGATTATGAGAGTTTCAACAGTATAATACGTTTCAGTCAACATTGCCCACCGTATACTACCTTCTAGACTTTTAGTGTTAGAATAAAATCAAATTACCACAACCTAGCAAGACTCGTGATTAATATCATTTCCATTCAAACAAAGCCACCCTAATATGATCACATTCTCTTTTTTACGGCCATTAATATGACAGCATTCAACTAAATATGGTTCAACAAATAGTCAACAAAGAATAACTTTGGTATGGATTCAGGCTATTCAGCCTATGAGACCACTGCAGAAGTGAAATATTTTAGATCTGCAGAGTATAAGAAATATAACAGAAAGCAACAACATTCTGAAAATGCAACCAGGAAATTGCATCCAACCAACGAATGAAGTATTTAAAATAAACTCAAAGTACCTAGGAGTTGGTCTTCCATCTGAACCTGCTCCATCAATATTGAAAATATGACCTCCACGTGGCTGGTTCACCATCATCTTTATTGCCTAGAAGAAAAATAAAAAACCATGCATGACATCACAACAGCTTCGAAGTATCATGTAGAAAAGAATATATTTTACCTCTCGACAACATATCATTAAACCAAGCGAATTTGTTGTAACCACCTCACTGCAAAAACAAAATAAGGGAGTTAAATGTTGAATAGCATTAAAAATGGGAAACTAAAGGTGAAGGGTCTATCGTAAATTCATAACTCACATAAGATCTTCATCTGAAGCTTCTGCAAGTGGCTTATAGCTATATGCATTGGATCCTGCATTATTAATCTGCAACATTGTCAACATTAGAATAGATATTATAATAATAATTATAATATAATTAATCTACTTTATCATCAAAAAGATATAATTAATCTATTTAATGATAATTTAAAATAAATGGCAAAATACAAAGACGGTGAACTTCAATCATTACAGCTTCAGGAATATATATATATATATATATATTAGGATTGGAGTATGGGTATAAGAAGGTGCCAAAGTAGGTCAATTCAGCAGCGAAAGATTCAAACATACAAGTAATTAATAATACATGAGGTCCTGGGAACTGATAAAAACAAATTCACCTCTCATTGGTCATACGTTAACAAAAGGAAGCAATCAAAAAATAAGGAATGGCTATCAACATAAAGTGGTTAATGAATTTCTTATAAATAGTACACTAGCGCAAAGTCATCGTCTATAGACTTCCTAATCATCATTTTTTTAAGAAGTTATTAGCTTGGTAGCATATTAACGAGCGAGCAGATATTATTCTTTCAACTTAAAAATGATAATTGCTCTTATAATTGCTCATTTGTCTAGAGACAACACTCATGATAAATACCCATATGTCAATGTACTTCAGTTTTTCTTGGGCAAATGCAACTAAATTCTTCACATCGTCTCCCTCTCTCACATCACAAATAGTACCCTGGGGGAAACAAAATAGTGCACATGAGATGATGAGAACACTTTAGCCAACAATATAGTTATAATAGATTATTTAGCATTGACAACGAAGTCCAAGAGGAGATACCCACACATGCTGCTCCCCAAATTCTTCTCTCAGGCTCTGGACAGCAGATTCTACCCGATTGCCTGTTAATATAAACAAGAGACAGAGAGAAAGAAAGAGAAACCTGATAAGACAGAAAGTGAATCCCAGCCATTCAGTAATCAGTTGTAAGCTAATTAAGCTTTCAAGTCAGACTGTCTGAGCACAAGTACCACGGACTTTGACAGAGAATTACAGAAAGGGCAGAAATAACCCTAAATGGTTATCTGAGAACATAAATCTCTTCCTATAGTGCAAAACAGTAGAGTGAAAAAAGAAACATATACTATTTAATTTTTTTTTCAAAAAGCAACTTGTTTGTTATGCAATTCATAATTCATAACAAGCATAATACAATTGTGGGAATCATATTAATAAACTTCCAGAAATAATTTCCCTGAATATCAGAATATGATTATGATTATGATTTCCATAACCATTTCAAAAATTCAGCACAAAATTTTACCAATTCGTTTTGCTAAACCATTCACAAAAATGAAGAGGCCAGAGATGCCCAAAACCTTTAGCCTACGCAGAACGAAAAGAAGAAACAAATCTTCAGTCTTTCATGGAACACCACTATCAACATCTCCAGAAGCGAATAAAGGAAGGGACAAGAATAACAATTGATATCAAGTTTAACATTTAATTAGTCTAAAACGTGGAAGAAACAATTAGCACATTTAAATTATATAAAATAAAGAGTTGCACTGTACTTGATCTTGAGCAAATTATGACGTTGTCACCAGTTTTCAGAAACTCTTTCGCCAATGCAAATCCTATTCCTGAATCATATGACAAAAACCCCATAGAAAAGGGGGCAGGTTATTAAAAAAGGAGGAAGTATTTTCATGTAGAATGCAAATGACAAGCACATCATTACTGTAAACATCTAATCATTTGAACTACGCTGGATCAAATGCTCGAGCTCAACTTGAAACTTAGAAACTAAGTCCCCATGAAAGCATTCAGACAATAAATTTCATTCTATATATTAATTAATCACATTGCAGAATAACAATACAATGCCTTATAGTATAAACTTTCAAAATCTAAATCACACAATGACCAAAAACAATCAAAATTCACCCTTTTTTCCCCTTATAAACTAAAAAAAGAACCCAAATTTTTGTAAAAACACACACAAAACAAAGGCTAAAGTATCCCCAACTTAGAATAAACAAGGTTTATAATTTATACATAAAAATTAAACAATATCAAGGGATGCAACAGGCCAGAAATTTAGTAAGAAAACTCTCACCTTTGCTTGACCCAGTTATCAAAACGTTGTAAGGAGGAACCATAGGCTGTCTGAATGCAGAACCCATAACAGAGAAGGTTGGAAATTTCACATTTCTTGAAGCATAGAGCCTATGAATGCAGATATTTTGGCGGGAAGTAACAGTTGAAAAGCTGCATCTATCAAATTTATGATGATAAAACGGGTGCGATTCTGATAAGGGTAAAGCTGTAAATTGATGCTTAGCGGAAGGGGGAATAGAAGAAAGAGTTGGGCATGGAAAGTGGAGAGAGGCAGTAGAAGAAGTAGCCATAGTTGAAGGGGAAGCTGAGCTGACAAAGGAAGTGATGAGCGGTCCGAGAACCTGAGATTTATGTGTCAAAGTATCAACTGAAGGCAGCTTGTGAATTGCAGTTAATCTCCCGCTTGGCTTGTGCATGCTACCCATTTTGCATTTGTCAAGATTATTCCAAAGATTTTGCAAGTTATTAAAATAAACTAGGTTAAATTAAGCTTCGCGCCCTGACAGTTGTTTTAATTTGTAATTTTTTAATATTTGTTCTGATAATTAGATGTATAAATTTTTATTTATTTGTAATTAAATTTTTATTATAGTTAATTTAAAGATTTTCATATGTAATTGTTTGATATTATAAATGTTTATTAATTGGATTTAAAATTGATTTAGTATTAGCATATATCAAATTTATACTATCATACAAATGCCATTAAAAAATTATTATAATTCTCTTACTACTTGTAAAAATTCTTGATTACTAGCTTTTTTATTCACATATTATTTTCATATTCAGTGATAATGTAAAACTTTTTATATTGATAGAGCATCAAATTTAAATTCTTATTAATTTGTATAATTGTATCATGAGATGAAAATATAAAATTTTAATCATGAAAATTATTATGAGAATCAAAAGAGTTTAAATTTGACGAATTATTATTAAATGAAAAAAAAGATATGTCATTAAAAAATTCTAAGTAATTAAGAATTAAGAATTGAGTTTAAATTTAATTCATAATCAATGTAAAATGTTTTACACTATAAATTAGAAGAATGCACATCATTAAAAAAAGTCAAAGTAATTAAGAATTATTATTAGAATACAAAAGTTTTAATAATTTTTTATGATTATATATGGATGGATAATAATCTAAAGTTAATTTATATTGATAATGAATTAAATTTAAATTTTTAAGAATTTTTAACTGCAATATAGAAGTTTTAACAATTTTTATTGATATAAAAATATATAAATGAGTGATAGTGTAATGTTAATTTATACTAACAATAAATTAAGTTTAAATTCATTCAAAAATCATAATTTCAATTATGTATATATATTTTATTTTGATCAATTCAGTTTTATTGTATTTGTTTAATTCTTCCTTAAGCTCAATAATTTGTTATTCTAATAAATGACTCTTGGATAGTTTGTTATAATGTAAATGTATAAGCTCATAAATGTTAGATGTATCATGTTATCAATATATTCGAAGTTAGTCATGTTGGTCACCTTATAAATGAATGATTATCACTAGATGAAACGTTAAACTAGGCTTGCAAAGTTATAAGGAATTGCTTGGGCGACCGGGTGGGTGGCTTTGTGGATAAAGGCGGGCCTGGAGGTGCGTTGGAAGCTGAGTTGAAAGCCGTTTTATGCAAGATTGAAACTACCTTGGTCTCTGAATTTGGAGAGAGTTCGCGTTGAATTTGATAGCAGGCAAGCTTTGGCCTCGGTTGAGCATGGATGTGCAATAAATCATTCTTACTATGCACCGGTTATGGAGATTAATAAACTATTATCTGAAGATTATTGGGAAATGACTTTTTGTTAATATTTTTGTGAACTATACATAATTTATTAATAAAAGAATTATTGTATGGACAAATGAGTATTTAATCCAACACTGATGAATGTGTTTGAATTCTATGATGGATAAGATTTAGAACTCGGATTGAGTAATATATAAAAAGAGTCTCTATTTTATATCTCCTAAATTCTAGGTTTTCGATTATATCGGTGAGATCCACTACACAGAGACTTGGAGATTGCTAAGGGAGAGATCCCTTAATACATCAGTGAAAAAGTTTGTACTTCAGATGATAAGTATTTACAGATTACTATATTATTGATATTAATTATATTTATTTTGTTTTCTTCTGATCATATCACAATTGAAAGTTAAGGTCAAAGATAAATTTCATAAATATTTCCTACAATTGGTATTAGAGGTGAAGTTTGGCTTTTGGTTATAATTGATTATTGGAGGAATTTTGAATCAATATATTGTTGGCTTTTGCATGGAATTTATGCCAATGATAATTTCAATTACTGTTGTAATAAATGCTTCTATAATTATTCCAAAATTTCTATTGTATGATAATTTTTTCGCCATGAATGAGTGTTTGTATGATTTTGTAAATATGGATATTGATAGAAAATATACGAAACCATGAAATTTAGACCAAAATTGCATAAGACATAAAAAGGGTAAAAACCTGGCATAAATAGAGCCATACCCATAGGCTTCCACTGATGAACTTCTACAAAATTGAAGGAACTGAGAGGAATAAGGGGTATATGAAAATTGGGCTTGTAAGGGGAGTCATGGCATGAAAGATGCATAAAACACAAGAATATTTCTCCCTTAAGAAATCGATACCACCATAATATAAAAATCAAATCAATACCACTATAATATAAAAATCTCCATTTTGAAAATTTGAATCATTCAATTACTGGACTATTTTAGGATAGAAACTGTTATATTTCATAATGAGAGGTTGAAGGATAAGATTTGGGCAATTAGAATCTTGAAAAATGCACTAGAATTGCGTGAAACAAGCTAGGAAAATACTAGGTTGACGGATGCCAAATCGAGTCAAAATCAGGTCAAGAAACAGACACATGAACTCGGCTTTGGGTGGAAGAAGATGAGCAGCACACTCACACACATGCTTAACCACATTGTCAGTGCATATGCACCATGTAAATGCCCATGTTGGGGAGCTTCACTCTATGAGCTTTTTTCAATAGGTAATTTTTTGAAATTTTTTGGAATAAGAATAGTTTTAATTATATTTTATCCATTTTATTTGAACATTCAAATGGGCTTATTTCGAGCCAAAATTTTTTATTGGATGTTCTTTATCACATTATCCACTACTTGGAATTTTTTGTGAAAATTTTAGACATTATCTATATATGTTAATAATTTTTTAGAGTTGTACTTATTAAAAGGAAATAATAAATGACTTGCATTATGCCATGAAAAATTTATGTAATTGCATACTTGCCTTTATGGGGCCAATTGCCTAAATTTTTTAATTTGATTTTAATGGAAAATTATTGTTTGAGAGGGAAAGGCTACATTGATGACATAAATGCCCTTTGGCATTATGTTATTGATATAATTCATTGACTATAATGTAAGTGTAGAATTAGATATTATGTGTCTAAAATACTTAAATGCCTTTTAGTGTTAGTATTTTTAGGGCATGACATTTGATTCTCATATTGTGTTATAAAGCCTAAAATGCCTATCAGTATTTGATTTTATAACATAATATTATGTGTAGTTGCATTTTTAAATATTATGAGGAAATCATTAGCTTGATTATGTTGCACATGAATTAATGTTTAATATGTTATTCCTTAGTTGTTATGTAACAAAATTCTAAGAAGACACTGAATAGGATAATGAGAGAAGATTGGGCTAATGTTTGTTTCGAATCCAATCTAGTGGATGTGCTATCAAATGTGTGGTGGCTAGATACCAGTTCCACTATCCACGTCACCAATTCTTCCTAATTGTTGAGAAATTTTAGAAAACTAGATAATAGTGGATTGATTGTTAGAGTGGGAAATGGTGAGAAAGTGAAAGTAAAGCTCATTGTAGATATGTATTTGCGGTTGCCTATTAGAGGTGAGCTGGTACTGGAAGATGTGGTCTTTGTGCCTTCCATAAAGAGAAAGTTGATATCAGCTGTTACACTAGATCTCTAAGAATATTCTTGTAATTTTGGAGGTAAGAAGGTGAATTTGTTCCAAGGCTTGACTATAATTGGTACTATGAACTAGTAAAGGACTATATAAAATAAATTTGGATCTAAGCTCCCTCAACATTGTTAACACAATTATAAGAAAGAAAAGAAGTAGAATTGAAGAAAACTCCTTAATATTGTGGCACAAGCATCTTGGCCATATTTCTAAAGACCAAATTCAGGGTTTAATCATAGAAGGTGTACTACACAATTTAGACATCTCTAAATTAACACTTATGTGGATTGTATTAAAGGAAAGCTCATTATAAAGGCTAGAAAAGGAAAGAGAGCTAAAAGACAATAAGCATTAGAACTCATTCATATCGATATCTGTGATTCTATCACTCCTGCAGTCATAGGAAGTCAAAGATACTTCATCACTTTTATTGATGACTATTTATGTTTCAGTTAGATAAACTTACCTGCAGAAAAGTTTGAGTCATTGGATGTATTTAAGACATTCAAGGTAGTAGTCAAGCTTAAGTACAATAAGAAAATGAAACGTGTAAATTCTAATCAAGGAGGAAAGTACTCTGGTAGATAAAACTAGGAGGAACCCCAGATTGTTTAACACATATTTGCAAAAGTATAGCATTAAGGGAAGCTACACTATGCTTGATATACTAGAATAGAATAGGGTAGCTGAAATAAGAAATAATACATTTCTTGACATACATCATTAGATGTATGCTTTCTTATTTTATGCTTTTGAATTTCTTATAGGAAGAAGCATTGAAGACTATAGGCTATATACTGAATCAGGTACCAAATAAGCCTGTACATTTGATTCTATATGAACTATTGAGCAGTAAGAAGCTAACACTGAATCATCTTCATATTTAGGGCTGTAGAGTAGAGGTAGAGCCATATAATCCTACTACTAGAAAACTTGACTCTAAAATTGTATCTGGATTCTTTGTTAGTTATTATATTAGTTCTAAAGGCAGCAAGTTCTATTATTAAAGTCACATTACCTAAATCATTGAATTCAATAGAGCTATTTATTTTGAAGATGAGCTGGATAGTGGGAGTCAAACACCATGGATTATAAATTTTAGAGAAGAAAAAATAGTCATTCCCTTAATATCTCAATCTGCTAGTTCTTCATTTTCTAGTCTTCTACAATATGATTTAATACAACCTTTCTAGGAAAATGAGAATTTTAATACAGAGGTTCAATTGAGAAGATCACTTGGACAACGTGGACTGGTGATATCAAATGATTATTTTATGTATTTACAGAAGCATAAGTATGATCTGAATGAAGATACTGATCTTATTTCATTTTCTCAAGCAATATTTAGTTCAAATTCTCCTTAATGGATCACTGCAATAGAGGATAAATTAGTTTCAATAAATAAAAATTAAGTGCAGAATCTTGTTGAATTACCTATAAATTACAAGATGGTTGGATGTAAATGGGTCTTCAAGATCATGCATGACACTCATGGGTAGATTGAGAGATATAAAGCCAAATTTATGGCTAAAGACTATACTCAAAAGGAAGTTATGGATTACAAAGAGACTTTTTCACTGGTATCAATGAAGGACTCTTTTAGAATTGTTATGGCTTTTGTTGCTCATTTTAATTTGGAGTTACATGAGATGGATGTTAAAATAGTATTCTTGAATGGTGATCTATTTGAAATTGTGTATAGGCAGTAGCTAGATAGATTCTAAAAGAAGGGTAAAGAATACTTGGTGTGCAAGTTAAAAAAATCTATATATAATTTGAAGCAAGCTTCTTGGTAATGGTATATCAAATTTCATGAAATAGTTACTTTTTTCAAATTTAAGGAGAATAATATGGATTAATATATTTATATGATGAGAAATGCTAGTAAATATGTGATTCCGATTTTATACATTGATGACATTCTCCTAGCGAGCAATGACTCGAGCTTGCTAACTAAGATAAAATAATTGCTATCACATTATTTTGAGATAAGAGACCTAGGAAATGCTTTTCTTGTTTTGGGCATTAAGATACTTTATAATAGGTCCTAGGATATTCTTTGCTTGTCTTAGAGGTCCTATATTGAGAAAAAATTGAAGATTCAATATGTCCATTTACTCTTAAGTTACTTTGCCTATTTAAAGGGGTGAGGTGTTCACAAAGGCCTAATGTCCTCAAACTAATGAAGAGAAAGAAAGGATTAAAAAAGTCCCATATGCATCAATTATGGATAGCCTCATGTATGCTTAGATATGTACATGACTTGATATTGCATTTGCTATAGGTGCACTTAGAAGATACTTAAGTAATCTAGGTCAGACATACTAGACTACAACAAAGAGAGTTTTGAAGTACCTTTACGGTACGAAGGACTTCATGTTGACTTATAAAAGATCAAGAGATATCAGTATTACAGGCTACTTAAACTTAGACTATGCTAATTGTCCAAATGATTCCAAGTTTACATTTAGGTATATTTTCATGATGGCTAGAGGTGTGATGTTGTGGAAAAGTGTCAAACAGTTAATTATTACAATCTCTACCATCGAAGTAGAGTATGTCACCTGTTATGAAGCTTTTCATCAAGCTATATAGTTAAAGGATTATATCTCATAGTTTTATCTTATGGAGAGTATTGCCAGACCCTTGACCATTTTCTACAACAACTTAGTTGCTGTGAACTTTTCTTTTAATAACAAAAGTTCAACTCATTCAAAGTATTTTAATGTAAAATATCACTGCACGAGCATGTTACTGTTATTAAGCACATTTCCATGGATTATATGCTCATGGATTCAATAATCAAAGGCTTAGCAATAGGAATTTTAATTAAACATGTAAACTATATGGGTCCCTATAAAGCCCTTTGATGTTTTGGGTTAGTGGAAGTTAATATATGATGTTTTGAGTTAATGGAAGTTAATATATATGACATTATTTATGATTTATAAATAAAATTTTGTGTTATGTTGCCATATTTATGCATATTTTGTTTATGGCATATTTATAGAGACATTTAGACCTTGTCTCATTATTGTAATCATATTTCTAAGGCATTTTAGGTAGATGCTAAGAATCATTGTGCGTAAATTTACACATAATCATATAAAGTTATGTAGATCTTATTCTACACATATTGATAGTGTTGGTTAACAAGGTGTAGGTGTTTGGTATGTTATGATGCTAATATCCCTTTGAATATAATATTTATTTTATTAGATACCTCTAATCTCATTAGACTAATAGGTGTAAAAATACCATTTTATATTGACATTAATCCTTTAAGTGGCCATTATTAATAAATTATGTATATCAAAGTGAGAAATTATTAATATTTTTATGAATTATACATAATTTATTAATAAAAAGATTATTGTTAATTAGACCCTGTGTGTGTGACAATTTTATATAGGCAAATGGGTACTTAGCCTAATATTAATGAATAGGTTTGGATCCTATAATGGATAAAATTCAGAATCCGAATTGAGTAATATATAAAGGGGTCTCTACTTCATATCTCTTAAGTCCTAGGTTTTCTGTTCCATTAGTGAGACTTACTACATAGAGACTTAAAGATTGTTGAATAAGATATTCTCTAATACATCAATGAGAGAGCTTGTACTTTAGATGACAAGTATTTATAAATTACTATGTTAACAATATTGATTATATTTATTTTATTTCTTCTGATTATATTGCAATTAAAAGTTAAGGTTAAAGGCAAATTTCATAAATATTGCCTACATTTTCTTTAATTACTCACAAGCAGGATGGAGTCATTGATATGTTGGCCAAATATGCCATGACAATGAATGAGTTGTTAAGAATAATGCATGCTTTTCCTTCTAATTGTTAGAATCTCTTACATGAAGAAAAGATGAACTTGCTCTAGGATCTTGTTAGGAATTTGCTTTTTTTTTTTAAAAAAAAGGAGAGTTACATGAATTTCTTAAAGTGCAATCCTTATACATGTAATGATATTAAATTTTTAATATATAAATATTTTATAATATTTTCCAAAAAATGAGTAGTTTTTTTGAAAGATAAATTACAATAAATCTTATATAATTGCAAAAATGAAACCATGCCATACATAATAAATAAAAATTTCAAGAATATATTCATATATAGTTTGTTAATACCTAAGGTTGTGAGGTTTAATATCAAGAAATTATTTAAAAAAATACATAAAATTTCAAAAGGTCAATTGGGTCACCAAAAAGAGCTTAAGAGTCTGTTTGGTTAGTGTTTTTGAAAATAGTTTTTAGTTTTAAAAACAAAAGAACAAAAAAATTTATTTGTTTAAGTGTTTTTCTTTTTATTCCTAAAAATTATTTCCAAAATATGTGTTTTAAAAACAAGAAAATAAGAACAACTTTAAGTTATTTTTATTTTTCTATTTTCAAAACACACTTCATTAATGACATTATTGTAATTCAAAGCTATTTTCAAAACAACTTGCCAAACATTTTCTTTTTCTCATTGTTTTTAAAAATTTTTTTTGAAATCTATTTATAAAACTGTGGTAAAAACAAAAAATAAAAAATATCAACAAATAGACCCTAAGTCTCTACAAAATCTACCTCAAAAGAGGATCATGAAGCACTTGCTCCTAAAAGGCCAATAAGGTTACCAAAAGAGTCTAAAAAAGATTAAAAGACATCCACCTCAAAAAAGGCTCACAAAACATCTCTTCAGATCTAGAAATACCAAAGATAAAAAAAAAATTCTTAATAAGTTTTAGGATATAGTTAAAAGACTATCTTAAAAAAGGCCCATGAAATAAACATTAAATACTATTGGACACATGAGAGAATCTACAATAACTATCTTCCTCATCGCTTATTTTCAAAACCTAAAAAGAGATTATTTGTTTGCCTTCGATTCGCTAGAAAAAAGGGTTGTCTACTTTGCCCTTAGCATTACTTTTATTGTGGGATTTGAATAAATAGGGTCTCATGGAGGTTAAAGACCAATTAGCAATCATTAAATCCAAAGAAAAGGATCATTTTGGTTGCAAGAACAAAATAACTCTTCCCACCGTCTCAAGGATACTTGGGTTATATGGCTTAGAAGAATTGTAATAAGGGCTTTGTCGTAACCTATAAGAGAGGCAAGTATGTCATGCTTGACCCTTTTCAGTTATGCACCTTTTAAATTATGATAAATGCAAAGGCCTTTGTACTTAATGGACCACCAACAAAACTTAAGCCTAACATAATACCTTTAGTTACCTCATAAGAAAACAACCACTACGACAAAAATGCCTACTACTTTATACTTCGCTATACCTTATGTCCCTTATATTCCCTATTAGCTTACTTCTTTGTACAAAATTAATATTTTTATAACTTGTATCCAAATTAGCCATCCACCATCTTATAATACCCCCTTATAAATCCCAAAAAGGAAGACATAAAGACTACAACAAAACTATCATGAAAACATAAAGAAATCACAAAAGAAAATATCTTAAAAAGAGATTCCTAAAGCCTTTAGGTCCATTAGCCTTTATCCTTTTTAAAAAATCAAAGAGGCCCAAAATGTCCATTGAGTATGTGAAAAAGGTTCTTTTGCCCCATTTTAAAAGTTTAATTACAAAGTACTTATTCATTGTTAACCTTTATAACCATTCTCCTATGCTTCACTATTGTACTTGCACTTTCTAATTTTTTGAACCCATAAAACATCATTGAAACACAGTCATTCAAGGGTGGCTATGTGTCACAAACTGGCAATTATGATAATCCAATAAGTAAACATGTTCAGTTTAAGATAAGACTTGGTGAAAAGATCAAACATATTATAGAGGTTTTATGGTTAAAATTTAAAATTAATCTAACTTATATACTATTTTTCTTGATTTTTTTAATTTTAAGAGTATTTTAATAATTTTAGCATGGTTTAAGAATTTGGAGAAGTTTGAAAAGTTTATATTTGTAATCTTCACATTTTTATCTTCAAGTCAATGTATTATGGTGCAAAATGGATACCCAAAGAATTATAAAAAAAGCTTATGACAACTCTAAAAAAAGTATGTTACTTATATCGGGTGGGTTTTTTTTTTAAAATACTTTTTAAAAGAATAAAGTGTCAAGAATGCTTGGTGCGGGGCACCTTGGTACTAATTTACAGAGTTGAATATACTAGTTTATGGCTATCTTTTGCATACTCAAAACTATAGAATGAAGCATAAACTAAGCAAAAGGAATGCCCCATTCTTCATTCAAATTATCCCTTTTATGCCTATTGTGCTTGAAGGTTTCATGTATGAGACGATCTTAAAGATCAGTATACATGGGTGCTTTAACGATATTCAATTATGGCTTACGAACATATTGTACATAGGATTTTATTGTATGGGCGATAAACCTTTGTTATCCTACTATCCTTACCAAACGTGCCATGATAATGTTTTATTGAAAAAGTTAACATGTTCGCCGAAAATAGTAAGTAGGTGTGGCAATTTTCGACATGACACGATAACACGATACGAGTTAAACGGATTTAGGTTAGGTTCGAGTCATAAACGAGTCAACCCGTCTGATCCGAATAAATTTTATATCGAGTTCGAGTCAACCCGTTTCAAACCTGTTTAAGTTACACGGATTATTAGACGGGTCAATCCGACCCGTTAACCCGTTATATAATATATAAATTTATTAATTATTAATTCATATAAAATAAAAAATTAATATAAACAGGTTTAAGTCGAGTTAAACGGGTTGTATTACTATTTTATAAGCATATTATGTATACTCGGGTTAGACGAGTCGTATCGAGTTGACCCGTTTAATAAACGGGTCGTGTCGGATCAACTCGTTTATTAAACGGGTCGTATTCGGTGTTCGAGTTATGTCCAACCCGACCCGTGAACCCGAATTATCACCCTTAATAGCAAGCATGCACTATATAATTTTAGCTAGAAAGCTATTGGTCCATGACACCATGCCAACCCTATATCAAATATCCAAAAGTTAGTCCTAATTATAATAATTACCAAATCATTAAAAGTAATTATCTTAAATTAATTAAGAAATTTTAAGGCCAGTGACATATTTGTGGCAAATATTATACATTAAGGTATACTTGCCTAGGTTCATGAACAAGTTATAATAGAAAAGTATACAAATGGTCCTAAATAAACGTAACACCATGATTATAATTATGTCCTTATACATTGGCATCCTAGCATTGTGTCTTAGTACTTAAAAATATTCAAACAAACTTAGTGAGTAAATCCTCTAACTTATTATTAGTAATTCATTATATCTAATGAAGGAAATTCTTGATGTTGCCATGAACTATATCCCTCTTACTTAAACTCTATTTAAGCCATAACCAAAGTGAATCATGTAGTCAAATGGATGCTTAGACAACTAGCTATCATTTGTAAGGCACTTATAACAATATCAAAATCAAGAAAAATCATGATAAGTAAATAACACACTTATATATAGCATCACAAAGAATAGAATACATATCATGAAAAATACCAGAATGCAAATGCATAACACAATTCAATGCAAGTGTACACAAATGATTCCGCAAGACACTTGTGAAATGTCTTATAGACACAAATTCTCTTTATATCTTTAGTTTAAATTTATCCATTCCTTCCCACCTTATTCCTTTGAGTTTAGCCTTATCCCACATTGATTTATATAGCATTCACACTTCCCTCTCCTATGAGGATATCATATAGTTTATGTATGTAAACATATTGGCTTATCTCCTATACATTTGCTATTTCAAATAGCTTTGCATTTTGCAATTTTGCATTAATACACATTTCTTTTATTACATATATTTTCTCATTTTCCATAATTTCATCCATTATTCATATACCATAATACTTGCATAGTTCATACATTTTTTCTTATTATTCATAAAATTTATATAATTTCACATAATTCATATAAATATTATGTAAATTATATGGCATGCGAAAATGCATAATTTCATATAATTCATACAACTCATAAAATCTCCATGTGATTCACAAAACATGGAAATACGTAGTTTTCACATATCTCATGTAATCCACATAATATGGAAATGAATATTTCATGCAACTCACATAAATTTATATAATGTGGAAATACTAATTTTATATACTTCACACCACTCACATAAGTTCATATGGTATATAGATAATGCAGAAATGCCAATTTCATATATTTCATCTTTCCACGTGTTCTTGGATTTTTATTCAATTAACATATTTCCATGCATTTCCATATAATTTATACAACCCATGCATTTTGGGTAACTTTTTAAAACATGATTACACTTTAAATTAATATTTTTAGTTATAACTAAATCAATTTGAAGGGGAAAATTGATAAGGTACCCAAGAGCATGCTTTAGGGGTCTTCCTTTAATTTTTCATACATCTAAGCCACATTGCATAATCAAATTATTCCACTTTCAATCAAGGGTGTTCACTTACTATATGTTCTTCCATCCTTTACACAACTTAAACATGCAAGTTAATCTATAATCTTAACACAACAAATCTTAAAATAATATACATGTATATCAATTCACTAGTTCACCTGAATCCAAATCTTGATTTTTATTTTTAGTTAACTTGGACGGATACTAGCTAATTTGCAAATTTTTTGGATGTGTAAGAAATGGAGTTAGGGGTACTTGCACCCATCATACCATTCTTTTCAATATTTTCAAGTTACAACTTGATATTCAATATTTCTTTTATAAATACTATCATGGGTATTCTTTTAATTAACAACTCTTTCCAATAACTTTACATGTTGGTGAATGATAGACTTTAGGGTTATAGCATTATAACCTATCTTAGAGCATACGATTGGTGTAAGGAGTCACTTAGAGTGATAAGCTAGTAGATTTTCCCTAATAATATCTAATGTAGTTTTCATATGTAAACATGCCTTTCTTTTGAAAGGACATATGGTTTTTAAAATTAGTTATGAAATGTAATGATAAGCTAACATACAAAACTATTCCAACTATCCTAATACTTATTTAGGCACCAAAGATTTCAAATAAGCCTATTTTTTATCCATTTGATAGCAACTAAGTACTTAAAGGAAAAAATCCATAAAGAAGAGAAAATAAATAAATAAGTGAGTTTTTTTATGAAACTTAAGGAATAAGCCTTGAGAATTTAAAAATAAATAAATATTAAAATATATCATATCATTTGATTCATAAATACATATGCATGATTGCTAAAGAATGACCAAATTCTATTCTATTAATTAACCTCACTTTCGTACCTTTACCATGGAGAAAGAAATGGAAACCTTAAAAATCAAACTATCTAACAAGGGAATAAGAGTAAATCCACACTTCATCAAGTCATAATCAAACATACCTTACTTTTTTGTTTATTAATCTTTCGTTCATTTAATCTCAACCCTATTCATAAAAGGAAGTTTCATCATAAGGCAATTACTTTCACCATTATAGTTTCATATTGCAATCATGGCACAATAATAATATCATTTAACAAAAATAAAGAAAAGAAAGAATGTAAATCTCCCTATGACTCTTTTTAACCTTATCTCTTACAATTCCAACCTTATTCTTTAAAGGTTAGCCTTATCCTTTTACAAATGGGCACATGAATATGGTACAAGTAACCATAGCATGTGTGTCATTGTCCATAATATCATCAATCTCATCAATCATATAATAATTATAATAAAAAGTGCTTCTCTAGCACTTAATGTTTATAATGGTACTTAAACATTTTTATGAATAAGAAAAATTGTAATTTGATATCATAACAATTCTCATAAATTACACTATAAGTAACAATACATCAATTCTTGTCCATGACACTACATTCATAATAAAATCATATGTATATACATATGGGCAAGACTTTACATGGCTTACCTTTGCTAATTAAGATAGAAAATTTAATTTTTCTAAGTTATAAGAATTCGTAACATTAAAATCTATACACTTATCTTATAAGCATGATACTTAGTTACTTATACTTATTACTTCCTAAAATTTGTTCTTATTCTGCATGTTCATGGTAGTCCAATACTATATAATACCATAAAACGTATAATACTTTGGTGAAATAAGACAATAATTGACTATGTACTTAATTATAAATGTCTAAAGGCAAATCTTAGCATTTATAATTGACTATGTAATTAATTATAAAGGTTCAGAGAATAACTCTGCACACTTAAAATTAATTATGTAGTTGACTATGACTGTCTAGAAAGCAATCCTACTCTTATAGTTGACTATGCCAATCTAAAGAGTACTTTGATGTATATAGTTAATTATATAGTCAATTATTACCTTGTAAGTTATAGATTTTTCTATGAAAATATTGTTCGTCCACCATCAGTAGCCCCTAAACCACATTTATTTCATACTACAACCATAACTAACTTTCATAGTACAAAAATACCATCTTTAAACAACAAAACCGACCCATTATTCATAAATTTTAAGGTATGAAACCACTTTTTTATACATAGTCATCAAATGTGCTATAAATATTAAATCTTAGGCAATATGATAAATTTGAAAATGAAACCTAAATGGAATGCCACTTACCTAACTTCGACAAGATGTTAGGAAGATTGGATTAAAGTTTGTTTGTTCGTAAACATCTAAAATCACTAAATTTAAGGCTAGGGTTCAAAATCTCCTATTTGTACTTAAATGCTTAAATTTGCCCAAATCCAAAGAAAAATGATGAAAACCTTAACCATAAAGGAGATTTAAAAGGTTTTACCTTAGTTTTATAAGAAAGTTAATAAAGAGTAAGTCTTTTATGCTTAGCTTGAAAAAGAAAAGAAAAAGAAAGGCTAAAAGGAGTAAGGAAGAAGAAGAGTTCAAAGGATTTTTAAGAAAAGAAGGATTTAAGGGAAGGAAACTAAAGTTAAGAGATAAAAAGAGAAAATAATGGCAAGGATAAAATGGGAAAAATATTCTAAGTCTCTTCTACACTCACATACTTACCTTTAAACACCTTTAATCCTTAAATATTTTATTTCATTTACTTTTCCCCATTTAATTTGTACAAAATCCTCCTTCCAAATCTACTCAAACAATTAATTATTATTTACACAAAATTTTATTCCATACTTCCTCATGTTAATTTATCACTTTTACATAAAAATATCTTCAAAACATTTTAAATTTTTGGAAAGTTATAATAGTACTTCTCTTTTCAAAAGAATTTATCTTCAAATTCTAAGAACCTTGTTACTTGATAAATTCTAAAACTTTGGATCGACACTATGTTAGTATTTACTAAAATAAGTACGAATATTCCTGTCACATTCCCATTTTGACTTCTAATTTGCTTCTTCAATTTCAAGTCACTCCTAACCACTTTTATAGAATAAGGTGCTACCCCTATCTTAAAATCATAGTATACCTAACTTATATTAGAATATTAAGTTATGACTAGCTTTCTTCCAATGATTTATGTTATCCTTTCTGATTTCCTTAGCTTAAAACTTTAAGATTCTTACATCATTAACATATCTATTGCCTTTCACGTTATCCTACGTCTTGGTATACTTCTACCATTACTTTTGCTCCATCATTACCATTTCAAGCCTTATATGCTAAATGGTTAACTTGTAATTTACTAGAGATAGTTAGATCAATAATTTAAACATGTGAACAATTTCCAGTGGCTCTTTTAGGTATGCCCTTATGTATTTTATCTTTTTAACTTGTCATTGAACTTACGTCACTTTCACTGTATGAATTTCAAATTTCATTTGAAACTATTGATCTTAATTCTATTTTATAGGAATTTATGAATATTCAGGATCCTACTCAACTAGGAAAACTAGTACTTCTCACACTCATACTCTTAGTAAGGCATAATTAAAATTTGAAGGATACATGTTAAGTAACTATCCACCTTATGGGTTTGTAGAACATACTTTTATCCTTCATTTATTTCTTTGAATCTTGATCACACCATACTCATTTAATCTCCTTACCTAATGAACTTAACGTATATTTAAAGTTTTACTTAACTTGACTTGGATGCAAAATTTTCAAGAATGACTTGATCTATTGAGTTCTATTAAAAAAGTATGAAATTTTCATATAGATCAAAGATTGAAATCAAAGTTTCTTAGGTAATAATTTGCTACTTTATGATAAAATAGAATTAAGCTGAGATAAGTCATTATCAAGCATAACTTGATTAATATAAAAATGTGCTCGAGCTTGAATCAATCAAATATCATGACACTTTAATTTTGGTTTGATTTCACTTAACAATTATTAATATTCATGATAAAATTTATAGCTTGAAAGCTTGATTTGAGCTCTACTTGAGTTTGGCACAAATTCGGTAAAAATACTCAATTAAATAACAATGATATTATATTTTATTTAAAAATTTATAATATTTTATTCACTTATTAATAAAATAAAATATGATATTTAAAATAATAAAAAAATTAAAATTTTAATTATATATTATATTGATAAGAATAAAAGTTATAAATGAGTAGGAAAATTTTGCTCCATTTTGTTTAATTAAACAGCTTAATTTTTTAATTCAAAGTTTAATATAAAGTAATTATAAATTAAATTAAAATGACCTATTTTAAAGCTAAAAATTACGAATATAGAGAAAAGGTGTTTTGTAGAGTTGTTTAATAGATTTGTTGGTTTTGTTTGCATGGATTCAATTTAAACGATATGAACTTAGCATAAACAAATCGAACTAGGCAAGTCCTTGATATTTGTGGACTACAAATTTGCAAGTCTTAATTTAGCAGCCTAACAAATAGTTTAGCCCTTTTTTTATTTTTTAAAAATCATTTATAACCCTAAGTCTATTTTTTTCTCCTAAAAAATTTAATTTTTTGAATTAATTATTTTTTATTTTAATGAATTGTTTAATTTACTTGTTTTAATTTGTTATTTAGGTCATGCCAATTGAACTTGATGAAATATATTAATCCATTTAGGCACAGTTTTGGGCTGAAAATTTGAAACATGATTCATTAGTAATGTTAGCATTGATAAAGATAATTGCAAACTCTTGAAGGACTCATCCAATCTTGTTAGCATGAGCAGTGGATTCGATAAACAAGATCGCTTAAATGTGGACCCATTTTTTAGGAGTCCAAGTCCTCCTACCTTTTTTCTTTTCGATCACGCGAATCCATCTACAAAGGGTAAGACTATGGCATCCTAAATGGATCTGGGGTTTAATAACCCTGGACACGTGGCAAAAAAAGAAAGTGATGGTGCAAATTAAAATTAAGATGTAGACAATATACAATCAGTCTCTCTCCTCTCTTCATAAAGGATAAAAATTTAGCTAGCATTTACAATAAATAATAAAAGTAAGGATGCAATGTAGACAAAGATAAAGTACGGACTTCATGGGTCATAATATGTGTGTAATTTATATAATTAATAATTAATCATAATTATTTAATAGATAAATCATACAAATAATAATTATTATTAGATTATTAGATAAATATTATTTAAACAATTTAGAAATTATAATATTTTAACTTAATATTTATTTTAATTACAATTAATGTGTCAATTTTTAGTGATAATAAATTTGTTAATAAGTTAAAAATTCATTTTAATTCTTATAAAATTGAGTTTCTATCAATTTCACCACTACTAAAACTTTATATTAATTTAATTTTTGTAAGATTAATTCCACCTAATCTTATTAATAATTCTTCAACATAAATTTCAAAATAATTCTGTTAATAGCTCTTCAATATAAATTATAAAATAACTTTCCATAAACTATTATCATTTAATTAGAGGTGATGAAATAATTATTTATTAAATAATTAATTCTTGATATATTTAAGTGTGTATTTTAATTTTATATTTGATGCATCTTTTAGTTATAATTGATTTTTTAAAAAGTGGGATGATGTCAAAATTTTTAGTGAAACAAAAAGTGATTATTGAGAATAAGTTAAATATAATTTATTATTTAATTATGAATTTTCTCTTACTCTAAAATTTTTTAAGTTAACTTTCTCTAAAAAAGATTAAGAGTAAATTACTTGATGTTTGAAAGGTTATGAAGATGTCAGATTAGTATCAAAAAATAATTTTAATATCAATTTAGTATTAATTTCACATTACATCGATTTGGTATTACCATTATTTCATTTATTGAAAATATGTATATGATATACGTTTAAATAGCTTTTAGTTGGTGTAAGAGTTAAATTTCTATCTACATTTATTATTTTACGAGAGTTATAGATAGCAAATTCTTATTCGAATTAAATTTATAAAATATAAACTCTTAATTCTTTACATTTTTCATGAACTTTCAAATTAGCTTATGTTATTATTTTAGTGAATTAAAATAGAGCAAAGCCTAAATTTTAAGTAAAAATAATTCTTCGTGCAAAATTTAGTGATAATGGTATTAAATTGATATAAAATTTATAAAATTGATACTAAAATGATATTAAAATATATTTTAATATCAATTTGAGGTCTTTCTAATCTTTTAAATCCAGCTTTAATAGTTTACTGAAAATTAATTATTATTAAAGATTGTGATAAACATAAAATCAATTTATACAAGCAATTGTTGAAAATCAATTATAAGCAAACACTATATCAAATACACCCTTCATATTACAAGTACGATAAATTAATTAGTTATTTTTATATTAGCAAAAATAATTTTTACAAAATTATTTTGAAACCTATGTTGAAGAATTATTAACAAGATTAGGTGGAATTAATCTTATAAAAATTAAATTAATATGAAGCTTTAGTAGTGGTGAAATTGATAGAAACTCAATTTTATAAGAATTAAAATGAATTTTTAACTTATTAACAAATTAATTATCACTAAAAAATGAAACATTAATTATAATTAAAATAAGTATTAAGTTAAAATGTTATAATATCTAAATTGTTTAAATAATATTTATCTAATAATATAATAATAATTATTAATTATATAGATTACGCACATATTATGACTTATGACGTCTATATTTTATTTTTGTTTATGTTGCATTCATAATGTTGTCGTTTATTACGTGTCTGTTTGTTGAATTTTTGTTTTTTATAAAGGGAGGAAAGAGACTGATTGTATGTCGTTTACATCTTAATTTTAATTTGCACCATCACTTTTTTTTTTTGCCACATGTCTGGGGTTATTAGACCCCATATCCATCTAGGGTATTATAGTCTTGCCAGGAAGAGAATCCGAATTGGCAACACTTCCGTCCCCTAAGGATTTATTAATCTCGATCAATGTATTTGACCTTAACTGCCAATTGTCCAGTTTGTGTAACACAGTTTCGAAATTACAATTTACCCTTGAACAAATTCTATTTTGTTTGAACGGACATAGAATAAACTAAGGAAACAGTTCACATAAATTAATATTATAAAATAAAAATATTATATTAACATATTTATTAATTTAATATTTAAATATTTTTAAAATTAATTATCTTGAATAAATTATTATAATATTTTTATATATGTAACAATATGAATTTTCTATTTTAAAAGTAAAGTCTAATTGCTCGTATTAATATACCTTAATATTATATAAGAATTAAACTTAAAAATAAATTTAAAGTCATCAGTAAATGTTCAAAAGAACTTTTATTTGATGACATTGTTTCAACTTTAAACTTGTTTTAATAATTTTTATAATGTAAAATATTAATCTTGTATTAACATTTTAGTTAGAAGAAAACTAAATTAATATTAGTGAAAATTCCTAATTCGTGGGCCAAATAAATTTTTTGACACAATAGCATAACCCAATTAATTTAAAGTAACCCAATCCTATACCTTATGGGTTAATTAACCCCGATCAAACAATTTGAAAATAACCGCTAGCTGCTAATTTCTCATGCAAGAGAATATTATTGCTAATTAGTCCTTTGAATATTTTAATATATACTTATACTTTACTTGTTTTATCTTCGTCACTTCCAAATCTTTCTTAAACTTTTTATTTATTATATTATATTATTTTATTTTATAATTCATATATTATTTTTATTTAATTTATTAAATTTTTATACATTTTCATTTTTATAACTCAGATGTAAATGCTATAATATAGTATTAATATAGCATAATATTTTTATTACAAAAAATGTTTTGAATTTAAAATTTTGATAAGTTAAGAATTTAATTTAATTATATTAACTCTTATCACTTTATAGTTTGTACATTTTTTGTTTTTATTTTATTTGTTTCATTGCATATTTTATTTTTTATTTTTATATCTACTTTTATTGTTTATGTCTTAGACTCTAATATTATCAATGTATATAAATATAATATGATATATTTTATTTAATTAAAATTTTTAATATATATTTTATTTTTAATTCTTATAACTTTATAACTTATGCACTATTTTTCTTCTTTTATATTTGTTCAATTGCATTCTTTTATTTTCATTCTTATTGTATAATTCAAACATTAATATCACTGAATTACATATATATAATATAATATATTTTATTTTATTATAATATTATTTATGATAAATTAAAATTTTAATATAGAAAGTATTAATTAAATTAATCAATTATTTTTAATAAGAATAAGTTAAAATAAAATTTATTTATATTTTCTTTATATCAATTTTTAAGTACTCTATTTCAAATTAAATATGCATTAATCAAGATTTTATTAAAATTTTATAAGTTATGAATTTTCTTCCTTTTATTTATTTTATAAGATTCTTTTCTTTTTCGTTTCACTCTTATTATGCATAGATTATATAATAATATATAATATAATATATTTTTATTTTATTATAAAAATATTTTAAATGAGTGAGTTAAAGATTTGATTCTATTGCAGTAACTAATTATTTATTCTATTTTTAACTCTTCTTACTTTGTAACTTCGATACTATCTTTTCAATTTTATTTGCCTCATTGCATATTTCTTTTTCTTTTTCATGCTAATTCCTATTATTTATAATTCAAATATTAATAATATCAAGTAGAATAGATATAATATAATATATTTTATTTTTATTATAAAAATAATTTTAATAATTTGAAATTCTAATACAAAAATTATTGGTTGAAGTAATTACTTGTATATGTCTATTTTCTAACAAAATATTTAAAAAAGTAAAAATAGAATTATTTATTTTGAATTTACCAATATTTTTATTTTATTTTAAAATATTATATTTTAAATTAAATATATATATCAATTAAAATTTTTCATAAATTTCATTTCATGCTATAATAATATAACAATAATATTAAATATTCCTAATAATTATAATTACATATAATAAAATTAGGATAATTATAATTCTGCTTTTTTCCTCGTTAGATTGGAGCAAGAATTTATAAGTCTCATTTCTAAACTAGTTTCATATATATTACTTTAGCCTTATTGCTCATGTTTTAACATTTTAATAAATCAGTCTCTTTTAAAATTCAAAATGCACTTAAAGAGTAAAATAAAATTTCACAATTTTTAATAAAAAATCAAGGCAATAATTAATTAAAAATAAATTTTAAATTTGTAACTAACTACCTTAATTTTTCATAAAAATATAAAGTACATTTTGAAATTTAAAAATACTCCCTTCCATAAGTACTGGGTCAAGTTAAAGCTTTTCTCTATCACAAATAATTACATTTTGGTGGATTTGATCTTTTTTTCTTATCTTTTTTAAATATTTCGCTTTTAATATTTTATTTTATTTTTTTGACTGTCTTAAGCTTATGTTCAGTATTTTATGTTAATGGACATTCAATTATTTAATATGAATTAATTTTATATTTTCACTTTAATAAGAATTTTAATTTATGCCCATTATATTTTAATTTTATATTTTTTATAATGCAAAAAATATAAAAAACAAAAGAGATCCATTACCCATAATATAGAACATCAACCGGACGCAAACATTAAGCTAATCTTGCTACAAACTTTAGGAAAAGAAAAAGACATAGCATCCTTCAATTTTATATTTATTCGAATGAAATTTGACTGTTTTAATTTTTTCTTTTTAATGAGATTTCTCTTTTACCATTATCCACGGTTATCAATAGATCCTTCTGGATTTTTTTTTTTTTTTTCTGGGAAACTTGCCTGGGGCCTCCAGTGGAGAGAAGTGGTCAGATTTTTTATCTCTTTCCAAATTTTACCCTCGCGTATTCTCCCAGTCGCAGGCATCCTTCCGCTGCTTTCTCTGTTGGCTGATTTCTCTGTCCGCATATTCTCCAAATTTCTGACTGTTGCTTTCTTTGCTGGTTCCTGGTGCGCCAGCCTCCCGATCATTCTCCTATTTGCTCCACAGACAAGGAGAGCTGCTGCTGTCGCCTAAACAACAGATCAGAACAGGTAATGGAGTTTCCGTTCGATCTCCATTTTCGCTGCTTTCTCTGTGTTTGTGTTTGTCTTCGTGTCAACTGGGAACTACATCTAGCCGGCGATCGGTGGTAGATTCCTTCGATTGACCAACTTGAGGGCTCGAATCCTACGACGGCATCGACATCGTCGATGTACGCTGCTTCTCCGGGTCTGGTGTCCTTTGGTCCGGGTCGCTCAGATCTGACCCGATCTGGCGACCCGGTTCAATAGAAAAATCTGACCCGGATCTTTTTTTTTTTTTTAAAATTTCGGTTGATCAATTTAAAAAAAAAAAATTGAATTTTTTTTTTCTAGCTCCATTGTTTGTATGGCAAACATGAATTTTTTCTTCCCTAGCTCTCACACTTTTCACTGGCGAGTAGTAGAATGAACTGTGGCACAAATTTTGTAAAGTTTGTGATTCATTGACTGCTAGATTGTATATAAATGGAAGTTAAGCCGTGCATGTAATATCCTCACTCCCGTCTTCAACTCTATGTCTCTCTGATGCTATATTTATTTAAGTCTACGATAAATTCAAATTTTTCATAGACAATTATTTTTATTATTGAAAATTTTCTGTTAAAATTTGTATTTTTATCTGATTAATTATTTTTATATTTATATAAAATATAATAATAAAAATACCCAAACTCAGTTGAAAATTTATGTTATATTAAACTCTGCTACTTATTTTCCTCTACTAAGTACAGATTACAGCTTCAAGTGTTAACTGGCTACCTATTTCATAGGAAACTTTATAATGTTAAATAATAATTTTGAACAACTAAAATATTATATAAGAAAATAGTATAATTTTGTTAAAATTTTAGTTCTTAGTATACATATTTTCCTTTTGTACCTTACTGTGACAAATGTAAGGAAATCATAGTTGCAGTCATAACAACATCTAAAATCATGGAAGAATTATATAAAAAATGGATGAAATAATAACAAATTTGTATATATCAAAAATAAAATCTAAAATTGGTTTAAGAATACAAATTAAAAATTATCATTACATACATAATTATATTTTCATTAATTAAATTGTACTAATAACAAAATTTTGTTGTAATATTAATAAAATTTTAATATAAACAAAAATTTTATTATAATAATAACAAAATTTTTCTTTGTATTGTATATATTACTAAAATATGGCATACATTATGAATTGCAGTGTTGCATTCATTGTTAAGGCTATTATAGCACTAATTAGATGGCAAATTAACCTTGGATTAAGTTCTGCTCTTCATTTTATTTCTTGGTAGCACCCATGATTGGATTAGTCTTTTGAGCTTGTTATGAATTGAATCCAGTGTTAGAGAGAGTTTATTCGTCTATGGGGTTTTTCCCCTTATACCCCTTTCCTTCAAGTTGCTAATCTATGATCTTTTATCTGATTATTTATGCATTACAATGAACTGTTGTTTGTTTATCCAATGTTCAATGAATTGTTTTTCTATGTTATTAAGTTCATTAATTAATTGGATTTCTTGGTGGTTCTTAAGTTAAATAAGTGTTTTATTGATAGAAGATTGATTTTATATTCTCCGATGGGTTATGTTTTGAATTTCTAAGTTCTTCATCTTCTTCTCGATTGATTGTTTAATCTGTGATTGAATAGGTTCTGTTTTGCCTCATAGCTTCATTTGTGTTCTGTTAATCTTTGATATTCAAATGGAGTTGGCTAGTAGATGATGGCTTGGTTAATAAATGCAAAGTTAGAAATTTGAAGTTTCTGATTTGATAATGACTTTGCTTTTCTTAGTCAAATAAAAATTTTATGGGTTTTCATTGATGTCTGGTTTATGTGAACATGTTTAGATGGTCGTCATTCAATTTTCTATTGTAAGGAATTGGTTAAGTGGAGTTTGACTGGAGTTTTAACTGCTATTCTCTGTAAATAATCTAGCTGATGGACATCTCAGTGGTGATTTTTGAGGTTATTGAATATTAGTTCTTACATTAAAATCTGACTGTGGTCTGAAATAATTTGTTGGGTCTTTTACTTTGGTTGACTTGTTTACTGAGCATTTTTGGAAGAGCAGAAGACCTTTGTTTTTTTGCTGGAAAATATTTGTTTTCATATGATGGAGAAAAAAGAATTTTGGAGAGGCTAGAAGTTTTGGCTTCCTTTGGGGGGGGGGGCTTGAAAATAGCTTTCTCAATAGAGATGAAGTTTTTTGCTGTTTCTAAAAGTAAAAACTTGTTTTTTATGGCCTGTCTTCGGTTGGCAAAATTAGGTCTTTAATCAGACTGTATGGTCAGATTCGGCAACATAAATTAGGATGTTTATTTATTTTGAATTGGTATCGAAGGTGTAAATTAACGCACCATGGGAAATTATCAATATTCTGTGTTCTTTAGTGCTGAATTGGCTTTGGGCATTGCCTTTGACCCCATTTTGTGATGCTTGAGATGGTAACTATCTCTTTCTGTATAGAAACTGATGCTACTGACATTAATAAAATTGAGCCAATGTTATTATTATTTTTTTAAAATCCTATCTTTATCATGAAAGGATTCTTGGCAATTGATATTCTATAGTCTAAATGAACTGTCATGTGTTTCCACACTGAGATAGGGCTGGCACAATTTAAGTTGTGCTTCTCTTTTTCCTTTTTCTTTTTTTTTTTGGGGGGGGGGGTTGGTAATTTTGGTACATTCTGTTGTTCAATCGTAGCTTTGGTTTTAGAATCTGTTCCATTGACATATAGTTGTTTGCATTTAGAATGAAAATGCTTTTCTGTAATAGACGAGTAACTTTACAGTTGCAGCATGTATTTGATTGAATACTCAGTATGAAGAGAAGTCTTTTTGACTTGGATTCTTATACTTTTTAATATAGTTTGCACATAGTGTTTGATAAATTTGCAATTTTGTCAAATTTGCTTCCTTTATTCTTTCTGTGACACTAACAACAAAGGAAAGTTCAAAACTTGTGAAACTTCTGTTAATAGCATGTTTGATTTGTCTTGCATCTAGTTTCAAAGTGTTTCTGAATCCCTTATGAAGTTTGTCCTTTTCACTTACATAGAGCCATGGCTGGTAGAGCTGAAGGCAGCCAAGAACCAATAAATGAGCAAGCAGTTGCAAATATGTACGCAGCCATGAGATCCGATCTCAACCAAATCTACTCCAAAATCACTGAATTGGAAATGGAAGTCAGTGAGCACTCATTGGTCATTAATGCCATTCAGCCGCTTGATCCTTCTAGACGATGTTACCGTATGATAGGTGGGGTGCTGGTAGAGAGAACCATCAAAGAGGTTTTGCCCGCTGTACAGCGCAACAAGGAGGGACTTGAGGAGGTTATTGCTAGGCTTAATGAGGCACTGGAAAAGAAGAAAAAGGAAATAGCTGAATTTGAGGCTAAATACAAAATCAGGATAAGAAAGGCTGATGCTGAAGTGAAAGATGAAACTGGTAAAAAGGAAGGCTCTGCTCAAGGGGTTCTTGTGGGTCCCGCAAGTGGAAGTGAATGAATGGCCTAATTCAGTTACATTTTTTTTTTCAGAGACTTGTTGCTCGAAATTTTCTCACTTAATTTAATGTAACTGGGTGCAAGCATACTGAAAATCTGGCTGAGTAGGGAGTAGTCCAGTACAATATTGATATGAGCTTCAGTTTAATTTGTTGTGGGCTGAGGAGGGCCATTTGTGCATTTGTTGTTGATGCAAATCTTGAGCGAGGAAGCTTACCTACCTCGCGACAAGGTTTTTTGTAAGCCACACTGTAGCATATGGGTGCGTTTGGTTTTGTTATGGCTCGTTTCTTTTTCTCCTATTCTCCAAAAAAAAAAAAAAAAAAAGGGTTTTCCAAACCTGAGATGCAAAAACAACTTTTTATAATAATGATACAAAAAAATCGTTCCTGGTCACTTAACGTAGAGAACAAGTTTTAGAGGGGATTTTTACCATCCGCACTTTTTATACGACGGTTAGTCTTCTGGGTATTGGTAGACGAAAAATTGCAATTTAATCTCTTGTAATAACCAAATACGGAAATTTAGTAATCTGTGTGTACATATAAGATACCCCTCCCCAATTTATCAATCATTCTAAAATTTCTTTCTCTCTTGTATCTCCTTGTTGATTAATCTGTTCATCTCTTTCTCTTTCATGTATTCTGAAAGTCAATAATGTAAATGCAAGTATATTAGAGATTGAAGTGCCTTTAGACATCATCTTAATGTCAATGCCTGTACATTAAAGATTGGAAAGCTTTGTTATAATATGAAGATAAATAAAAGCAAAATAAGCAATATAAGGGTCCTTCTATTGTACACCTTGTGCTATTCAAAGTTACTCATAGTGGAGAGTCAATAGCTAGCTAACACTTGTCATGGGCACTTGCTATTTCGGTTTGCAAATTAGGCTATTCGATGTAAAATTTTCATGAGATGATTATACCCTTGTCTATGATGATAGAAATAGTAATTATTTATGAAGAAATAAGGAAGAACAACTGCGTATCACAAAGCATATAATGTTTGGAGATTGAATGGATTTTGTACTATTTGTAGGAGAAAGTTAAGGAGCTCCAAATTGAAAGCATACAATAAATCCCATTCATAGAAGGAAGTTGATGATGACTCTATGGTTGAATTTTACCTCGTTTTCATTGTTCCTAAATGCCTTATTCGAATCCACTCGGTTAATCTTTGATTTATCATTTTTATTTTGTATTTAAATTCTGTTTTTGCTTAAAAATAAAGTGAATTGATAGTTGATCTTAAATGGGTCTTCTACAAAGTGGGCTGGAGGTTACCCAAAGATCAAAATTAATTTTTATTATCTTTCTTTTGTGTGAATCCTTCTTGTTTAATTTGTTGCCTTGCAAGATGTAGATGTCATACTTTTCTTTGTGAGTCTTGGTGGGTTTCAGAAAGGATAACAATTTAAAAGAATTGGAAATTTTCTTTTTAGATGCAAGACTTTATATTAATGGATTGAAATAAGAAGAATGGTTAATACAATGACAGTAGTAATTTTACTAAATTAGAGGGGTAGTTTTACTAAACTAGTGTAGCAATTTACTGAATAATGTTATTTATCATCTAAAATTTGAAAGTAACTTTACTAGGCCTCTGAGAATAATGTCGTTGTTTGAAGTATGTTATTAAGTTTACTATAATAGTCTAGAAAATTTACTGAGTCTTTTTGAATAATGTTATCTCTAAAACAGTAAGTTAGTAAATGTACTATATAGTTAAGTGACTATACTAAGCCTTACAAGTTTAAAAAAATTGAAAACCCCATGTTTTTTGCGTGAGTAACATAAAAAATCCATAAGACAAATTTTAAAATAATTGGAGACTAACGCTCCGTTTGTTTCATCAAAAAGTATTTTTCGCAAAATATAGTTATAAAAATGATAATATGAAGAAAAATATTTTACTTATTTAATATTAAATGTAAAGAGTTTGACGAAAGTAACTTCCTCTATTTCAAAAAAGAATTTGCTTTCCTCAATTTTCAAGTTTTTAGATATTATTTTTTTAATCATAAATATAAATAATATATCATCCTTTCATTAATTTATATATAAATAATATTTTCCTATGAAAAATACTTTCCGACAAAATAAACGGAGCCTAAATATTAGCAAAAGTCATACTGTCATATTTGTTGAAAATATTTAGTATATCTAAATGTTTACAAGGATTTAATATGAAAAAGACCTAGACTATGATAACTTAGCTAAATATCAAATTATGCATGAATTATTTTTTTTTAATTAATGCCCATTAGATTTGCATCTTATCCAATCAATGTTGTGAACGATGGATTATTTCCTAAATCCATTTTAATCCATTTTAACATGAATTTGTTTTCTATACCTTAATTACATGCCAAATAACCCCACTATAAAAATGGGCAAATGGGCCCTAACATAATTCTAAATGCTGAAGGAAAAAACATTATTTTAAAAGTAAATAGATGGACTTTAGTATAAAATAAGTTAGCTTTTATAAGTTAAGCTTTAATATAATAAATTGTACTATATTTCATAAACAAATACATAAAAAATAAAAAAGCCCATTACTAGAAATAAATTGTCAATCTAGTAGATTTTTTTTTCAGCAGTACCGAACAAACCTTAGAAAATAATGGATTGTGTATATTATTATTCATCCACTCAATTTCTATTTAATCTTCTTATTATCTCTTTTTAACATATTTTTATTTTATATAAATAATAGTTTGCATTAATAAAAAACTAAAATATATTTAATATAAAAAACTAATTAATTTGCATCTTTGTTATTTATGTCTCAAGCTGAAACAAAAACATTCGCATCTATTATAAAATAAATTGCAAAAAAATAATAATTGTTAAATATTGCAATATTTTTTTTCAAAAAAAATTAGTGATTTATAAGTAAAAAATAAAAAGATAATAAAGTGGGCCATTATAAAAGATAAAAACTAAAACCAAGCAAAATTTTTGTTTAAAATAGATTTATGCAAGTATTTACGAGTAAGGAAAAAATCATGTAATTTAAAAAATTATTTATTAAAAGATTCTTCTTTGATTAGTGGGTACACAACTTGTGCACCCTAATCCATCAAAAGATTGCCACAATTCAATGAAGGTTAGTTAAAGAAACGATTATTTCATTAATTTCCTAATGAAAATGAATTGACAATTTTTTTAGTAGTTTAGGACACACAAATTGTATATCCAGGTAATTTCTTACCATTTCATGTGTGTAATTTTCTTCTGAAGTCTTTACGGCTTTTTTGGTATGTATTCTAATTTTTAGTTATAAGTTTGTTATCAATATGACAACATTTACATGAATTATGAGCAACAATTTTTAACATAATATGATAATCTAACATTGACATGAATTCCTTACGAGGCTTCATGTTGAACTTATATGAGTTATCAGTATTTATCAAACCTGTTCCTATCTAACGGAATGCTATTGGATCAAATGACAAAGACATTGTTGAGAAAAAGATGGCTTTTCGCGGATGAAATGAAAATTAGATTCATGTAATAAGAGAAAGGTTTCCCATTTCTTAGCCAGAAAGATATGTGGCCATGAAATAGGGATTAAGTGAAACAAAATTGACTGGGTGGTAGAGTTGTGGAAACACCCGTTTCTTCCATATTTTGGACCTTAACTCCATGGAACAATATACTACTGCGGAAACATGGAAGAATTGAAATCTTAGATCAAAACATTATGTATGGATGGTATGAACTGCCTAAACAAGAATTCTTAAGGGAAGGGATATAACTCAGCGGTAGAGTGTCACCTTGACGTGGTGGAAGTCATCAGTTCGAGCTTGATTATCCCTAAACCCAATGTGAGTTTTTCTATTTTGACTTGCTCCCCTGCCGTGATCGAATGAGAATGGATAAGAGGCTTGTGGGATGTCCGACTCAGGCCTATATGACATGACTGATCAATAAAAATACGCTAACACTCCACCTTTGTCATATATTCCATACATCACACTAGATAGATATCATATTCATGGAATACTATTCACTTTCAAGATGCCTTGGTGGTGAAATGGTAGACATGCGAGATTTAAATTCTCGTGCTAAAGAGCGTGGAGGTTCGAGTCCTCTTCAAGGCATAATATTGAGATCTCTCTTTGAATTGGAATAAGTTCAGCAGCGGATCACGAAATCTTGGTGATTTTCTCTATCTAATGAATGGGGAGTCCGTTTTGAAATCGTCCGCCCTGCACCCACCCCCCGAGTATATGCTTCAACAGGAATCACACAGGGGTAGATTGATACAATAGAAATCTCTGGTAAAATGCCCACCCGTAACCCAGCGGATAAATTCCATAGTCCGTTTTAGGGATTGGCGACTTACCTTACCCATTCAATGACTTTGGCACCGGACGTTCCCAAAATGGGTACTGTACTCTCGGGTCGGGTGAATTCAATAATAGACGCCTATTAGCGGTCCTCGAATTCCAATTAGGAATTCGTTAGGACCTTTAGGAATAGCCTTTCAAGTTGCAAATATTTCGTTACCAAGATCGGATTATGAGTTATTAAATAGGCAAGTATGATGGTCCTAATGATGATCCTGCACGTATTTCGTGTGTATATCACTGGTGGCTTTAAAAAACCTCATGAATTGACCTGGATTACAGGTGTAGTTTTAGCTGTATTGATCGCATCTTTTGGTGTAACTGGCTATTCCTTACCCTGGGACCAAATTGGTTATTGGGTAGTAAAAATTGTAACAGGTGTACCTGAAGCTATTCCTGTAATAGGATCGTCTTTGGTAGAGTTATTACGTGGAAGTGCTAGTGTCGGACAATCTACTTTAACTCATTTTTATAGTTTACACACTTTTGTATTACCGCTTCTTATTGCCGTATTTATGTTAATGCACTTTCCAATGATACGTAAGCAAGGCATTTCTAGTCCTTTATAGGGAATATGGATCATAGATATTTGTAATCAATCATTTATCGTTTTGGGGAGGAAGGATAGTATTTCATTGCTACAAATATGGATTATTTAAAAGAATAAGACATGTATTTGGATGTTTCCCCTCAACTTCACAAAATTGGATTCTTTATTTGATAGATACAAAAAGTTGATAGTTGAAGGGAATTCTCCAAAGAAAAAATGGATTATGGGAGTGTGTGACTTGAACTATTAATTGAGCTGCGCAAATATATGACTTATCTGCCACTGGAATAGGCTCTTCCCGATAGATGCGATAAAATAGGAAATATCCCTTTTTCATACTACCCTTTCAGTACATAATTGAATAATTTTGGAAAAAACAAAAAAATTCTCATATCGAACTCGAAGTGCTGTGCTATTATTACTTAATATTCATATGGCGAAGGCATAGTCGGTAGCTTGCAAGGCTCATAACCTTGAGATCACGGGTTCAAATCCCGTCTCCGCAACATTTTTTGATAAAAAAATAGAGGTTTAATTTTTTTTTAATTCGAAATTCATTACTAGAAATAGATTACTAGAAACTATAAGTATTTTAAATAATAAGTATTTCAAATAGAAATATATTAAAATAATTGAAATATATTAATAATATATAATATATATAATTAATAATATATATAAATAGAATATATATATAATAATATATATATAAAATATATAATATATATAAAATAAAATAGAATATAATATATAAATTATAATAATAATATATATAAATTATAATAAATAATAGAAATATATAAAAAATAGAAATATATTAAATATTATTAATAATATTATTATTAATTAAAATATTATTATTAGAAAAATTATATTAAATAAAATTTTTATTAAAATAAAAAATAAAAAACAAAGGGGGGCGAATAGCGGGAATTGAATTGCGTCTTCTCCTTGGCAAAGAGAAATTTTACCATTCGACTATATCCGCATTTTTTATCATTATTGATACTCAATATATGGATTATACTTGTGTAGAACTAGGTCCAATACTTTTACTCTGTTAGGGGTAATTCGAAATAACAAAAAAAATATAAAAACCCCGTATTTCTTCTAGAAAATCTCCTAATTGTTCCAAAGCAACTAGAAAGAGATTCTTTAACCAACCTTAAAAAAATGCTCACTTTTTTGTTTTATCACCAGTAGATAAAGAAAAGCTTATTATTTTTCGTTTACAAATATCCAAATTTTTATGCCTAATACACCATAAATAGTTCGAACTGTATAGGAACAATAATCTATTTTAGCTTGAATGGTTTGTAGAGGAACCTTACCTTCTCTGATCCATTCAACACGTGCAATTTCTTTTCCGTCGATATGTCCTGCAATTTGTACTTGAATTCCTTTTGTACCTGCCTGTTCGCTTAATTCAATAGCTTTTTTCATTGCTTTACGAAATGAAACTCTATTCTTTAATTGTCCGGTTATAAATTCTGCAAGAATATTAGGGTGTCCATAAGGATTTGCAATTCTTGTAGCATTTGCGGGTAAAAGAGTAATTGAACAAACATTAAATAAGACAGTACCTGAAGGTTCACAAGCGACTGAATATTTATACCATAAGGGCTTATTCGATTCAATCGTACCGCGTAATCCTTTAAAGGGCGTTCTGAGTGAGTTATTTCAGCTCCATGCTTTCTTTCCTTTGACTCAAAATAAAATCAAGTAGAGCTTTAAATTTTTTTTTTTGTGACGAGTGAGTAATTATTTAGTTTATAGGATTTGTTTATGGCAATCAAATTCAAAATCCAAATAATTCATTTTTCTTTGGTGTAACATAAGATTTAATTGTAGAAAGAATCATGTGATGTGGATAATTTTTTTTATCGATATTCCTCTTTTCCTGATTAGTAATATTTCGTGAGTCATATATTCCGCGGAACGGCGTTCTTACCAAGGTTGTATGTCTTTTTTTAGTCTACTCAAGTCCAAACCATTAGGACCCCTTAGAGGTTCTAACCAGGGAGCACGCAGATCCCAAAAACGCATAGTTTCGCCCCCAAAAATAACTTCTTCGGTCGGGGAACGCATTAGATATTTACCTAAACGGTTGGTCCTTGAGCGGATCCCACATTAGCCCCCAGACGTTGGTCTCTAACTAGAAAAGTAAATGCTTGAGCTTGAGAAGCTTTTGGTCCAGTGGGCCCATAAAACTCACTAGGGTAAGCGGTATTATTAAACCATACAAAGCAACAAGTAATAAAACCAAAAACAGATAAAGCACCTAAACTATAAGACAAGTAAGCTTCTCCAGACCATACAAGTGCACGTCGAGCCCATGCAAAAGGTTTGGTTAAGATATGCCAGATTCCACCAAGTATACAAATGGAACCTAACCATACATGCCCCCCAATTATATTTTCCAAATCGTCCACACTAACAATCCACCCTTCTCCCCCAAAAGGTGATTTTAGTAAATAACCAAATATAATACTTGGACTAAGGGTCAAGTTGGTAATTTTTCTTACATCCCCCCTGGAGCCCAGGTATCATATACACCTCCAAAATAAAGAGCCTTGAATACTAGAAGAAAAGCACCTATACCTAACAAGATTAAATGAATACCCAAAATTGTAGTCATTTTATTTCTATCTTTCCATACATAACCAAAGAATGGAAAAGATTTTTCAAGAGTCTCAGGTCCAAGAAGTGCATGATAAATACCCCCAAAGCCCAATACTGCAGAGGAAATTAAGTGAAGTACTCCAGACACAAAATATGAAAAGGTGTCTATAACTTCCCCACCAGGACCTACCCCCCAACCTAGAGTAGCTAGGTGGGGAAGTAAAATTAAGCCTTGTTCATACATGGGCTTCTCGGGTACGAAATGAGCCATTTCAAATAGGTTCATTGCTTCGGCCCAAAATACGATTAATCCGGCATGGGCTACATGAGCCCCCAGTAGTTTACCGGATAAATTGATAAGTCGTGCATTCCCGGCCCACCAAGTGAACCCGGTGGTTTCTTGGTCACGACCAGTTAAAGCTAAAGTTCCATTAAAGAGCGTTTCCACGTGGTAGAACCTCCTCAGGGAATATAAGGTTTTCATGAGGCTGATCTTGAGCCGCCATCCAAGCACGAATACCTTCGTTTAAGAGAATATTTTTGGTGTAGAAAGTCTCAAATTCAGGATCTTCCGCTGCACGAATTTCTTGAGAAACGAAGTCATAGTGACTGCAATCCCGTAAGTGCACGGGTTAAGTCGAGTTATAGTATAAAAGATTATCATCTCCACAGGGATTGCACGTTGAATGCTAACTGAATTTCAAGTAAAATTATCTAGGCGTATCAATTGATAGTGTGAATTAAGGATAAAATGTAAAACAGAGCTTAGTTATCAAGAAAAGGTTTAATTCAATGAAATGAAAGCGTACTCAGCTTAAGGTTCCCTTGTACATTTCATTATGGAATGAATGTAATCTTCTAACTTGGTTTACTGTTAATTTAGATTGCTGGATTACCTAAATTAAGCTATACCTCATTGCAAGGCTACTAGCTACTAACTAAAAGATTAAGTGCCCAGAATTACTCTAGTATTCACTCATCTAGGTTGCATTAACTTGCTTTAGAATCCATTTTCAGACATTTCATCCTGTGCAAAGGAATCCAATTAGCTTAATTCCTAAGTCTAATTGATATTCCCAATGATTATGCAAGGTCTGATTAATTAATTGGTCATTTCAATCTAGAATCAATTAATCCATAACACAAATTCAATATTCTGGATATATTGGTTTGTTCCAGCATAAACAGCATAATCAAATCATAAATTAACAGTAAATCAAGCTAGATTATATAAAATTCAAATCCATAAATCCATGAATAAGTTCACCCAAGCTGAGCACAAGGGTTTAGTGTGAAAATATTACAAAATCAGAAGAAAACCAGAAAACAGAGAGGGAATTCAAACAATTCATGAAGATCTACAATTCCTTGCTTGAATCTTCAATTCCTTGCTCGAATCCACGTTAGAAGGTGCCCTTGGTGAGTTTGGGTCTCTCCTAGGGTTTCTCCTAGGATTTCTCCTAGCAGCTCTCCTTGTTAATTCTCGGTTTCTCCTCTTCTCCCTTTCTTTTTTCAAAATTTTGCACAAAACTTATATTGGTGATGTACACGGGGTCCAACACGGCCCGTGTTGTACCCCGTGTTTCTCAACGAAAGTTGAGCAGCACGATACACGTTGTGCGACACGTCCCGTGTTCTTCTTCGAAGTGTCAAGCAGTAATGTACACAGGGTATGACACGACCCATGTTGTATCCCGTGTTGTTCGACGAAGGCTGATCAGCATGCTACACGAGGTGTGACACCCCCCGTGTTTACCTCAGAAGCAAAAGGTAGTATGATACATGGTGTATGACACGGCCCGTGTTTACCCCCGTGTTCTTCTCTGAGCAGTTCAGTGAAGCCTCGAAGCATTCCAGAAGGATACACAGCCTTCAACACGGGGTTCCCATACCCCGTGTTCTTTGCTAGGTGAGTAAATTTACTTCGATTCTCCACAATTCGCATAGTTTTGCCACCAGATCCTTTTCTAATGCTCATATGTGTCCTTTCAAAGCCTGAAAATAAAATATCGAGCATCTAAGTATCTTTTTCAATCAATTTGCATAAAATACTAAGTAAATAAGTGATGAAACTCATAGAATTTATGTGCAATTGTGCATTTTTCAATTCCCCCACACTTGAATCTTACTCGTCCTCGAGTAAGGAAGTAAGAGAATAGAAAATCTACTCCAATTTTTATTCTTTCCTTTTTCTTCTTCTCTTTTTTTTTATATAATCAGGCAATCATTCAACAAATCAAAGATTAGGATCAAGTCATGCCAAGCAACTAAATGAAAATAAAGCAACTAAACAAGTCAATCCTCAGCATAAAAGCAAAAGAGAATAGCCTCACAGGTAAAGTGTTTACTCTCACTCTCAAGATAAGGCTTGTGTATACTCTCAAGTCAATCAGCTCATGACTTAATGCTATCATATGCTTGCAAAAACTCTAATCTCCACTACTATATTGTAAAATGCATGCAAATCAGAGGACTTTATTAGGAAAAAAGGTGAGGATAGGGGAAAGGAACATCAAGGGGTGAAAAGTGATAGAGTCATGAGTTTGAAGGAAAAAGACACATTGGTCATGAATTTGACATTGTCGAGTTCCATTACTTAGCTTAACATAATACCCTGCTTCTACCCTTGCTTCAACCTCCATTCTTCTTTTTTTGATTTTCATCATTTTTTTTATATATATACATATTAATCAGCAAACACAACATTATTATTATTATTTTTATTTATTTATTCCCAACAAGCTTTTCTTTCTTTTCTTCTTCCCAAAATTATTTATTTGACACCATTTTTTTTGGCATTTATGGTGTTTTATTTTTTTATTTTTTATTTTTTATTTTTTTTAACAATCAAAGTTATAAATTAACTTATCCAACTAGCAGCACTAAGTAAGGACATCTAAGTGATAGTCAAACTCATATAATGTGTCTAAGTTCCCTCAAACTCTAAGGTTCAAGTTTACTTGGGCAGTGACTTTGGATGTACATAGTATGGCTAGGCTAGAAATGAGGGTCCAAGGCTCAAAGTGGCTAACTAGGGGCAAAGCTGAAAAGTTTAGGATAAATCAAAGAAAAAGATTCAAATAAGCCAAACAAAAAAAAAGAAGGGTGAAGAAACATGGCCTCATCATTTCTGACATGCAAAATACATAAAATGTAGCATCAAAAAGACTAAATGCAAGTTCTAGAGCAAAAAGTCAAGAGTGATGATATAATCCCTTAAGAAGAAAAAAAAATGAGCTTTAATTTCTAATGTGAAAATTGCTCAAAAGGCTCAAATCTCACAAGGATCAATTATGCTTATTACTCTTAACTTCAAGCTTTAGATTTTTCTTATTAAGTTACCAGATAATCATTAAAGGAGCAAGGCATGAATCAATTACTTTATTCAAAAGATTGCCTTAAAATTTTTTTTTTTATTATTATTTTTATATTATTATTTTTAAAATTTTTTTTTATATTATTGAAATTGGAGCAAATTTCAGTACTCTAAATCAATCAAGCAAGTTCAAGTACAAAACATTGCAAAGTAATCTAAACACTGCTCCCCCACACTTAAAATTGGACATTGTCCTTAATGTACAAATAAGGTAAATGGGAAAAGAGACAGAGAATAGATGGGGGACTGAAACTTCCCTGACAAGTGGAGCATGGTGGCCCAGTATAGATCATGATTGCAGGGAGATCCAGAAGTAGAGACAGAGTAGGAGAGAGAGAGGAGGCTGGTAATGTAGAAGAAAGAAGATACAATACTAGAAAAATAGGCTGTTGGTTATTACAGAGTAAATGAAAGTGCAAGAAAATAAAAGAGAAATAGTAAATATAATAAAGAGTAAATGAAAGTGCATAGTCAATATAAGTACAGACCAGATAAATGGAAGTAGAAAGTAGAAATAAGTAAAAAGAAAATAGAATAGCTAAGTAAAAAGGAAAAATAAACGATGCGAGCTACTGAGCAGGAGGGTCTGGGTCAGCTGGGGGAGAGGGGTGGAAAAGCTGGAACAGGGGCTCAACTATGCTCTCAATATGTCGAGATCGCCTGTCCAAGTTGTCATAAAGTCCCTCAATCCTCATCTGACGCTCGGATATAAGCCGGAGCTCAACCAGAATCTGCTGCTGACCAGAAAGTATATCCCAGAAGTAGGCCTCGGATGGAACTCTGCTCCCCACAGAAGATGATGGACCCATATTAGGAGCTGGATCATGATCGCCATCATCTCCTGGAATATGCTGCTCCTCCTCATGGGGCTGCTGCTGCTGCACAAGCTGGATCCCCATAGCCAGAAGAATGCCCCTTCGGAAGGGTGCCATGTGAGAGACTATAGTGAGGGATCCATATGGTCGATCAAAAACTCCTAATCGCCTGACTAGTCTAGTGATATATGGACCAGCAGCTATGCTCGCAGCTCTCTTGTCTGATGCCTGAGTCGAGAAGAAGTGAGCGAAGGCACCTCCAATGTGAATAGGCACTCTCTGAATCATGCTGTATAAGAAGAGTATATCAACAGTGCTCACAACCCCATGACTGTGCCCCCGTCCACTCAAAGTGTGACTGAAGATAGAGTGGAGCACTCGCCAGGCAACCATCCTAAGGCTAGACGCCTTGCTCTTGGTGGGATCATAAGTGTTCCCAGTATCTATATCAGTTCATACTTGCCACTCCTGGGTCCCGTGGGGTAGTCCTACCAGCATATCATGATACTCTAGAGTAGTCACAAACTCCACAGAATAAAGTCCCAGGCGGACGGAAAGCTGGGTCACACTTATAGAATATGCAACTCCTTCTAGATGGAACTGCACAGTGTCAGCCGAATCGACTGTCCCAAAATATCTCTCCAAGTAGAATGTGCTAAGAAACTCCAAAGTGAGCTCCCTGTAGGTAGGCTCTCTAATCTGAAAGAAGACCTCCCAAGCTCCTACACTAATGAGCTCACGAATCTCATCCTCTAGGCCAAACTCTCTCAACACTGCTTAATCGAGGTATCTGCCCTCCACAAATGACCTATCCTTATGTCTATCAAAGGCTTGAATGCGAGCCTCTTCTGTGAAATCCAAGAAAGAGTGTATTGGTCCTCTAGAGGAGGTCCCTTTAGAAGTACTACCCTTGGTAGTTTTCTTGGCAGTGGTCTTTTTCCTCTTAGACATGATCTGCAAAAGGAAATGACAAAGTGAGAAAGAGTATTAACAGTGTATCAGTTAGCAGATTCCAAAAATAAAAATTCAGCAGGCACTTTCAATATCCAATCAATCAAAATGAAGCACAATTCAAAATTCAATGCCATGAATGCAAATAAGTGGTCATATTAATGAGGTAAAGTAGGCAATTAGTCAATCAATAAGTAAACTTCAAAAGATTTCAGTTCAAGCAATCAAAGAGTTCAAGTTCAATCAGTCAAAGATTCAATAAACATAAACAAGTGCATTGGAGTTCAATAAACATCAAAGTCAACCAATCAAACATTTCAAGTCCTATAAAGCAGAGATTCAAACTCAATCCATTAATCAAAGATGCAAATTCAATCAATCAAACTTGTGAATTCCTATGAACATTCCTATGCAAATTCAATCAATCAATCAAACATTAAACCTCAAAGGATATGAACATTCCTATGAATTCTAACATACATTAAGGTTTAATAAACATAAGTAATTGCAAATTACTTCAAAATTTTCAAAGAAAATGCACTTACCTTGTGAATTGCAGATGAAAACCCTAGGTTCTTGTTGAAATCAGAAGAGGAATCCAAATCATGAAATCAAACCGATTGAATGGAAAATCAAGTAGCAAAATAACTTTAAATAGCCAAATAAAGCACTTTAATCGGTGGGTTTTGGCAAAATGATGACCGAAAATGTAGAGAGAGAGGTTAGGGCAGTGAGGAAGAAGAAGAAAATGGGGGAAAATGAGTGAAAATATGGGTTTTTGACCATTAAAAGCTCGTCCGCCCAGGAACACGGGGTCAAACACGGTCCGTGTAGTACCCCGTGTTTCTCTGCAGATGAGTGTTCTGAGTTTCGCAAACTTACACAGGATCTGACATACCCCGTGTTCTTCCCCATGTTTCTCTCTGGAAGGCTCATGTTAAAAAATCCTTATCATTGGTTCAGCCAGTGAGTTACATGGGGTAAGACACTACCCGTGTTCAACACCGTGTATCTCTCTAGAACTCCATGAAAATCACAAAGCTTTTACGCTAACTAGACAGTGAGGAACACGGGTCGCCCCGTGTTCAGTACTGTGTTTCTCACTGGATTGCGATGAAAATCACAAGTTCTTTTAAACTGGCCAGACAGTGAGGAACACAGGGTATGACACGGCCTGTGTTGTACACCATGTTTCTCACTGTACTGCGTTTTGAGCCCTCTGTGCAAGAAAACAAGCAACAAACATGCATTCATGCCTAATCTACCTCAAAGACAGAGATCACATGCAAAATGAACATCTTAAATCAACACTTCATGACTTAAATGCCTCAACTACCCAGAAACTCAGATTGAAAATGAGAAAACTAAGAATTAAAAGCAAGAAAATAGAGAAATAAGCTTGGGTTGCCTCTCAAGAAGTGCTTGTTTAAGGTCATAAGCTCGACCCTTGTTTTTATCAGTCTGGAGCTTCCATTAGTGGTGGCCCGGTAACATAATGCTTCAATCTTTGGCCATTAACTTTGAAATTGCCGGTGCTTTCAATCCAAATGTCCACGGCTCCAAACGGATACACCTTCTTCACAAGATATGGTCCAGTCCACCTTGTCTTAAGCTTCCCTAAAAATAGCTTGAATCTTGAACTGAACAACAGCACTAAGTCTCCTTCATGAAATTCCCTTCTAAGAATGCGCTTGTTGTGCCAAACCTTTGTTCTTTCTTTATATATTTTGGCATTATCGTAAGCTTCATTTCTCATTTCTTCAAGCTCAAGAAGTTGGAGCTTTCTCTTCTCCCCAGCAGATTGCAAATCAAAGTTAAGTAACTTGATTGCCCAATACGCCTTATGTTCCATCTCTACTGGTAAATGATAGTGCTTTCCATAGACGAGCCGAAATGGTGCCATTCCAATGGGAGTCTTAAAAGCAGTTTTATAGGCCCATAAGGCATCATCCAACTTGAGTGCCCAATTCTTCCTTGATCTAGATACAGTCTTCTCCAATATGGACTTGATTTCTCTATTGGAAAGCTCAACTTGCTCACTGGTTTGAGGGTGATATGGAGTAGAGATCTTATGGGTTACTCCATACCCTTTCAAGAGGGATTGGAATTGATGGGCAATGAAATGAGACCCTCCATCACTAATGACAGCCTTGGGTATCCCAAACCTAGGAAATAACACCTTCTTAAAAAATTGAACCACAGCTTTGGCATCACAAGTCCGAGTGGCAATTGCTTCCACCCATTTAGAGACATAGTCAACCGCCACAAGTATATATCTATTGTTGCAAGAAGGTAGGAATGGTCCCATGAAATCAATTCCCTAAACATCAAAGATTTCAACTTCCAGAATGTTGTTCAAAGGCATCTCATGCCTTTTTGATATATTACCAACCCTTTGGCACTGGTCACAAGAAGTGACATAATAGTGAACATCCTTGAAAAGAGTCGTCCAATAAAAACCCGCCTGGGCAATTTTCGCAGCTGTTCGTGAAGTGCCAAAGTGTCCTCCATATGGAGAGGAGTGACAGTGGAACAAGATGCTTGGAATTTCTTCCTCAGGCACACACCTTTTAAACAGGCTATCTGCACATCTTCTAAAGAGGAGAGGTTCATCCCAAAAGTAGTGCTTCACCTCTGCTAGAAACTTCTTTTTCTGTTGATACCCCACATCCGGAGGTAAAACTCCACTCACAATGTAATTCACATAATCTGCAAACTATGGGATGGCTGAAGAAGAGATAGCCAACAGATAGTCATTAGGAAGGGAATCGTTTATTGGCATCTCCTTATCTTCCTTATCTCCTAACTCTTGCTTTAATCTGGAAAGATGATCAGTTACAACATTCTCCGTACCCTTCTTATCTCGAATTTCTAGATCGAATTCTTATAACAAAAGAATCCATATGATTAGACGAGGTTTAACTTCCTTCTTACTTAAAAGGTACCGGATGGCTGCATGATCCGTGAAGACTATCACCTTGGAATCCACTAAATAGGATCGAAACTTGTCAACTGCATAAACTACCGTAAGAAGTTCCTTTTCGATTGTGGCATAATTCAGTTGAGCTTCATCCAGAGTTTTGCTGGCATAGTATATTGTATGAACTTTCCTATCCTTCCTTTGGCCAAGTACCGCTCCTATTGCATAGTCACTAGCATCGCACATCACCTCAAATGGTAGATTCCAATCCGGTGCTTGCATAATTGGGGTGGAAATCAATGCTTTCTTCAACCTGCAAAATGCATCCAAACAATCTTGATTAAAATCAAAAGTAACATCTTTAGCTAGCAGGTTAGTTAAAGGTTTTGCAATTTTAGAGAAATCCTTGATAAAACGTTGGTAGAAACCGGCGTGTCCTAGAAAACTCCTCACTCCCTTTACAGAAGTTGGGGGAGGCAATTTCTCTATGATGTCCACTTTAGCCTTGTCTACCTCAATCCCATGCTCAGATACTTGATGGCCAAGGACAATCCCTTCTCTTACCATAAAATGGCATTTCTCCCAGTTGAGAACCAAATTTACCTCCTCACATCTCTGCAACATTTAAGATAAATTGGTTAAACAGTTATCAAAGGAAGTGTCATATACAGAAAAATCATCCATAAAAACTTCCATGATATTTTCAATAAAATCAGAGAAGATGGCCATTATACAATGCTGAAATGTAGCTGGAGTATTACACAGACCAAAAGGCATTCTTCTATATGCAAAAGTACCATAAGGACATGTAAATGTGATCTTTTCCTGATCATTTGGATGTATAGGAATTTGGAAGAAACCAGAATAACCATCCAAATAACAGAAATGTGAATGCTTAGCTAACCTTTCCTAAAGTTTGATCAATGAAGGGAAGAAGGAAATGGTCTTTCTGGGTTGCCTTGTTTAATTTCCTATAATCAATACACATTCTCCAACCCGTAATAGTCCTAGTGGGAATTAGATCATTGTTTTCATTTTTTACCACAGTTAACCCCCCTTTCTTAGACACAACATGAACCGGGCTAACCCACTGACTATCTGAAATTGGGTAAATTACCCCAGCATCTAGCAATTTCACTATTTCCTTTTTCACAACTTCTTTCATATTGGGGTTCAACCTTCTTTGATGTTCAATGGAGGGCTTACTATCTTCCTCCATCAATATCCTATGCATGCATATTGAAGGACTAATCCCTTTCAAATCAGAAATTGTATACCCCAAAGCTTTTCTATGAGATCTAAGCTGCCTAAGTAATTTTTCTGTTTCAAGAGCAGTTAGATTTGCATTAACTATCACAGGATAAGTGGAGTGGGGTCCTAGAAACTCATACCTGAGGGTAGATGGGAGAGGTTTCAATTCTACCTTAGGTGGTGTGTCTTCCTCAGTAGTGGTATTGCTGGACTTCCACTTCCAATGATTCAATTGTTGCTTCAGGGAGGGGAAGTGGTGGGCTTGCTTCCAAAAACTATGCATATGTAGCAGTTTCCTCACTTTCAATCACTCCATTTGTGACTAGACATGCTTCAAGTGGATCTTGGAGGTATCCCTTTAGAAGGTTTTCTTTCACAGCTTTGTCTAGCACATCTACCCTGCATATTGAGTCTTCACAAACAGGTAATTTAATTGATTCATTCAAATTAAATTCAACTTTTTCATCCCCAACAGATAATGAAAGTCTTCCATTTTTTCCATCAATTAAAGCACCCGCAGGGGCTAAAAATGGTCTACCCAAAATGATAGGGATTTGTGAATCCTCTTCCATTTCAAGCACAACAAAATCAACAGGAATAAAGAACTTACTAACCTTAATAGGTATATCCTCAAGAATACCTACTGGATATTTCACTGAACGGTCTGCTAGTTAAAGTGAAACTGTGGTGGGCTTCATCTCTTCTATGTTCAGTCTCCTTGCAACCGACAGTGGCATAAGGCTCACACTTGCTCCCAAGTCACACAATGCTCGGTCAATAGGAACATTTCCTATCACACAAGGAATAGAGAAGCCGCCTGGGTCCTTTAGCTTGGGAGGTAGTTTATTTTGGATAATGGCACTACACTCCTCAGTTAAAGCTACAGTTTCATGCTCCTCTAGCTTCCTCTTGTTAGAAAGAATATCCTTCAAGAATTTTGCATATGATTACATTTGTGACAGAGCATCAGTGAAGGGGATATTGATGTACAGTTTTTTCAAAACTTCCAAGAACTTTCCAAACTGCTTATCAAGTTTAGCCTTGGCTAATCTTTGAGGATAAGGGATAGGAGGTTTGTATGGTTCCGGAGGGACATATTTTAACTTTTCAGGCAATTCCCCTTCTTTCTCTTCGGCTTCATTAGGAATTGAGGCCTTGTTGCCTTCTTTCTGCACTTCCCCCACACTTATATCTTCTTCATCTTCTTGAGTGGCAATTGGATCCTTCAATAGCCTTCCACTCCTAAGAGTTATTGCCTTGCAATGCTCCATAGGATTTGATTCAGGTTGAGCAGGGAGTTGACCAAAAGCTCTAGAAGAAGATGCAGAAGCTTGTTGAGCTATTTGAGTTTCCAACATCTTTCCATGTGTGGCCAATGAATCAACCTTGGAGGACAGTTGCCTAATAGAATCTTCCATGGCTCTTCCATGCTGTCTAAACTCTTCATTAGTTTTCTCTTGGGAAATAAGAAATTTCTCCAAAAGGCCTTCTAATTTAGCAGTGGAAGAAGTTTGAGCTGGTGGGTTATGGGGTCTTTGGTTTTGGAAACCAGGTGGTGGTGGTCTATTGGGAGTGGTTTGTGTGTTGTATGGCTGGGTGGGCTTGTAGGAAAAATTTGGATGGTTCCTCCATGATGGATTGTAGGTATTTCCAAATGGTTCATTTGAATTTTTCTGTCCAAACCCACTGTTATGCACATAGTTCACTTGTTCAGTGAAATCTTGCCCTAATGTACACTCAGTTGCCATATGACCTGTAATACCACAAATCTCACAAGGAATGTCAGTAGCACCTGTTGCATTTACACTGTTAACTTGAAATTTATCAAACTTAGCCATAAGTACATCTACTTTGCTACCTAGACTTCCTAGTGCATCTACCTTAGCTGATAAATGATTAAAAGCATCTAATTCATACTTACCTGGAGCTTTCCTTGAAGAGCCCCTCTCATTTGACCATTGGTAATGGTTCAAAGCCATATCTTCAATTAACTCATATGCTTCATCTAACCTTTTGTTCATCAAAGCACCTCCAGCAGCAGCATCCACAGTAAGCTTAGTATTGTAATTCAGACCATTGTAGAAAGTATGAAGAATTAGCCATTTCTCTAGCCCATGATGTGGACACAGCCTCAACAGTTCCTTGTATCTATCCCAAGCATCAAATAGAGATTCCCCTTCTCTCTGAGAAAATGTAGTGATTTCATTCCTTAATTGAGCAGTCTTGCTTAGAGGAAAATATCTTAATAGAAAAGCCCTCAGTAGCTCTTCCCATGTTGTGATTGATCCTGCTGGTAGTGAGTGCAACCAAGCCCTTGCTCTATCCCTCAAGGAGAATGGGAAGAGTCTAAGCTTGATAGCATCCGCTACTACACCATTGATCTTGATTGTGTCACAGTATTCTAAAAAAATCTGAATATGGAGGTTAGGATCCTCCATTGGCAGTCCACCAAACTGGTTTTGCTGCACCATGGACAAAAGAGCTAGCTTCAATTCAAAGTTGTTAGCCTCAACAGTAGGCCTTCTTATACTGGATTGAAGACCAGTGGCGTCGGGTGCTGCAAACTCTCTAAGTAATCTGTTATCCATGTCTTGAATCTCTGGTTCAAGGTCAATTGCTTCTTGGATATGAACTGATTTTTGCTCTCTCTTTCTCCTAAGCAAAGTTCTTTCAATTTCTGGGTCGAAGTCAAGAATTCCTTCAAGACTTCTCCTTCGCTTATACAAAGATTTTTTGTAAAAAATGAATAGGTAACACTCGAACAAAACAAAGTAAAATAAGAAATACCAGAACAAGATGAATTAAGAACTAAAAGAAAATGAATTGCCTAGTCTAATCCACTCAAAAGTTTCTGTTAATATCAATCAGTTGCAATCCCCGGCAACGGCGCCAAAAACTTAACCGCAATCCCGCAAGTGCACGGGTTAAGTCGAGTTATAGTATAAAAGATTATCATCTCCACAGGGATTGCATGTTGAATGTGACCTCTAAAATCCCGCAAGTGCACAGGTTAAGTCTAGTTATAGTATAAAAGATCATCGTTCTCCACAGGGATTGTAGGTTGAGTACTAACTGAATTTCAAGTAAAATTATCTAGGCGGATCAATTGAGAGTGTGAATCAAGAACTAGTTGTAAAACAGAGCTTAACTATCAAAATAAGGTTTGATTCAATGGAATAAAAGTGTACTTAGCTTAAGGATCCCTTGTACACTTCATTATGGAATGAATTTAGTTCTTTAACTTGGTTTACTGTTAATTAGGATTGTTGGATTACCAAAATTAAGCTATACCTCATTGCAAGGCTACTAGCTACTAACCAAGAGATTAAGTGTCCAGAATTACTCTAGTAACCACTAATCCAGGTTGCATTAACTCTGCTTAGAATCCATTCTTGGACATTTCATCCTGTGCAAAAGAATTCAATCAGCTTAATTCCTAAGTCTAATTGATATTCCCAATGATCATGCAAGATCCGATTAATTAATTGGTCATTTCAACCTAGAATCAACTAATCCATAACACAAATCCAATATTCTGGACATATTGGCTTGTTCCAGACAAAACAGCAAGATCAAATCACAATTCAACAGTAAATCAAGCTAGATTATATAAAATTCAGTTCCACAACTCCATGAACAAGTTCGCCCAAGCTAAGTACAGAGGTTTAGTGTGAGAACATTACAAGATCAGAAGAAAACAAGAAAACAGAGAGGGAAGTCAAACAATCCATGAAGATCTACAAATTTCTTGCTTGATTCTTCAATTCCTTGCTTGAATCCGTGTTAGAAGGCGCCTTTGGTGAGTTTGAGTCTCCCCAAGGGCTTCTCCCAGCAGCTCTCCTTGTTAATTCTCCGTTTCTCCTCCTCCTCTGCCAGATCTCGCGCAAAACTTATATTTTTTATGTACACGGGGTCCAACACGGCCCGTGTTGTACCCCATATTTCTCAGCGAAAGTTTGAGCAGTAAGAAACACGTTGTGTGACACGCCCCGTGTTCTCGGACGAATTGTCAAGCAGTAATGTACACGGGGTAGTACACGGCCCATGTTCTACCCCGTGTTCTTCACTGAAGACTGATCAGCATATTACACGGGGTGTGATACCACCCGTGTTCTTCAGAAGCGAATGGCAGAAAGATACACGGGGTGTAACACGTCCCGTGTTCACTCCCGTGTTCTTCTCTGGATGACTCAGTGAAGTCTCGAACCCGTCTAGAATGAAACACGGCCATGAACACGGGGTTAAACACGGCCCGTGTTCTTTGCTGAGTGAACAATCTTACTTCAATGCTTCATGATTTGAATGGTTTTTCCTCTGGATTCTTTTATAATGCCCATATGTGTCATTTCATGACCTGAAAACAAAATATAGAGCATCTAAATGTCCTTTTCAATCAATTTGCACAAAATACTAAGTAAATAAGTGGATGAAACACATAGAATTTAGGTGTATTTGTGCACTTATCAGAATGCTAACTGAATTTCAAGTAAAATTATCTAGGCGTATCAATTGATAGTGTGAATTAAGGATAAAATGTAAAACAGAGCTTAGTTATCAAGAAAAGGTTTAATTCAATGAAATGAAAACGTACTCAGCTTAAGGTTCCCTTGTACATTTCATTATGGAATGAATGTAATCTTCTAACTTTGTTTACTGTTAATTTAGACTGCTGGATTACATAAATTAAGCTATACCTCATTGCAAGGCTACTAGCTACTAACCAAAAGATTAAGTGCCCAGAATTACTCTAGTAATCACTCATCTAGGTTGCATTAACTTGCTTTAGAATCCATTTTCAGACATTTCATCCTGTGCAAAAGAATCCAATTAGCTTAATTCCTAAGTCTAATTGATATTCCCAATGATTATGCAAGGTCCGATTAATTAATTGGTCATTTCAATCTAGAATCAATTAATCCATAACACAAATCTAATATTCCGGATATATTGGTTTGTTCTAGCATAAACAGCATAATCAAATCATAAATTAACAGTAAATCAATCTAGATTATATAAAATTTAAATCCATAAATCCATGAATAAGTTCACCCAAGCTGAGCACAAGGGTTTAGTGTGAAAACATTACAAAATCAGAAGAAAAACAGAAAACAGAGAGGGAATTCAAACAATTCATGAAGATCTACAAATTCCTTGCTTGAATTTTCAATTCCTTGCTCAAATCCACGTTAGAAGGTGCCCTTGGTGAGTTTGGGTCTCTCCTAGGGTTTCTCCTAGCAGCTCTCCTTGTTAATTCTCGGTTTATCCTTTTCTCCCTTTCTTTTTTCAAAATTTTGCACAAAACTTATATTGGTGATGTACACGGGGTCCAACACGGCCCGTGTTGTACCCCGTGTTTCTCAGTGAAAGTTGAGTAGCACGATACACGTTGTGCGACACGTCCCGTGTTCTTCTCCAAAGTGTCAAGCAGTAATGTACACGGGGTATGACACGGCCCATGTTGTACCCCGTGTTCTTCTCTGAGCAGTTCAATGAAGCCTCGAAGCATTCCAGAAGGATACACGGCCTTCAACACGGGGTTCCCATACCCCGTGTTCTTTGCCAGGTGAGCAAATTTACTTCGATTCTCCACAATTCGCATAGTTTTGCCTCCGAATCCTTTTCTAATGCTCATATGTGTCCTTTCAAAGCCTTAAAACAAAATATTGAGCATCTAAGTATCTTTTTCAATCAATTTGCACAAAATACTAAGTAAATAAGTGATGAAACTCATAGAATTTATGTGCAATTGTGCATTTGTCACATAGGCACATAGGTTCAGGGCCAGACCGACTACTCCAAGAGCACTCATCCATAAACCAATTATTGGTACAAATAACATAAAGAAATGTAACTAACGTTTATTGGAAAAAGCAACCCCAAAGATTTAAGACCAAAAGCAGTTAGTGGTGACCATTGAATAAGTTTCTTCAGCTTAAGTTGGGTTAAAAGCACGGAATGTATTTGCACCATCGCCATCTTCAAATAAAGTATTTTCCATGGTAGCACCATGAATCGCGCATAGTAGAGCAGCGCCTAATACACTAGCAACTCCCATCATATGAAATGGGTTCAATGTCCAATTATGAAACCCTTGGAAAAAGAGGATGAATCGAAATATAGCTACTACACCAAAACTAGGCGTAAAGAATCAACCAGACTGACCCAGTGGATAAATTAGGAATACATAAACAAAAACAGCAATTAGAGTCGAGAATGCGATTGCATTATAAGGCCGCAATTGAATAGATCGAGCAAGTTCAAATTGACGTAACATGAAACCTATTAGTCCGAAAGCGCCGTGGAGAGCAACAAAAGTCCACAGACCACCTAATTGACACCAACGTGTAAAAAATCTTTTCTAAATATTAAAAAATTATGGATTTCTTATCTATTTTATATAAATTTAATTTTCTTTAAGATAAAAAATGATACTAGAAAGATTATAAAGTTATTAAATTCAATTATTAATCAATTTTTTTCAACTTGTTCCTGAAGTAAAAAGAGTTCCATTTATTCCTGAATAGCTTCTTTCAAAAGGGCTTCTGCTTCCTCGGTAAATGTCTTGGTAGAAGATATGATTTCTTGGAATTGAGGTTTATTCATTTTTAAGTAAGCACGTAATTCAACGAGAAATTTCCTTACCTGTCCAATTTCTAATGAACCAAGATAACCATTTGTTTCGGTATAAATAGTTATTATCTGTTCTTCCACAGTGAGAGGGGTTGATTGGGATTGTTTGAGCAACTCTCGCAATCGTTGACCTCTTGCCAATTGATTTTGAGTAGCTTTATCGAGATCGGAAGCAAATTACGCAAAAGCTTCTAATTCTGTGAATTGCACCAATTCCAATTTTAATTTTCTAGCTACTTGTTTCATGGCTTTAATTTGAGCCGCGAATCCAACTCTTGAAACAGAAATACCCACATTAATCGCAGGTTGGATTCCAGCATTGAATAGATCCGCGGATAAGAATATTTGGCCATCTGTAATGGAAATTACATTAGTAGGAATATAAGCTGAAACATCTCCTGATTGGGTCTCAACTATCGGTAAAGCAGTCATACTTCCTTCACCTAATTGAGAACTTAATTTAGCGGCTCTTTCCAAAAGGCGTGAATGCAAATAAAAAACATCTCCTGGATAAGCTTCACGGCCCGGTGGTCTTCGTAATAGAAGAGACATTTGGTGGTAAGCCTGTGCTTGTTTGGAGGGGTCGTCCTAAATGATTAAAGTGTGTCGTTCACGGTATATAAAATATTCCGCCAGAGTTGCTCCTGTATAAGGAGCGAGGCATTGTAATGTAGCTGGAGAATCTGCTGTTTCAGCAACTATAATAGTGTATTCCATTGCTCCTCTTTCTTGTAAAGTAGTTACCACCTGAGTCACAGAAGATGCTTTTTGACCAATAGCTACATAAACACATATTACATTTTGTCCTTGTTGATTGAGAATCGTATCCGGGGCTACTGCTGTTTTACTAGTTTGTCTGCCACCCCTTGATCATTTATACTACCCTAAACATCTGACTGCATTTTCCAACTGAAATGGAATATTACTACTGAAATTCCATTGTACATCCAGAATAACCCTAAGAAGACATGATCCCAAGCAGACACTTGGCATGTCCCCCCTCTTCCAAGTCCATCACAAGGGAAACGAAAACCAAGATTTGCTTTATCCGGTATCAATCGTGAACTACGAGCAAATAGAACACATTTTAGAAGTATCAATACCGTCAAATGAATTGTAAATGCATGAATATGGTGAACTAAAAAATCTGCAGGTCCCAATGGAATAGGTAACAAAGCAACCTTGCCGCCCACTGCCATTAAATCACCACCCTCCAAGTCAAACTGGTGCTTGTTGTTCCTAAGAAAAGGAATTTGTCCATTTTTCGGGGTCTCGAAGGGGCGTGGAAACACATAAGAACTCTTGAATTGAAATGGAAAAATAGATGTAACTCCGGTTACTTCAGAAATGGTAAGATCTTTGGCGCAAGAAGAGGGTCCATATCATCTTGACTTGGTTCTGATTTCTCTATTTTTTTAAGAATACCGAGTCGGGTTCTTTTCCTACCCGTATCGAATAGAACATGCTGAGCCAAATCTTCTTCATGTGAAACCTGCTTTATTTAGATCAAAAAAATCATACGGTTTTATGAAACCATGTGTTATGGCTCAAATCCGTAGTCAATCATTTTAAATAATTGGTTAGCCATCCAGTAAGAAGTAAGAGTAATAGCAGTAATAGATAATATTTAATGACAGAAAACAACTAATCGAATTTAAATCAATATTCGTGACATGCACATTGTTATTCTTGTATTATTATATCCATTATATCCAAAGAGTTGTTTGTTGGCTTAATTACAAAGATAGAGCTTTCTATAAAATATTAAAAAAAAAAAAGAAAATGTAGAACCCAAGTTTCGAGCGATCTGATACCTCAATGTGGAGACAAGGTATGTTCGTTATATCCTTCATGACTCGTTTAGGAATAACCAATTCATGGGGTGGTTCCGCACTTTTCCAAACCCAAAAAATAGAGGGAATTCTAGGATTTTTCCTTGGGACAAATACTTTTATGAATTTCCCCTACGATTAATCTCTTTCTTAGAAGAGACAAAAATCGTAAAATCTTATAATTTACAATCAATTCATTGAATATTTCCTTTTTTTTAGGATAAATTTCCATATTTAAATTATGTGGCAGATATACGAATACCTTACCCTATCCATTTGGAAATTTTGGTTCAAACCCTTCGTTACTAGGTGAAAGATGCCTCTTCTTTTCATTTATTAAAACTCTTTCTTCACGAGTATTGTAATTGGAACATTCGTATTACTTCAAAAAAATCAATTTCTACTTTTTCAAACAGGAATCCAAGATTCTTCTTATTCCTATATAATTTTTATCTATGTGAATACGAATCTATCTTCCTTTTTCTCCGTAACAAATCTTCTCATTTACAATTAACATCTTTGGTAGTCTTTTTTGAGCGAATCTATTTCTATGGAAAAATGGAATATCTTGTAAAAGTATTTACTAAGGATTTTCTGTCTACCCTATGGTTTTTCAAGGACCTTTTCATTCATTATGCTCGATATAAAGGAGAATCCATTCTGGCTTCAAAGAATACCCCTCTTGTGATGAATAAATGGAAATACTATCTTATCAATTTATGGCAATGTCATTTTTATGTTTGCTCTCAACCAGGACGGATCCATATAAACCAATTATCCGAGCATTCATTCTACTTTTTGTTTTTGGATTATTTTTCTAGTGTACGGCGAAATCCTTCAATGGTACGGAGTCAAATGTTAGAAAATTCATTTCTAATAGAAAATGTTATCAAAAAGCTTGATACAAAAGTTCCAATTATTCCTATAATTAGATCATTGGCTAAAGTGAAATTTTGTACCATATTAGGGCATCCCATTAGTAAGCCGGTCTGGTCCGATTTATCCAACTTTGATATTATTGACCTATTTGTGCGAATATGCAGAAATCTTTCTCATTATTACAATGAATCCTAAAAAAAAAAAGAGTTTGTATTGAATAAAATATATACTTCGGCTTTCTTGTATTAAAACTTTGGCTCGTAAACATAAAAGTACTATACACTCTTTTTTGAAAAGATTAGGTTCAGAATTTTTGGAAGAATTCTTTACAGAGGAAGACGAGATTCTTTCTTTGATCTTCTTAAGAACTTCTTTTACTTTGTAGAGGAGGTTATATAGAGGCTGTATTTAGTATTTGGATATTATTTGCATCAATGATCTGGTCAATGATGAATGATTGGTTATGATATTTTTGTTGTAAGTGGAAATTTATCTGTAAATGATGAAAAAATCATTCCTTTTTTAGAATTCTATTAGAAAATGGATTATGAAATGTTCATGGAGTAAGTAAGAGTAAGTAGGGATTAATCAATGAGTATTCAACTTTCTTAGAGTCTTGTTCTAAGGAAGAAATTGAGGTTTATAAATGTAGACATAGGGAAAGCCATGCGCAATGAAAAATGCACGCATGGCTTGGGGAGGGATTTTTTTAATTTTATTAACAAATAAATTATCTACTCCATCCGATTAGTTCCGGGTTCGAGTCCTAGGCAATCCACTAGAATTATCATTTCGAAGGAAAGTAATATATACTAATATATACCCAACCCATTTTTTTTAACAAAGTGATTTGAATGAATGAAATCGATGAAAAAATAGAATTTTGATAAATCAAAATGAAAATAAAATAGATGGCTATGGATATTGGTATTGGTTGACACCAGTATAGAAGTCATGTTATACTTTTGAATAGCAAGCCCCCATTATCTAGTTATAGAGAATTTGTGTGCTTGGGAGTCCCTGATGATTAAATAAACCATGATTTTACCATGACTACAATTTTAGAGAGACGCGAGAGCGAAAGCCTATGGGGTCGCTTCTGTGACTGGATAACCAGCACTGAAAATCGTATTTACATCGAATGGTTTGGTGTTTTAATGATCCCTACCTTATTGACCGCACCTTCTGTATTTATTATCGCTTTCATTGCTACCCTTCTAATAGATATTGATGGTATTCGTGAGCTTGTTTCTGGATCTCTACTTTATGGAAACAATATAATTTCAGGTGCCATTATTCCTACTTCTGTAGCTATAGGTTTGCACTTTTACTCGATATGGGAAGCGGCATCCGTTGATGAATGATTATACAATGGTGGTCCTTATGAGCTAATTGTTCTACACTTCTTACTTGGTGTAGCTTGTTACATGGGTCGTGAGTGGGAACTTAGTTTTCGTCTGATTGTGCGTCTTGATCAATTGGACCATTTCTTTGTAGATTCCGATACGAAGGATAAATAAAAGAGATATTTTATTAATTCATCAAAGGTCCAACTGATCACCACATCGGTATTGTAAATATGCAGTTACGAATAATATAGCCAAAGTAATAGGAATTAGACCTAACATGATTCCAAATAGAAAAACTACAATCATTTTAATTTATTTGAACTCTTCTTTGTTTTCGAAAAATAAGATTTGGGTCAGGATTGCCCATTGTTAATTCCAGGGTTTCTCTGAATTTGAAAGTTCTCACTTGGTAGGTTTATCAAACATATCCATTTTCTGTTCAAGTTCTGAATAATTAATATAAAAAAGGATACCATGAATCTTATTTATCCAAATGTCATTTTTTGTGTAAGTTTTATTTTTTATTAAGAGCGAAAAACTATTTTTGATCCAAATGTTCTTGGAAATTCTTGCTCCCATTGGACCATTTGTATCTATATGCATTAGGATCCCGATTCATGGATCGAACCATTGTCTCACTGGCCGACCTTGACCCCTGTTATTTTGAGGTCATATCTAGTATTCAGAGTTTGCCTCGATTTGGTACCACTCTCGTGGCCCGCATCGAAATAGTGCTTTACCCCTAAGATGTCCAGTCAACTGCTGCACCTCAACGCATTTCGAGGAGAACCAGCTAGCTCTGGGTTCGAGTGGCATTTTACCCCTAATCACAACTCATCCGCTGATTCTTCAACATCAGTCGGTTCAGACCTCCACTTAGTTTTACCCAAGCTTCATCCTGGTCATGGATAGATCACCCAGGTTCGGGTCCATAAGCAGTGACAATTGCCCTAGGAAGACTCGCTTTCGCTACGGCTCCGATGGGTTCCCTTAACCAAGCCACTGTCTATGAGTCGCCAGCTCATTCTTCAACAGGCATGCGGTCAGAGCCCTGGGCTCCTCCCACTGCTTAGGAGCTTACGGTTTCATGTTCTATTTCACTCCCCGATGGGGGTTCTTTTCACTCTTCCCTCACGGTACTACTTCACTATCAGTCACTCAGGAGTATTTAGCCTTGCAAGGTGGTCCTTGCTGATTCACATGGGATTCCACGCGCCCCGTGCTACTCGGGTCAGAGTGTAAGCTAGTGATGCTTTCGGCTACTGGACTCACTAATTGTTTCGAATTTTCTCTTTTTGGAATGGAATATTTACAGAATCCCCATGAATAGGACCAAACCCTATTCCATGGTATTTACATAAGATTCCTCTTTCTTATTCTTAAGCAAGTCCTCGAGATCTTTGGAGATGATTTTGTACTACAATTCAGTGGAGGAACTTTAGGGCACCCTTAGGGAAATGCACCTAGTGCCGTAGCTAATCGAGTAGCTCTAGAAGCATGTGTACAAGCTCGTAATAAGGGATGTGATCTTGCTCGTGAGGGTAATGAAATTATCCATAAGGCCAGCAAATGGAGTTCTGAATTAGCTGCTGCTTGTGAAGTATGGAAGGAAATCGAATTTGAATTTCCAACAATGGATACTTTGTAATCCAGTAATTCCTATTCATTCTATTACTATTAATTGAATTGTAATCAAATTCGGCCTAATCTTTTACTAAAAGGATTGAGCCGAATACACTACAAAGAGACTATTGTATATAATATATTTTATATTTTTGTATATCTATTTTTATTTTAATAGATACTATTTTAAAAGATACATAGTTATCTAGATATACAATACAAAATATAAGACAAAAAAAGGGTTTACTCTTCAATTAAATTCAAATTCCAATCGAAACTCAAATGAAATGCGGATTGATATTTTGTTCGAAAACTACGATAATCCAAATTGGATTGTCGTGTTGTCAGAAAAAAGAGAATCGTTGAAGAAGAATAAATCTTTTTTTATTGCACGTGGTTACTCATTTTGACAACTTTATCATATGATTATATTTTTTCATACAAATACCTACTCTACTTTCCCGGAGTTCAATCTCCGGGGAATTTTTTTTTTATGATCTCGTTGGAAATTATATAAAGACAATTCCTATTTAATATAGCTACTTGTGCAAGTATTTTACAATTAAGAAGCAACTGCCTCTTGTACAGATTATACATGAATATACTATAGCTATAGTATTTATTATTTTTATTCTCTCGAATTACTGCATTTATTCGACTGATCCACAAACCACAAAAATCTCTTTTTTTCCTATCTCTATCCCGATGGGCCAAAACCAAAGCTTTTATTTTGTGTTGAGGAATAGTAAGTCTTGAATGAGTGCCCTGAAAGCTTGATGTAAATAAACGAGTTTTTGTCCGATGTTTCCGAGCTATATATCCTCTTTTAATTCTAGTCATTGAATAAATGAAACTTTGATGAATAACTATTTTGATTTTGTTTCTTTTAGTTATTCTTTCCCCTTTTTTCCTAGTCCATTAATAACAAAATGGATTATTCCAGTGTATAAAATAAAAATCCCAATGGCTTTTGCTACTATAACCTTCCCCGCTGAATAGAAACATTAAACTAAAAGCCCATACAAAATGGGCACCTAGGAAAAAAAGGCCATATGTAGATAATGAAGAACTATAAGACTGAATTACCTGGGATGCTTGTGCCCATAAGAAATCGCGGAGCCACCCATTAATGGTAATGGAACTCTGCGCAAAGTTTCCTCCCGTGATATGAGTTACCACCCTTTGATCACTTATACTACCCCAAACATCTGACTGCATTTTCCAACTGAAATGGAATATTACTACCGAAATTCCATTGTACATCCAGAATAACCCTAAGAAGACATGATCCCAAGCAGACACT